>CM046447.1:43300312-43708723 GCA_025506515.1 Flaveria trinervia
GAAGAAGCTGTAAGCAAGCAGCGGACTTAGGTTCTTCTATGGAGGGAAATGAAGCTTTGTGCTGTTTTCCTTTTAAACAAGCAGTGCAGTTATCTTCACATTTGAACTCCTTCATAGGCATCCCCTTACTAAACCATGGTTTAACAGCTGATTTATGTTTTTGAGATTAACATGACCCAGCCTTCTATGCCATAGAGTAGATTCTTGAGGGGAAGCCTTGGAAAATAGGCAAGGATGACCTTTGAGATCTATTTTCTTGGAAAGATCTAAGGCATACACTCTTCCTGTCCTGTTGGCCTTCAGGAGAGTGTATTCATCCAACACCTTATCAATCAAACTTAGAACTTTGGATGATAGAATTCGACAGTTCTCACTGGTGAAAAGAGCAACATGGCCTTTGTCACACATTGACTGACACTCAAGGGGTTGTACTTGAGATTTTCCACATGGTTAACATCATCAAACTTTATTTCCCCATTGGAAACAAAGCCTTTGCCGATGATGTAACCCTTTGCATCATTGCCAAATGACACAAACCCCTTCCTTCCTTGAGAGTAGTCATTAAGAAGTGATCTGTTTCCTGTCATATGCATGGATCCTCCACTGTCTACATACCAGATGCCTCTGTGGCATGTTGAAGAACCCTGCAAAACACAACAATTAGTTAGATTTGAGACCCAAACCTTTTGGTTTTGGGCCTGTTCTCATCAACAGATGGTAAACTAACAGGTTTGTGGAAACAACAGCCTGAGAGAAGAAGATGGTGAAGAAGAGGAATCCTTTGGCTTGGACCTCCTTTTCTGTGGTTTCAACATAGGAACATCTAATTGTTAACTCTTCCCAATAGATGTTGAACCATCATAACCAGCTGTGTTTGATTTTGTGATAAAGCTTTCAGCTCTCCAGATACATTGGCATTGGAGTTTGATAAGTTCCTATGTTGCACCTTCTTCTTTTGAGCAATCTCAGCTGTTACCTGTTTAACCCCTTCCTTTTTGGACTTAAGGTTTACAGGATTTGATGTTGCTGGTACAAATGTGGCTTCAAACTCAGTTTTCATTTTAACCATTTTCTCTTTAATTTCCTCTTTATGTTTGAGTTTGGATTCTCTTTTGTACCAACAATCATCTGTAAGATGATTGAACAAACCACTATTTCACATGGTTCTTCTTCATCTTATGTTGATCATCAACTAAAGAGAATGAAACTACTGAAGACTTGTTCTTCAGCACTTTGGAAGGACTATTTGCTTTCTTGACTTCCTCTTTAGTAGTCTTCAAACCCTTTCTACTGATAGTTTTCTTCTCTTCAGTGCTTACAGTAGTTGGAGTTTGAACTTCAGGTGTAAATCTTGCTCTCCAGTCCTTTCAGGACTTCCAGAAATAACTCCTGAGTTGATAACTCTTTGATCATGTGAGTGTCAGTATTTGAACCATCAAGATCAGCTGATAGGTTCAACGAGGGAATAATACTAACTTCAACTTCTGATGGTGCTCTATCAGAAAGTGAATCACATGATGAGGTGGATTGGTTATTGCTTTCTCCATCAGATTTCACTTCTGCTCTTGAAGCAAAATCTGTAGGGGAGCAGTGTGATTATAACCAATGCCAAACTTCACATTGGAAGCTGTTGCTTACTAAGAAGCATTTCAAAACCTTTGCATGATTGTACCCATCGATCACACTCTACTTGGGTGACTGCAAGGGTTTCTTTGAGGTCTTTGTACTTTTCTAAAGTACCTCTTCCCTAGCCTTATCATCAGTGATTTGGCATTTAAGTTTATAAATCTCATCATTTTTCTCTTTAAGCATAGACTCAAACTCAGCTTTTCTTTTGGAAATGATCTTTTCTAGCTCTATGTTCTTATTAATTAAAGCTACATTTGCTTCTCTAATAGAGGCAAATGCTGCTATGCATGTTTCAAAACATAATTTGGCCTTAGCCTCAGAGGATACTTGTGATAACTGTGATGAAGAGGCATTTGAGGATGATCCATCTAGACTCCAGAGCCATAAGTGCCAGATTCCCAAAAGGACTGTCACCACCATGTTGACCAGCACCTGTGAACAGTTGTTCATGAACAGACATGTCATCTGGTAAACTGCTCCAGTCAACAACTCCAGGGGTGAAGAAGCTGTGTTGTTGAGGTTGAGGAGGTTGATGAGATTGAGATGGTTGAGGCTCAGGAAGAGCATGTGGTTGTTGAGCAATGGGTGTTGAACCTGACTGGTTTGTGGCATGTAATAACAAGGGTAAGGATATGGCATTGGACCCTGAGGAACAAAATATGCAGGAGATTGTGGTTGAGAATGATGACCAGAATTGACAGGATGTTGCCCTCTGTGTTGTTGACTATTGCCAGGGAAAGTCGCAAAGAGGGCAGAAGAATTAGATCCAGATGATCTACATTCTCTAGCAAAGTGTCCAAGCTGTGGCATTTGTGACACCTCAACTTACTCTTGTCAAACCAACTTTGGTTTTGCACAGAGAGTCCTTGAACTTTCTTGCAGTTCTTTTGTAGAACTTCTGAGATCTGATATTTATCAAGGCCATTTGGCTCAAAATATCCATCTCTTCTAAGTCATCATCAGCAATCCCCTTGAGATCATCCATGATGAAGCATAGATTGTCATTATTACACCCAGTAAACGGACTATCAACACTCACAAATGAAGAATCAGAAGTGTTGAAGAGAAATCAATATGCTCATCATACTGGCATTCAGATGAAGCATATTCTGACTCATGACCAACCAAGGCAGTGTTTCCTGGCAAAGTCTTCAATGAGCTTACCAGATGAAGCCAGATTCCTTTTCTTCTCTATCTCTCTTTCGAATGTAAGCAGTTTCCCATGAAGTTGGGTGAGAGATAGACTATCCAGATTTGAACTGGAGCGTAGGACAATTGTATATGTGTCCCATCTCTCAGGCAGTGATCTGAGGAATCTGTGGTTCATTTGGCTTTTGGTATATTCATGTTTAACCATTTTCAACTCAGAGATTAAACATGAAAACCGCTCAAACTGCTGAGTCAGAGTCTCACCCTTTCTATGAGCAAAAGTCTCATACTGTTGGGCGAGGATTTCCCTATTGTTTGCTAAGACCTCATAAGTGCCACCAAATTGTTCTTTCAGTGCATTCAAAGGTCATGAGCAGTTTCATGATGCATAAGCCGGAATAGATTTCATTAGGCAGTGCCATGGCCAGAATTCCATGGGCTTTAGCATCAATCTCAAACAACTTCTTGTCCTCATCAGAGTATTGTTCCTTCTTCTTCGGAATCAACTGATTTGTTTCCGGATGATTCACCATTGGCTTATGTGGTTCATGTACCACGGATGTCCAACAACCTGAACTATTGACAGACAGGTGATGGAGCATTCTTTGTTGCCAAATGTTATACTCATTCCTAACCAGCATCGGAGGCTTGGTTGAGGAACCAGTATTATGTGGATCATTAGAAGGTGTAGTAATTTTCAAAAATTCAGACAAATTCAAGATAAGCAAAACAAATTTAGCTCAAAACCACTAAGAACCTCAATTAAAATAGCCAAAAGCGACAGAACTTCAATCTCTATAACAGATTCGTGCGAATTTGCTAGTTCGATCAAACTTAGGGCAAATGAGCAGTTTCAATGATCAATTGTTAGATCGATCAATGATTAACAAGCTCTGATACCATTTGTTAGGATCTCAGCATCTAGTTTGATCGATTTGAATGATTTCAGCAGTGGAATAGAGTACCAACTAGCATAATTCGAGCAAGAATACCAAAGATATAGCAATGAACAGAATTAGTTATAGAGAGAGAAAGTTTCTGCAAAAGGAATATTTCATTCAATCACACGCTTTGGCATGGCTTTCGCAAAATACAATTTAGGTCATTCTTCTTATATAAGGAAGATGACGTAGGCTGATTTCACTTGATAGTGTCATCTAACCGTTATTTAATAAACTACTGAAACACTAAAACTACTGAAGATGTGAAGCAGCTGACATCTTCTCACAAGAAGCTAAGTGTTTACTTATTACAAAACTACTGATAAGAAACTACTGAAACTACAACGACTGAAGAACAAGCTCTTCAGTCGTTTTACAAAACTACTGAAAGTAAAAACATAAAACTACTGATAACACAACTACTGAAGAAGTACTCTTCAGCTGTTGTGACAAACTACTGAAACTTCAGCACTTGGTCTTCAGACTTGAACTTCAGACATCATCAGCTGATGACTTCAGTAGATGTCATCAGCTGATGTCTTCAGTCTTGTCTTCAGACTTTGTACATCAGTTGTTGATCTTCCGCACTTGTGGACTCTTCAGTGTTGAACTTCAGTATTTTGGTCCTCAGCTTCAGCACTTGTATTCTTCACCTGTTGACCTTTAGTACTTTGGTCTTCAGCTTCAGCACTTGTGTTCTTCAGCTGTTGGACTTCAGCACTTTAGTCTTCAGCTTCAGCATTGTGTTCTTCAGCTGTTGAGCTTCAACACTTTAGTCTTCAGCTATTAAAGTCTTCTGTACTTGATCTTCAGCTGTTGAAGTCTTCAGCACTTGTCGAACTGCTGATGAAGCTTCAGCAGTTGTTGTGATATCATGTGGCACTTAGAGGTTTTCTGATCTTGGCTCATTGGTTCTTTTGGTCCAACACTCTTTGTGGTTTTTCTGATGTTTTAAATATTTTTGATGTTTTTCATAATTTTTACTCAAGGTTAATCATGCCATTTAAATGAACCAGAAATTCAAACCTACTAGGTTCAATTGCCTTGGAAAACAAATCAGCTAATTGATTTTCAGTTGGTACTTGAATCAATTTGATTAAACCTTTTTCTACACAGTCTCTCATAAAATGATATCTAATTTCAATATGTTTTGTTTTTGAGTGTTGAACTAGATTATTAGTTATAAAGAAAGCAGCTGTGTTGTCAATAGAAATTGGTGTATGCAAAAAGTTAAAACCATAATCAAGCATCTGGTTTGGAATCCAGAGAACTTGAGAGCAACATGCTGAAGCAGCAATATACTCAGCTTCTGTTGTGGACACAGACACATTTGTCTGCAATGATTCTAGTCTGGGACCAAGAAATTGACAACCGCCAGAAGTGGATTTTCTGTTGAAGTTGTCTCCTCCATATTTACTTTCTCTGTAGGCATAGAGATTAAATTCTCCTTCCTTTAGATACCACAATCCGAGAGCTGGTTTGCCCTTCAGATATCTGAATATCCTCTTGACTGCGTTCACATGTGATTCTTTTGGATCAGCTTGATATCTAGCACACACACAAACACCAAACATAATGTCAGGCCTACTGGCTGTTAGATACATAAGTGAACCTATCATTGATCGATAGTGAGTTTGATCCACTGATTTGCCTTCAGGGTCAGGTCCAATCTTTACTTTAGTATCTACAGGAGTTCTGATAGACTAACAGTTAGCAAAGTGGAATTTCTTGAGCACGGTATCTACATATTTTGATTGATTGATGAAGATTCCATCTGCTGTTTGCTGGACTTGCACCCCTAGAAAGAATGTGTGTTCCCCCATAGCACTCATTTGGAACTTTGAATGCATAAAATCTTCAAATTCTTTGCAGAGTTGCTTGTTTGTCGAGCCAAATATAATGTCAACCACGTAGATCTGGACTAACAGCATGTCTTTTCCTCTTATTCTTCTGAATAGAGTCTGATCATTCTTTCCACTTTCATACCCATGTTCAAGAAGAAAGGATGATAGAGTCTCATACCACTTTCTTGGAGCTTGATGAAGACCATACAGAGCTTTGTCAAGCTTGTACACCCTGTGAGGGAAATCTGAATCTTCAAAGCCAGGTGTTGACTTACATAGACTTCTTTAGCAATCTTTCCATACAAGAAGGCACAGTTTACATCCATTTGATAAACAGTAAATTTCATGGACACACAATATGCAAGAAAGATTCTGATTGCTTCTAGTTTGGAAACAGGTGCAAACACTTCGTCGTAGTCAATTCCTTCTTCCTGGGTGTATTTCTGTGCCACTAGTCTTGTTTTATTTCTGATGACTATCCCTCTATCATCAGTCCTATTCCTCTACAGCCATATGGTACCGATAGGGTATGTCCTTCGGGATGATCTACCATCTGCCATACTTCTAGTTTCTTGAATTAGAGCAATTCTTCATGTATTGCATCAATCCAACTATTGTCTTGAAGCACCTCTTTGATGTTTTTGGGTACTGTTTGACATAGAAAGCAGGCGAACAAACAGATGTTTGCAATACTGGACTTGCTTTTTCTCACCCTCTCATTAAGATCACCAATAATGGTTTCAACTGGATGATTCTTGTCTATTCTTGTGGTTGGAATGGTGTCACCAGCAATAGTTACATCAAGATTGTAGACATTCAGTTCATTATGGTTAGAGGCACATCCCTCTGTATTGTTGTTGAATTATGAAGATTGTCAACTTCTGTTTCAGTAACTGCTACATCTTCAACAGCACTGAGGTTGCTTGCATCATTTGAAGTACCTTGAGTTTCTTTTAGATGAGAAGCCTGTTTTTGATGTCTAATCTCATGTGACAAGTCATCTGAGTGAGAAGGTACCAGGCTGGGACCTTCTTTAGAAGAAACACTAAGGTTTTATGACAAGTGTCTAATGGGATCAGTTTGAAAAGGAACATCTTCATTCATATATTCATCAGATGTAGGTGGAATCAATGGATAATTATCTCTTCTTTCTTTAGTTGATGAAGTATCACCTGAATGTATATTTCCTGCATCAGACAGGTGAAATTGGTCAAATGATTTTGTAGAGATTAATGAAGAGGCTGATGCAACCAAAACATCTTTAGTCTTTCTTGCATGCTGCACAAGTGCATTGAAGTGGAATGCTTCGGAAGTTTCACATGTGCAATAGAAATACTCTAAGTGTGAAATCTTCCAAAGCCAAGACCAACATCTTCCGAAGCCAAAGATGAAGTCTTCCGAAGCCTCAGAGACAAAGTCTTCCGAAGCTTCAAGTTCATGAAGACAGATTTCTTTCGAAGACTTTTAGTAACATGCTTTATCTTATGTACTATTCCATAAAGCTAGACACCTTTCCGCTGCAACTCTGCAAGTCACCAACTAACATGGTTTGGTGAAAAGGTCCATGCTTTTGGTAACTGTACATTGAGGTCTTGAGTTTGTAACTTTCTACTTTATGTACTTTATCCTTTTTGTAATAGATAAGGATGTCAGCTATGGCATATCATAGTCACTAGTCAAAAGGCAATCTGCCTTTTGACTCTACAATTGATTTTGTTTGTTCCTACTCAATTGTATCTAGTTGGCTTTCAAAGTATAGACAGTTGTAGGATGTAGTATAAGTATCTCATGTTCTTGTATCTTTCTAATATGCTTTGTAACACTTGTAATAGAACATAGAGAAAGCAATATACTACATTCTTGAAAACCAAACACTTGTGCTCTTTGTGTTCTGTCTCATATACTACTTGTGTTCTTAGTGTCATCACTTGGTTAATCCAGATTACCATTTGATCTAAGTTTAGTTTATCTCCTCTTTGTGTTGTTGTGTTGTAACTCATACCCTTCAACGATCCTGCATTTGGTATCAGAGCATTCCAGTCTCACCATCTTTAGATCCCTCACACACACACAAATACTAAACTTTTCAAATGGCAGCCATTTCCAAAACTGATATCGAAACTGGAACCAAGAAGAAGTCCCCACTGATCACTCTTGATGAGTTTGACACCTGGTGTTAAGAATGGAAGGTTTCATCAGGTCTCTTGATTCAAGAATGTGGGAATCTATTAAGAATGGACCTTTCATACCCAGCACACCTTCTGCTACTGGTGCTAGTATGATCCCCAAAGATGTGGCTAACTACTCTGATAAAGATACGAAGAGAGTAGAGATAGACAGAAAAGCCATGACAGCACTTCAAACTGCCCTTCCAACTCTGTATACAGAGGGTTTCAAGAAGTGCAAAACAACCAAGCAGCTGTGGGATGCACTGAAACTGATGTATGAGGGTTCTTCTGAAGCCAATGGGAACAAGAAGGATCTCCTAAAGCAGCAGTTTGAAAACTTCACCTTCAAACCGGTGAAACCATGACTCAGCAGTACTTCAGGTATGTTGAGATAGTGGATACCCTAGTGGATGGAGGAGTTTCTCTTGGAAACAGGGACATTGTAAGGAAGTTCATGTCCTCACTTCCTAGGTAGTAGACACACTACTGTGTGGTGATCAAGAGAACTGAAAATCTCAAAACTCTTACTCTGACTGAGTTATATGGGATTCTCAGTGGCTACCGAATGGAGATGAACATGCCAGGTTCATCTGGAAACTCCAATAATCAAATGGGTTCAGCCCTACATGTGGTTGAAAGGGACAACATAGAACCCAAACATCATGTCTTATGCTACCCTGACAACTCACCAAAGGGTCCTTTCATCACCTTCCCAGAGACACCAAAGGAGAACTACACTCAAGGAAGCCTATTCCAAGAAACAAGCTCTTCTGAAGCTTTTGTGTCTTCTTATGAAAGCTATGGCAACACTCTTTTCACTCTTGAAGACCTGGACTGTATCCATCCAGATGATCTGGAATACATGGAAATATTCCAGCAGATGGCTCTTCTCACTCACAGAGCCAAGAAGTTCTACAAGAGGACTGGAAGGCAGTTTCCAAGCAATGCAACCAGTGGAAAGTTTGGACTGGACAAAGGCAAAGTCAAGTGTTACAACTGCAACCTGATGGGCCACTTTGCCAGAGAGTGTAAGGCACCTAGAACAAATGGTGGCCAAACACAATCCAGACCAAACTACACTAACAAAGCTCTCCATAATGAGAAGTCAAAGCAGCAAGCTGCTGTTGCTATTGAAGAAGGATGCTTTGAATGGAGCTTTTAGGTTGAAGATGCCTCTCCAAACCAAGCAATGATGGCTGATCATGATGAAGCCAAGGGACAGTTGAAGACAGACAAAAATGTCTGGGTCATAGACAGTGCCTGCTCCAGGCACATGACGGGTAATAGGTCACTACTCCAGAACTTTGAAAGGATTGATGGAGGACCTGTTGCTTTTGTTGGAGAAGAAGGTGGTTACATTTCTGGTAGGGGCAAGGTCACAAATGGTAAGCTTACCATAGAAAAGGTAAACTTTGTAAAGGAGCTTGGATACAATCTTCTGAGTGTATCTCAATTTTGTCATCAGAGTCATAACATGCTCTTTACTGAGCATGAGTGCATTGTTCTTAGGCCTGGTGTGGTCATTCCTCATGAGCATATCCTACTTAGAGCCCCGAGGAAAGGAAACATGTACAAGATGGATTTGCAAGAAACCTCTCCCTCTGGAGAAGTTTCATGCTTTCTGTCTAAAGCCAATAGTGATGAGTCTTTCCTATGGCATAAAGAATGTGCCATGTAAACTTTAAGAACATGAATAAATTAATTAAGCATGACTTGGTAACTGGAATGACAAAGAAAGAGTTACAAGTGATGACCACTGTGTTGCATGCCTGAAAGAGAAGCAACATAAGGTATCTCACAAGCCTAAGGAAAAGAACTCAATCACTACTCCCTTACACTTGTTACATATGGATCTCTTTGGCCCCACCAGTGTAATGAGTTTAGGAAGGACCTCATACTGTCTAGTGATCATAGATGACTTTACAAGATACACTTAGCTTTTCTTCCTTAGAACTAAGGATGAAACTCCTGAGATTCTGAAGAATTTCATCTTAAAGATTGAGAATCAATCTGATCACAAGGTAAAGATCATAAGATGTGATCAAGGAACCAAATTTAAGAACCATATCCTTGACACATTCTGTGATAAAAAGGGTATTACAAAACAATTTAGTGCTCCCAGGACTCCTCAGCAAAATGGTGTTGCTGAGAGGAGAAACAGGACACTGATTGAAGCTGCAAGAACCATATTGTCTGACTCTAAACTGCCATCACCTTTTGGGTAGAGGCAGTCAACACTACCTGCTATGTGCAGAACAGAGAGTTTAGTAGTTAAGACTCATGGCAAGACTCCTTATGAACTTTGGCATAAGAGGAGATCTTTCATTGGTTTTCTTAGGTCATTTGGATGTCCTTGCACCATCTTGAATACCAAAGATCAAATTGCCAAGTTTGCTGAGAAATCAGATGATGGACACTTTATTGGATACTCTTCCCAAGCTAAGGCTTATAGAGTATACAATATCAGAACTAGAAATGTTGAGGAGTCAGCCAATGTGACTTTCAATGAACACACACCTTGTGTTAATGGTTCTTGTCCGGATTGGCTGTTTGATCTTGATTTGGTTACCAACTGTTTTAACAAATCTTGTGAGAATGTTTCAGGATCTGTAGAAAATTTGAATACACATGATCCTGATCCAAGATTTGAGCTAGGAAGATCTTCAAGACACATATGTTCAGCCCCAACGAGGTTTCTATCAGCCCTATAATGACAAATTCAGCTGATACATCTGGTATGCCTTCAAATTCCAGCTCAGAGGCTCTACAACCAGATAAGAAGACCTCAACTATGGAAGACAACAATGGTGATGGTGACTGTGACCAAGAATTTCTTGATGCCACTAACCACACTGTGGATGAGAACATCAATGATGTCACACACAACTTGGATCAAGTTTCACTTGAAAAGTGTGCTGATGTGGTGGGAGAAACATCTATGCCAGATCTAAATTTCTCAAATTTAGATCTTTCTCAAGAACGTGTTGTGATCCCTCAGCTTAGGATCCACAAGTCTCATCTTACCACAAACATTATTGGAGATGTTGTCTCAGGGGTAAAAACAAGAGGACAAACCCATGGAGCAAATGTTTTTCTTCACTCTTGTTTTCTATCCCATAGAGCCAAAGAAAGTTGATGAAGCTCTAAAGGATGGAAGTTGGGTTGAAGCTATGCAACAAGACCTGCTTCAATTCAAAAGGCAGAAATTTTGGAACCATTGTCCTCTTCCTTCTAGGAAGACTACCATTGGAACCAAATGGGTGTTTAGGAAGAAGAAAGATGATAGAGGCATCATCATCAATAACAAAGCTAGACTGGTTCTTCAAGGATACACACAAGAAGAAGGGATTGACTAACACTGATGTCTTTGCTCCTGTGGCAAGATTAGAAGCTGTTAGGATATTCATGGCATTTGCTGCATCCAAGAACTTCAAGGGTTTTCAACTTGATGTGAAGTGTGCCTTTTTGTATGGAGTGATAGATGAAGAGATTTATGTCAAACAACCACCTGGTTTTGTAGACCCTGATCATCCTCATTATGTCTGCAAGCTTGACAAAGCTCTCTATGGGCTGCATCAGGCACCCAGGAAGTGGTATGAGACACTGTCTGAGTATCTCTGTAAACATGGATACAGGAGGGATACTATAGATGGAACTCTCTTCATCAAGGACAAGGAAAAGACATATTGCTAGTTCAGGTATATGTGGATGACATCATCTTTGGTTTAACTAATCCAAAGCTCTGCAAAGACTTTGAGAAGCTGATGAAAGACATATTTGAAATCAGTGCCATGGGGGAACTCAATTTCTTTCTGGGAATTCAAGTGAAGCAAGTTGAAGATGGCATCTTCATAAGTCAGTGAAAGTATGTTCAGGACATACTCAAGAGGTTTAATATGACTGACTGTAAGATTGCTAAGACACCCATAGCCAGAAACCACTCCCTTGGTCCTGATCACGAGGGGGAGTGAGTAGATGAGCATTTATATAGGGCTATGATTGGGTCTCTTATGTATCTTACTGCTAGCAGGCCTCATATCATGTTTGCTACATGTATCTGTGCAAGATATCAAGCCAACCTTAAGATGTCTCACCTTATCACTGTCAAGAGGATTCTAAGATACCTCAAGGGTGCATCATCACTTGGCCTACGGTATCCTAAGAATTCTGACTTTGATCTGTATGCCTATACATATAGTGATTATGGTGGTTGAAACATGACTGCAAAGTCTACATCTGGGGGATGTCAATTTCTTGGTGGAAGGGTTGTCTCATGGCAATGCAAGAAACAATAATGTGTCTCTGCATCAACTGCTGAGCTGAATACATTGCTCCTGCAAACTGCTGTGCTCAAGTACTTTGGATTCAAAATCAGATGTTGGACTATGGGTTAAACTTCAAGGAGACTCTCATTCACATAGGCAACAACAGTGCTATCTCAATCATAGAGAACCCTGTGCAACACTCAAGGACAAAGCACATCAATATCAGGTATCATTTAATAAGAGATAACTATGAAAAAGGATTAATTAAACTAGTCAAGGTTCACACAGATGAACAATATGTTGATCTGTTTACAAAGGCTTTTGATGACAGAGATTTAAATATCTTATATCAGCTATTGGGATGATAAACCTTGAGTAAGCTTTTCTTAAAACTAATTCTTATTATTTTTTAAAATATGTTTGTCCTAAGTTGTCTAGTTCATCACTTTCATAAGCTCATGTTTTCTTTGGATGAAAAATTTCTTTTTGAAGACTTTCCTTAGATTTTTTAAAATTTCTGGTACTTCGGAAGTTTTGTTTTTAACTTCGGAAGTAAATCATGCCTTCAAATTAAATAACTGTCTATGAAGTTTACCTTCGGAAGAGTTCAAAATTTATCTTCTGAAGCTTAATATTTGTCTCAGACACTTACTAATTTTAAGGACTATTTACTTCCGAAGCAAAATTAACTCTCGGAAGCTTTGTCTGTTTACACACAAAGCACTCAAGCTTTAATTTTTCTTCCGAAGCAAAAAAATTTTCAAATCTCTCAGGAAATTCTTCCGAAGTCATTTTAGCTTCGGAAGGTTTTCAATTAAAACTTCCGAAGATAATTAACCTTTGGAAGCTTTTTGACTTCCCAGAAAACTACTTTTTGAGCAAAAAGTAAACTACTTTTTTAGAGGTGGGACCGATATCCGGATTTCAAAGTTTATCCTCTTTCATTAAACTTTATCTGAAATCTCCCTCACATATAAACCCAACGGTTTCCCCCCTCTTTCTAACATATGTTCTTCTTCCAAACCTAAAAACCCAAATTCTCTCTGAAATTTCTTTCTTTCTTCTTCTTTCATCCTTAAGCTACTTCAAAATGGCCAACCTTGCTCACAGAAATGATCCCAACTTTACCATGCAGCTACACAGACAACACAATCAACTTGCTCTGTTACGCTCTGAGAAAGATCCTCATTTCTCAGAGGTTTGTCGTTTCTTGTCTCTGTCGAACTACTTCACCTCCCTCACCATTGATCCTCCACTCTATGAGGATCAGTTGCTTGAATTCTGGAAGACCTGCCAAGAGGTCATTATGGATGGGGAGAAGGCATTGTCTGCCACAATGTAGGGGAGCACAATCTTCATCACTCCGGCCATCATCAACAGACATCTTCAGCTGGATGGTGAAGAAGGTGAGGTGTTCTTCCCAAAGCAGGTTGTTAATCATTCCTTTGAGCAAATGAGATATGAGGGAGATTTCTTTGTAAAGACATTCAGGAGAGGGAAGGTCTCATCCTAATGGAGATTCCTGCTCCATGTGGTCATCCACAGCTTATCAAACAGCATGGTGGATAGGACTAGATTCCTGAAGATCTCTCCTTCATAGTCCATGGAATGGTTCAAGGGGTCAAATTCAGGTACTCTCAGTTTGTTTATACAAATTTGCTTGCTAATTTAGACTCCTTAGAATACTACATGTTTCCTAGATATGTCCAGTACATTCTTAACTGTGAACTGGGCTCACAGTTAAAAGGAACAGGTAACATTCTTAAATTGGGACAGATGAAGCCTGGCATCTTTAAAATATTGAGAAAGTCCACTGTTGGATTCTCTGGGGTAGAAACAGCCCTAGTCCCAAAAAGGTTAGAGCTCATTGCTCAAGGTGACAACCTAGCAGCACAAGCTAGTGTTGAATCCACACCTACTGCTTCCCCCTACTCAAAGAGAGATGAGTACTCATGAGTCTCCTACATCTATCCCACATCAGTCACCTACAACTGAGCTGGACACTTTTGAACCTGTTCAGGATGTCCATATGGAAGAGGCTCTCACTTCTAAAAGTGATTACATCATTAAGACCTCAACCATGGCAACTCAGCCCACTAACATCTCAACTGAGACTACCAGTGAGCAGAGGAAATCCAGTAACAAGAACATAGAACTGGTCATGAGAGAAAGGACTCTAGTCCAATCTTCTCCACCCCCAGTGATTCTTCTGATGAAGATGAGGGGGATCTGAGAATAAAAGTGCACAAACTATTTAAAACATGCACTTACCTAGTCTCAAAGGTCAGTCACGTTGAATCTCAGGTGACTACCTTACAAAACAGGATCAATGATCAGCAACTTGAGATTTCTTATATTAAGGAAAAACTAGCTGGGAGACCCTTAAGGAGAGCTCAACCAGGAACACAAGAACTTGTGGATGTGATTGACCTATCCTCCAGTTCACCTATGCAAGTGGGTGATGCTACCAAAAAGGGGAAGAAAGTCATTCCAGCCACAGAACCTGGGAGTTCCTCCGAGAGAATGGACATTGAGGACTCACCATCCTTACTTGCAACTGTGCATTCTTAGCAACCTCCTCTAGTTCACATTGATGTGGACTACACAGACTCCTTCATACAGAGTCAGTTTCAGGATGGGATACCAAGGGCTATGTCACCTTCATCATCCTTCAATCACATTATTGGGTGGAGGTATGACATGAACATGAGAGCCCTCATTATCATAAGAGTTCAAGGACAACAAGAAGTCTTTAATTTTAAGAACTTGGACTACTATGACGGTTTGGATCTAGTCAACATGCCACTTGTCAACCCAAGCCAATCAAGACAAGCTTACAGACTGGCTAGAAGAATCCAAGACAGGATCATTGTAGAGTTCAGTCTAAGAAGGAGACTAAGGCAATCAAGCAATGTCATTGGTCAACTAGATGTTGAGGCAGACCCTAAGATTAGCTTCATAGGGGAAACCTTGACTGAAGGCCCAGTGACAGAACCTGAGAGCCCTGTCTCATCATCTCCAACTGCTGTAGAGATCCATATTCCTTCTGAGACATCTGTTGGTGAAGGTGCTCAACCTCTCTCTGGCCGAGCTTAGATGCTGCTATGAGCAATAAAGGCCAAAGCTCTCTCCCCCTAAGTCACAAAGGTCTGAGAGTGACAAAGGGAAAAGAAAAATGACATCTGAGGAGATTGAAGAGGAGGAGAGAGAGAGGAAAAGGAGGCTAAGGGGAGAAGGTTCCTCTACTGAGTCTCCAAGACTCATGGAGTCTACAATCAGGGCTGCCCCCAGACCAGATACTCAGAATGATGAGTTAAGGGCAGTCAGGATCAACTATCTGCAGACTAGGAACTATGACATAGATAATATCATTTCTCTCCCCTTGGATGAATTGAATGAGCTGGTTGATCTGGAAAGGTCAAGAGAGAAGATGGTGGCAAAAGATGCATAACTCCTAGTACATGTCAAAGAAGAGAGAAGAAGAAAAAGACTGTACAAAGGTATGCCTACCCTCTCACCAGTTCAAGAAAGTCCTGAACAAGAGGATGTGGTTCAACAAGAACCTCAGGTAGATAAGGATAAAGACAGAATCAAGATGATTAACTACCTAAGTGGCACAGGTCTCTATCAGGCAGATGCACTCCTTCCCTTACCTTATGACTATGTTGAGTTTGAGTATTTAAAACAACTTGAACTTGAGTTAGTCAAGGAAAGAAAGACAATAAATAAGAAGCTGAGGGAAGACGCTGCAAAGTCAAGAGCCATCATCCAAAAGAGCATGAAGAAGTTTGCTGATAAGCAGAGGATGATAAGCTTCTTGAAGCTGTATGGATTCTCCGAAAGGAGACTTGGACCCATGTCTCTATCCACTATGGATGAGCATATCAGGGTAATCAAGCAGAAGATTAAGAGTGGAGTGCTCACTGACTTACACTCCACTCAAGTCAGGCCCCACCTAAAGTGGAGGTTAAGGTTGAACAAACAGACACAACACAACCTAGACCTCCTGCTAATGCTCAACAAGCTTCATCTTCTGATCCACAGCAAGGTCAACCTCCTTCTCCATCTGAACCTGAGAGAGAGGAAGTCCCAACTAAGAAAGATAGTGAAGATCAATCTGGTGCTGCAGGCCAGTCTTCTCAGTTAAAATTTGGAAAGAGAAGGAAAAGGATGGCTTCTAAACCAAAGTCTAAGAAGAAGAAGAAGAAGCCTGAATCCCCTTCTGAACCTCAGGATGAATCAGAACAGCCTGAGGATGTGCAGCCAGAGGATGCTCAATCAACTCCAACTTCAGTAGCTCCTCTAGCATCAGGAAGACCCATCTTGTCTTGGACATACACCACAAATATTGAAAGGTGGCATGTTATTAGAGATCAAGGCATTGAAGACATCTATACATGGCAAGATATGTTTCAGTTGCCTCTGCATGATCTCTTTGACATGAGAAGACACTTTGACAGCCTGAAGGATCCTGATCATCTTATGAAGAAAGGAATGGTGATCATCCTAATGAGGACTGTTAATATCTGAAGTTTTCTAAGTGGTTTGGTAGTATCAGCCTAGGGGGAGTTTGTAGAGATTAATGAAGAGGCTGATGCAACCTAAACATCTTTAGTCTTTCTTGCATGCTGCACCAGTGCATTGAAGTGGAATGCTTCGGAAGTTTCACATGTGCAATAGAAATACTCTAAGTGTGAAATCTTCTAAAGCCAAGACCAACATCTTCCGAAGCCAAAGATGAAGTCTTCGGAAGCCTCAGAGACAAAGTCTTCCGAAGCTTCAAGTTCATGAAGACAGATTTCTTCCGAGGAGTTTTAGTAACATGCTTTATCTTATGTACTGTTCCATAAAGCTGGACACCTTTCCGTTGCAACTCTGCAAGTCACCAACTAACATGGTTTGGTGAAAAGGTCCATGCTTTTGGTAACTGTACATTGAGGTCTTGAGTCTGTAACTTTCTACATTATGTACTTTATCCTTTTTGTAATAGATAAGGATGTGAGCTACGGCATGTCGTAGTCACTAGTCAAAAGGCAATCTGCCTTTTGACTCTACAATTAATTTTATGTGTGTCTAGTCAATTGTATCCAGCTGGCTTTCAAAGTATAGCCTGCTATAGGATGTTGTATAAGTATCTCATGTTGTTGTATCTTTTATTTGTGCTTTGTAACACTTGTAGTAGAACATAGAGAAAGCAATATATTGTATTCTTGAAACCCAAACACTTGTTCTCTTGTGTTCTGTCTCATATACTACTTATGTTCTTAGTGGCATCACTTGGTTAATCCAGTTTACTGTTTGATCTAAGTTTAGTTTATCTCCTCTTTGTGTTGTTGTGTTGTAACTCATACCCTTCAACGATCCTGCAGATTTAGTAAAAGTGTCGGTATCAAACAACCAATCAGGACCATTTGAAGATTTGGGAAACGAATGTTCCTTGAATTGAACATTTATGGATTCATCTATAATGTTCAGTCTGGGATTGAACACTCTATAAGCCATTGAGACGGAAGAATAACCTACAAAAAATCCTTCATCGAACATAGATGAAAATTTTCCCAAATGATCACGGGTGTTTAATATTGAGACTGGACAACCAAATGATTTGTGGAATCTAATTTAATGGTTTCCTATGAAATATCAGTTCATAAGGTGTCATGTTACTTTCTTTAACAATTAGAGTTCGATTTTGCACAAAGCACGATGTGTTAATTGCTTCTGCCCAGAAGGTGATTGGCAGTTTAGCATCGACTAGCATTGTTCTTGCTGCTTCAATCAGTGTTCTATTTCACCTTTCAGCTACCCCATTTTGTTGAGGAGTTCTAGCTGCACTGAATGGATGGGCAATGCCTTTGGTTGCACAAAAGGAACTCATATTTTCATTTTTGAACTCTGTACCATTATCACTACTTATTATTTTGACTTTAAGACCAAGTTGATTTTAAATTTTAGTGATAAATTCTTGAATGATTTGGGATGCTTCATTTTTATGAAGTAGGAAGAACACCCATGTGAATCAAGAAAATTCATCCATGTTCACTAAACAATATTGTTTCTTTCCTATACTCATTACATGAGTTGGTCCAAAATGATCCATGTGAAGTAACTTCAATGGAGTATTGTTAGTGTTCACCAGCTTGGCTTTGTGAGACGATTTGTGTTGATTTCCTTTGAGGCACGCCGAGCATTGATCAATAAAATTGAATTCTTTTTTAGGAAGACCATTACATGGTTTCCTTTGACTAACTTGTTCACATTTTTAAAGTTAGTGTGCCCCAACGTTTATGCCAAAGTTGTGACTCATCAAATGATGCTTTAGACAAAAGACATGTTTCTTCCTTAGGTGATGCAGAACACATGTTTAAGACATATGTATTATTCTTCCTCAGAGTCTTTAAGACAACCCATTCTTCAGGAATCTGAAATCCAGGTTTCAGAATGTAGCAGTGAGTGTCTGTAAAGTCAGTGGAATATTTTTTGTCGCAGATCCGAGACACGCTTAGCAGATTGAAATTCAGTTGTTCACGGTAATTCACTTTTTCAAAGCTCAGCATCCCATTTGTCACAGATCATTCTCCTGTAATCCTACCACCTTCTGAATCTACACCGAACGCCACAGTAGTTCCTCGTATGTACTTGAAATCATGAAGGTGGGAACAATCTCTAGTCATGTGTCGGGAGCATCCACTGTCTACGTACCATAGGCTATTAGACCTGTGTGGATGAACCTACAAACAAAAAGAACTAATTAGAATAAGGAACCCAAGCCATGATGGTCTTCGGTTGTCGTTCCTATTCATGATAGTCACCTCCTAGTATTTTCCCTCTGAGTAGTGATTTAGATGGAGGTGATTTGGGAGCTTTTTGGTAATGAATTGGTCGAGTCATCTCATCAACATCTACTGAGGATTTAGATGAATAATGAAATCGTTGGTCTTTATTTCTTTGTAAAAGTTTATCCGAGTTTCATTATCAAAAGTTGGTTTTTGCTTAGGAAAGTTAAGTTTGTGTTTCATTGTGAGATGATTTCTTTGACCCTTCCTTAAATCCTTCGAGTTATTTCTGTCATTTGTGGATCTAGGTGTCCTATATTGAGTATTATGAAGATGAGGTCTGACAGAATGCATCACAGTAGATGTTTTTGAGATGGGCTTGTGTTGTGGAATTCTTGACCCCTTCTGATTAAAGTAACAATCAGATGTATTGTGATTGTTCATGTCACAGATTGAACAATACTTGTTGAAATAGCAATTTTTGGTGGAGTTATTGTTCGTATCACAGATAGAACAATATTGATTGAAGAAGCATTTATCTGTCTTGTGATTGAACATGTCACAAATATCACAATACACTTGTTTGTTTCTCGAATCAGATTTTTCTTTATGTGACTCAACTGATACTTTCTTTTGATGAGTCACTTTCTTTTCTTTAGGTGATGAATTAGAATCAGCCCTTTTACTAGATTGTTTCACAACACTACTTTTGTTCAATTGTTTGTGTTGTTTCTGTTTCTTCAACCTACTTCTCACCTCTTTCTCAAACTGGTCAACATGTTCTTTGTTACAAATATCAAACCTAACTCCCTGCCTTAATTTTGATGACTGAGGGTCTGATGAAGTTTTATGTGTTGAACTCAGTTTTACAGTTGGTTTCTTTTTCAGTGAAACCTTTTCTGATTTGCTTGAATATTGTGGAGATACAATCTCATTATCAGAACTACTCTCAGTAGTGGGTTTCACTGTTTTGACATATTTCTTTTTGCCTTTTAAAATAGATGGTATGAATTTTATAAAAGGTACAATTGCTTTTACAGGGCTTGATGGTTTCATGGCATTCACTGTCTTGTCTGAGCACTCTTTGATTTGGATTGGGTGTCCTAACTTGATTTTATCCTTATTGGTTTCAAAATAAACATCAGGTTTGTTTTGAGGATTTGTCACTTGTTTCACTACTGATTTAGGTTCCACAGTTTTAGATTCGATTGATTCAGAGAGTGATACAGAGTCAGGCATGACAGTGTAATTGTCATTGTATGGTGGACGACATGAATTATACCCAATCCCCGACATGTCCTTTGGATCCTTTTGTGAATCCAGCATTTCTTGCAGCTTGACTGAAGACATTTGAAACTTTTCAAGTTTCACTTCAGTCATAGATTGTTGAGCTTTAGCTTGAGCTAACTTTTCAGTAAGTAGCTCATTTTCAGCGGCAAAATTGTATTTCTCACCATGCAATTTTTCTATGTCAGAAATGAGAGATTTGATTTTGATTTCAGAACATTTTAGTTCTCTCTTCATCATTTTTGACTTCACCTTTTCTTCTTTCATTTTATCTGCCAGTTTATGATTATGTTCTCTATACTCTTATAATTCATTATGCATTTCTCACTACAAAGGTTAGTTTTTACCTCAGTAGGGGTTGAAGATGGTCCATCATTGATGTGAGCCATAAGAGCATGATTCTGGAATTAGGGCTTAACTTCCTCGGCATACACACTCAAGTTACATATCCTATCTTGTTTAGTCAGCTGTAGTTGATTCTGGTATGTTTGTTGATGATGAGAATGATGGTACTGCTGTTGTTGATTGTTTGAGTGATAGCTTGAATTGGGTTGTGATGATGATTGACCAGGAGAGTTCTTTGAATGGTTGTTTCTTTTAGGAGCATTGCACTCTCTTGAGAATGGCCAGTCATGCCACAGTTAAAGCATTTTACCTTGGATTTGTCATATCCAAGTTTTGTGTTCTCATTCAGGCTCAACTTTCTTCCTTTTCTGAAGAATTTCTTTGCTCTCATGGCAATCATTGGCATTTGCCACTATAGATCCATCTCCTCAACATCATCAGGATCTATTTCTTCTAAATCTTCCTGTATTAGATGGTAGAAGTGAGTCTTCCCCTAAGATATGCTTCAAAACTTGCAACCAAGGCATTGTAAGTTACCTTTTGATCTTCTGATTTTAAGTCTTCCGGAGAGATTGGAGGAGCAGTGGAGACTTTTGGTGCTTGAGCTGAAGTTGAAGGGTGATTGAATGGTGGAGATGCAATGAACCCAGTATTGTTCATTTGATCTCTTTATGAGATGAAGTCATCTTCCTCTGTGATGAAAGCATTTTCAACAGAATGTGACTCTGAAGGGAATTTGTAGGCTTCAATCACTCCTGGCCCACTCAGATTTCTGCTTCGCTCATCAAGTTCCAAAGCTTCAATCTTGGCTATCATAATGTCTAGAGTGGTACTCTCAAGATCAATAGTATTTTTCAGCATTGTAACATTTTCCTTCCAGCTTTCAAGTAGACTGTGAAGCATTTTCTTGTTAAGTTCTTTAGTGTTGTATGAAACACCCATAATTTCCAAGTCATTGAACAACTGTACAAATCTATGCAGTTGTTGTGTATGGATTCTCCTTTGGTGTGATGGAAGGTTTCATACTGATTGACCAGCTTGTCTTTGTGAATTTCAACTTCACTGCTACCTTCACACATAATTTTGAGAGCATCCCAAACAGCTTTAGCAGTTCCATATTTTTCCAATCTTTTCAGCATATCCATTTTGAGTGCTTGAGTCAAAATATAGTATGCTTTGAGATCAATTTTGATTTTCTTATAGTCATCTTCATGCAGAGTTAAGTCTTCAATTGGTATTCTAACAGTCTTGTACAGTGCAGCTTGAGCTGTTGATAGAGTAACAGGAATATATGGACCCTTACATATTGAGATCCAAAAGTCAGGATCTATACCTGCGATATAACTTCTAAACCGTATTCTCCATTGTTTAAACTCAGATTTGTGTTTAAGCATGGGAGGTTTAGGTGTATGACCTAATTCAGAGTAACTGTTAGAATCCAGGTTGATTTGTGTAATTATAGATTTAGTTGATTTTAAGATTGATTATGTTTGATGAGTCCAACTTGTTCAAGCAGTTCTGGTGAGGTTCATAATGAGTGTTCTTGCTGTTTGACGGGAGTATTTTTGTTGTTTGGTAAGTAGAGATGATAATATCTACAACTAGAAACTTGATTATCAGATCAATCGAGTTCTATTCAGTCTGTGCGCAGATCTGAAAGAGAATCAAGAGCCAAATCTCTAATACCAATTGAATGGGATTGTGTAACAGTGATATTCTTACTGAGAATCGAATATGATAATCAAGTCAATGATTGAGTGGCAGAAACAAACAATCAAAGAACATTCAAGCAAGAAAATTACTCATATATGCTGTTTGTATTGATATATGAAAGTTGATATATGGGTTAGCCAAGATCGCATGTTTTATTACACACAATAATTAGGAAATCGCACGTAGTGGAGTAGTCACCCAGGCTGAACTGTTACTATGTGCATGAACCCTTATGAGTTAGCCAAAATCGCACGTTGTAGACACACACAGTTGAGCGAACAACTCTCAGTGAGTTGTGAGCCTCCTTTCATTTGCTTGCAAGGCTTTTCATTCGTTCCTTCATTATGTTCCACTTTCATTATCTTAAATCTTTCACTTTGTTAAGATAATACTTTACGTTCATTAACAATATCAGACCACATAAAGTCACGTCATCATATGTAATAAGGAACATAAGAAAACATATCATACATAACATACATAGCATACACAACCAACATACATCAACATCATCATACATAGTATTAATCATACATCGTCATAAACACCATGCATCACACATTCACATACATAAACATATGTATAACAAGCATAAAGCATCATAAGACATAAGTGACCCACCGCGGGACAGCAAGGGTTCGGGGGCGACAGTCCCTGACAGCGGGGTCCTAGGGGCAGCAGCCCCTAGTAGGGTCCAAGGGGCAACACCCTTGGCAAGGTCCTTCATTTTGTTCCACTTTCATTATTTTAACACTTTTATATAGCACATTTCATTTAAAATCTCGGTCATTTAAATCGTATATTTTGTATGCATTTCAATCAAGCTTACGAAGCAAGGGTTGTAGTGCACAGGCTGCAGATAAGTTAACACTCAAAGGAGTTAAGTTTTGCCTAATTTCGCTAGTAGTTTCATTAGCAGTTTTGCTGCTAGTTTCGTTAGCATCTTCGCTGGCATCTTCGCTGCTAGTTTCGCCCAACTTTCGTTGGAAAACCATGTCTGTGAAACTACCTGCGAAACTGTAGTTTCGCCGGAAGATCCGCAGTTTCGCTGGACGAACAACTAATTTCGCTGGATGAACACCCAGTTTCGCACAACGGGCTGAAAAATACGAACCAACCCATTTTTGACCCAATACATCAATCTTTTACATCCAAAACCTTGGTTTATCACCCAATAAGCTATATCTAAGCTTCTTACATGTTTTCTTACACAAAAACATTTGTTTAGGCAAATCTTTGCCACTTTCAAAAACCCCAAACCTACAATCCGGCTTTACAACAAAAGGAATGATTAAATGATGTTTCTTACCTGGATTCATGGTGTTTTCTTTTTGTTTTGATGCCCACGAACACCGATCTTCAATCCCAAGATCAACCAAGCCTTAAATCATCAATTTTCTCTACTTTAACTCTTTACTCTCTCTCTCTCTCTAGAACTAGAGTGTTGAGTTGCAAATAAGAGCTGCTCAAGCTGATCTGTTTATATATACTAGGCATTCCCGAGACCTTAAACTCGTCAAACACATAACCCGCGAAGTCTACTCGGTCTATAACCCATATTGGTCTTATTTTTATTAAATGATATTGTCTAAGCCCATTATTATTATGTGGCTCACTTAGACATTATTCGGGGCGTTACAAGGCCAACATCCATTGGCCTAAGGTGATTATTCAAAAATAACTAGATGACATAGGTATCATTGTGAGAAACAAAGCTAGGCTAATTGCTCAAGGATATACTTAAGAAGAAAGGAAGACTATGATGAAGTTTTTGCACTAGTTGCAAGAATTGATGCCATTAGAGTTTTCCTAGCCTATGCGTCATATAAGAAGTCATTGTTTATCAAATAGATGTAAAGTGTGCCTTTTTATATGGGAAATTTGCTCCATGGTTTGAAGATCCTGATTACCCATATAGAGTATACAAGCTTGACAAAGCTTTGTATAGTCTTCATCTGGCACCAAGAAATTGTCATGAAAAACTATCATCTTTGTTGCTCAAGAATGTATATGAAAGGGGAACTATTGAACAGACTATCTTTCTCAAACATGAACATCAAGACTTCTTAGTTGTTCAAATATATGTAGATGACATTATATTTGGATCATCAAACATGAGACTGTGTGAAACCATTGAAGAGTTAATGGAATCTCTGTTTCAAATGAGCTCAATGGGAGAATTAACTTTCTTTCTTTGACTACAAGTTCTTCAGAAAACATATGGCATATTTGTCGATCAAGAAAAGTATATTCTTTAGATATTGAGGAAGTACAATTTTGCTGATAGATCTTCATGCAAAACACCTACTTCAACAATTGACAAAATTGTACTTGATCCTTGAGCAAAATCTATTCATCAAAGATTATATAGATCAATGATAGGATCTATTATGTTTGTAACTACCAGTAGACCTAACATAATGTTTGTTTTATGTGTTTGGGCTAGGTACCAATAAGATCGAAAGGAGTCCCCTCTAAATGTTGTGAAGAGGATTTTCACATAACTCAAAAGGACACAAGCCCTTGGTCTATGGTATCCAAAAGATGGAGACTTCTCACTCTACTCTTATTCTAACACTGACTAAGGAGGATGCAACAACAATATAAAATTCACAACTGGTGGATGTTAATTTTTAGGACAAAGACTTGTTTCATGGCAGTGCAATAAGCAAACAAAAGTATTTGTATCCACAACTGAGGCTGAGTACAAAACTGCTTTAGCTAGTTGGTCTCGAGTCCTTTGGTTGCAAAATCAGTTACTTGATTATGGTTACAATTTCCTTAAAACTCCAATTTAAATTGACAATTCAAGTGTTATGTTTATCAATGCTAATCCAATTCAACATAGTAAAAAAAGGATAATGAAATCAGGTATCATTTTATGAGAGATTGCTTAGAGAAAGGTTTAATCTTGTTAGTCAAAGTCGATACACCAATCAACTTGTTGATCTATTCACTAGGCCTTTGATTCAGTTAGATTTTGTTAGGGACCATGTACGGTACGGAGTACTAACTGGTTTGCGTGTATACCAACTCAAATAGTGCGGAATCCTATTTGATTGGTGATCCAATCAGTGAGAACGCGTGTAAAATGAATCCAAGAATGTAAGTAAACGTCAAGAACGATAGTAGGACGATTTACAACGATCTATGAAGTTGGAACAGGTGTTCTTGGGTCTCTGGCTAGCTAGGGTGCGATTTAATGCGTAGGTTTTGGAATTGTTATGTTTTTCCACGAATTAAGTGGTATTATAGGTTAGGGTTTCTCATTCGTGCGACTAAACCATTAGTATGGTTCAGTTGTGTGAGTGAGTCATACGGTTGTTCCATCCGCACGACTGAGGCTTCAGTCGTGCAACTGAGTCAATCTCATGTCACAATCGTACGACTAATCCAGTCTCCTAGTTCAGTCGTGCGACTGGATCATTAGCATGAAGTTGTTCATGCGTATGGTCCATTAGCATGGTCCATTCGCATGAGAACTTCACACGATTAAGTTTAAGCATGTTTCTCAATCATTGTTGACTAAGATCTATGTAAACAACCACAAACCTATATAGTTAGTACAATAAGCCTTAACACACAATATTCAATGAAATATTAAACATTATAGGCATAAACCACACATTGTATCTCATTCAACCCATTCGATTACATATATGTAAGACATGAAATACATTTTACATTAAGCTCACAAACTAGGTACATATGTGTTGGGTTTTGTCACATGTAAAAACACTTAGTTTAACCATTTAAACTATGAAAACGCAGCGGAATAAGAGGTTTATAATGTGAAAAATTTTGCCATATTAAACCACCAACAAAACCCAAGAATGAGGATTGAATATATATGAAATAGTATGCTATCAACAAGACATAACAACCATAGGATGTTTAAGGATACACCTCTTGTACTAAAGTTGTAGATGTATGAGATGAATATGGAGATGTTGTTGAATGTCCCGCCCTCAAGAGAAAGAGCCTCAAGTTCTGATACCCACAAGCCTTTCCAAAAACCTAGCTTGTTAGGAAGCTCAACACCAAGAACTCTACAAAGTTCCTTCCAAAAGCCTGAATTTTCAGCCTTGTCTTGGCTTCAAATCCGAAAATTTCAGCTATGGTATTGAGAGAACTATTGCAAGATGTTTGTGTGAGAGAAGTGTGTTAATGATGGAAGAGCGTATTAATGGGAAAAGCATGCAAAAGCCAAGAAAAAAGGCTGGTCCAATCACCTGTTTGGGCGGCCGAATACACCATCTAAAATGGGTTTTCCCCCCTATTTTAGTTTTATAAAATTATACACTCTTAACCCTTAGTTTTTATAAAATTAAAACCTCTTTTAATTTTATAACAATAACACACTTTTATTTGTTATTATTTACCCAACTTAAATAATAAAACAAATAATTTCTCATGAACAAATTATCTATATAATGTTGTTCTTTTACAAACCAACGCTTTAGAAAAACCCATTTTCTAAATTGGTGTCGATATTTATTTGTTTGATCCTATCAACAAATAAATATTAATTGGTGTATGTATAGCTTGTTATTGGGTATGACCCAACTTGGATCATAACGTACTAACCACATCAATCATGTATGTGTCTTGGGCATGTGAGGTCCAACAATCTCCCACTTGCACAAGATTCATTGAAGATTGATGCAAGCAGTAAATACCGCCTAACAACGGTTTACTACCCTTAATAAGTATGACTAAGTGCCATTCAATAACATCATCTCCTTCAGTACCATACTTGAATATTTTAGGTGAATCAATCATCTATCCTTTTGTCATAGATGTCATGTTAAATCGTAGAGACACAAAGTGATCATACTCTATTGATTTAACTTTATCAGGCCTTAGACATCTTACTCTCAACGAATAAGAGGGACAAATCCTATCTTGACAACATACGTCTCTCATAATTTCCTTATATCATACCTAAACTAAGACTTATGTACTGCCATGTTTCAGAATAACGAAGAGCTAAGTCAAAGTATAATATTCGGTAAATATCAAGACCCAATATGTATCACATGACAAAGGATACCAAATGATGTTCTCCTTTACTTAAAATTAATTATGATCAATCAGGAAGATTCCATGTTATAATATTTGAGGTGCAGGTCAATCCAATATTTGCATCCCACAAATATCTATGAACTTTGGTAGCAACCTTTTGCTCTACATTCATCCATATGAATATCTACCAATCCAAGTTCATAATAGCATTACCTTCATACTTGTTCCCATAAGCATGAACAACTACGAACATTCTGAGTAAATAATTTACTCATGGATTTTAAACACGTAAAATAGGAATATTAGTTGAATTATTATAACTGAATAATTTATTCAAGTAATAAAGGGTTACAATATCTCATTACAGAAATTAAAGATCAAATCCTGTCACTAGAATATTGAAGTCCCATGGCACAAGCATGACTTTCATGCTTCGCCTTTTCAAGAAGCTTCGTGAGTGGATCCGCAATGTTTTGATCCGTGTGAACTTTGTGAATACATATCTTTCCTTTTTCAACTTCATCCCTTATGTCGTTGAATCTCCATTCAATGTCCCTAGTCTTCTGATGTGCATTGGGTCCTTGATTTGAGCAATCACACCCTCGTTATCACAAAGAATTTCTAAGGGGTTCTGAATGGAAGGGACCACTCCTAGGTCGGTAATGAACTTCTTTAACCATGCAACTTCCTGAGCTGCTAATGAGGCGGCAATGTATTCTGACTCTGTAGTTGATAATGCCTCCACATCTTGCTTAGAGCTCTTCCAAGAGACAGCTCCTCCATTCAAGATGAAAATGTACCCCGATTGTGATCGTGAATCATCATGATCAGTTTGGAAACTCGCATCCGTGTAACACTTAAATATGAGTTCCTCCTCACCAGATCCATAGATTAGGAACATATCTTTAGTCCACCTTAGGTATTTAAGTATGTTCTTAATAGCCATCCAATGACTGCTTCCTGGATTTTGTTGGTATCGGCTTGTCATGCTCAAAGCGCATGACACGCCCGGTCTAGTGCATATCATTGCATACATGATGGATCCTAAGCAGACGTATAGGGGATTCCCTTCATTTTGTCTTGCTCATCCTTTGAGCTTGGACATTAAGACTTACTCAATATTGTTCCTCTTTGAATAGGTACGGTACCTTTCTTAGAGTTCTCCATCTTGAACCTTTTCAAGATATTATCAATATATGCACTTTGATTGAAACCTATCAACCGCCTTGATCTATCCCTATAGATCTTTATTCCTAAAATATGGGCGGCTTCACCAAGATCGTTAATGGAGAAACAACTTCCAATCCAGGCTTTTACACCTTCTATGGTTGGAATGTAATTTCCAAATAGTAGGATGCCGTCGACATACAATACTAAGAAAATGGTGATGCTCTCACTAGCCTTCTTATATACACATGCTTCATCAACATTTTTTATGAACCCAAATTTGGTTATTTCTTCATCAAAATGGTGATTCCAACTTCTTGATGCTTGTTTCAATCCATAGATTGATTTATTTAACTTGCATACTTTGTTAGGATGTTTTGCGTTGACAAAACTTTTAGGCTAAACCATATAGACATCTTCCTCAAGATATCCATTTAGAAAAGCGATTTTAACATCCATTTGCCAAATCTCATAATCATAATGAGCAGCTATGGCAAACAATATCCTAATAGACTTTAGCATTGTAACCGGTGAGAAAGTCTCATCATAATCAACCCCTTGAGTTTAAGTGAAACCTTTTGCTACAAGCCTAGCTTTATAAGTATCCAAGTTTCCATGCATATCGGTTTTCCTTTTGAAAACCGACTTACTTCCAACTATCTTGGAGTTAAGAGGTGGTTCAACCAAGTCCCACACTTGGTTGTCATACATGGATTGCATCTTAACGTTCATGGCTTCAAGCCATTTGTCACAATCCAAATTGGACATTGCATCATGATAAGTGGTTGGTTCATCAGAATCTACCACATAGCATCCATCTACGAAAAATCCATATCTTTCAGGTGGATTACTAATTCTACCAGATCTGTGAATGTTCTGTGTAATTTGATCAACCAGTTGATCATTTCCAACATCTTCATCTTCAGTGCTAGTATCAACCAAACGTGTATCGGTTTGTAGTTCTTGATCCTCCTTAAGATGCATAATTCTAGTGCTAGTTCCTTACGTAAGGAACTTAGTTTCTAAGAACTCAGCCTTCTTGGAAACAAACTCCTTTTGTTCCAATGGATCATAGAAATAATATCCCATGTAATCTCTGGGATATCCAATGAAGATACACTTGGTGGAACGACTTTCTAGCTTGTTTGAGGTGGGAGTCTTAACATAGGCCTCACAACCCAATACCTTTAAATATGAGAGTGATGGAACCCTTCCATGCCATATTTCAAAAGGTGTCGTTTCCACTTTCTTGGTTGGGGCCATATTCAAAATACGGGCCGTAGAGAGCAAAGCGAAACCCCAAAATGATAGAGGCAGTGAGCTTCTAGCCATCATAGATCGAACCATATCTAATAGTGTTTGATTTCTCCTCTTGGACATGCCATTATGTTTTGGTGTTCCAGGTGGAGATAGTTGTGAGACAATACCACAACCTTTAAGATGGTCTCTAAAAGCATCACTTAGGTATTCACCTCCTCTATCGGTGCGGATAAATTTTATTTTCTTCTTGGTTTGATTTTCAACTTCATTTTGGAAGATTTTGAACATTTCAAAAGCTTCATCTTTGTGTCATAACATGTATACATAACCGTATCAACTATAGTCATCAGTAAAGGTAATGAAGTATCTTTCATGGTACCTAGTCATTGGCTTAAAGGGATCACATACATCCGAATGTATGATGCCTAATAAACAAGATTCATAGACATTGTATGAATCATATTCATTTGCTTCTAAAAGACCGTTCTTTTGAAGTGTTTGTATGCGCTTCGTGTTTATATGACCAAGACGGCAATGCCAAAGATAGGTATCACTCAAATCCAATTTGAGTTTCTTAGTGGTGGTTTGGTACAATGAGCTATCATATAATGTGTTTTCACGAACAAAATCATAAATACCATTACTGGGATTAGCTTTAAAAGAAAACGTGCCATTTAAAGAAACCTGAATTTCATTCTCAATAAATGACAAAACATAATGATATTGTCTTAATTGGGCAACAGAAATAATGTTCCTAGTCAAACTAGGAGCATACAAAATATTGTTAAAAATTACTTCCAAATCATTTGGAAGCTTCAAGACGTAGTCCCCTCGGCCATCAACTTGAACCTTTGCCCCATTCCCCATGTAGAGGCTCACATCCCCTTTCTTGAAGTCCTTACTTCTTTTGAACCCCTGCAATAAGTTGCAAATATGAGTTCACACATCCGGTATCCAATACCCATGTGTTAGAGGATATTAAATTTAGACCAATATGGATCATGAAAATTGTACCTGAGTTTTTCCTGGCATCCCTCTTTGCTTTCAACTCTTTGAGATGGACTGGGGAATTTCTTGCCCAATGTCCAATCTCCCCACACTTAAAGCATCGGTCATTTGAAGCAACCTTTTTCTTCTTTTCTCCTGGTTTTGGTGGTGGCGCTCTTGCCACTCCCTTTACCTTCCCCTAATGTGCCCCTTACCCTTGGCAACATTTGCCTTGGGGGTGGTGTGAGGTCTCTTCTTGTTCCCACCTTCATTAATGGTGAGAACAGGTAAAACCCTTTTACCCATGACCGCCTCGGCAGTTTTGAGAATAGAGTGAAGCTCACTTATGTTCTTGTCCCACCCGTTCATGTTATAGTTCCTGACAAAGTTGTCAAACCTTTTTGAAAAAGAGTTGAGGATCAAATCCGTAGCCAAATCTTTCGAGACAGGACAATTCAGCCTTTCGAGGCGGTCGATGTGGCTTTTCATCTTAAGTACATAAGATGAAACAGATTGGGTGTCGTCCATACGACACGCATGGAGTTCTCGAACCGTTTCGAAGCGCTCAACCCGTGCTTGTTATTGGAACGTTTCCTTGAACTGGGTTATCATGTCGTATGCTCCATGATGTTCATACTCCTTTTAGATATCTGGAGTCATACTTGCCAACATGAGCCAAGACACTTGGACCGAGTCCTTAGTGTATTTTACCCAATTATTATAGGCTTCCTCATCATCCTCACTAGGTTGATCGGGAATGGGATCGTCTAAAATGTATGATCGTTTCTCTTGCTTGAGAACAATTCTCAAGTTTCGAAACCAATCAAAAAAGTTATTATGGTTTAGACGTTCCTTTTAGAGAATGGTTCTTAGTGATAGTGAGTGAGCGGTTGGGATTTCATTATTATCATTATTATTGGTGGCCATCTACAAAATATAACAAAGTTCAATTTTAATAAGTTCGATATTGTTCACATTTTAATAATTAAAACCCCTTTTAAGTGTCTTACACAATTTTAAATCTAGAATCCAACGTTACATTTAAATAGTGGTTAGGTGACCTTTATCCCATTATTTAAATTAACAAGGTAGTCAACGTCTTGAAAATTGCAACCCTTTTCAACTTCTAGGGTATGGGATCGACTTTAAAACATCATATGTATAGTCGGCATGTTAATCCCATCACACCTTTAACATGGTTTGCAAATCAAGTTACCCTACTTGCACACACATGTGAGTTTTCCAACATAAGTGGTTAGGTGACCTTTATCTCACAAATATGGTATCCCCACCTCAAATCACAAGTTCCCTCAAAATGGTTAGGTGACCTTTATCCCATTAAGAGTTTCCAAATGACTCAAGTGTTGTGCAAAAGGGTGGTGTTAAAGTTGTTTATAAAAAAGGAATTTAAGTTTTCATAATATTGGTTTAGAAAACTCTACGTACCTTATATTTGCATTCTTTCAAATACACGGTACCCTATGGTTCACTTTTAATAAAACCTCTTTTATTAAAACCACTAATCCTTTTAATAAACTTTTATTAACCACTTAATGATAAAGAACCATCAAATTTTCACCTTGTTAAGTTTGTTAATGAGTTTATAATGCATATCCAAATATCAACCAAACAATCAAACAACAAACATCCAAACAAGCATAAACATACAAACATGGGTGCATAACCATAGCCACTAAGTTGACCACACTTGTTTGCCATCACAAGTGTTGTCATAAGGTCATTCCTAAGGGTGAAGATGACACATCAAGATCTGTCCATGAACTCCCACTTGAATCCACATCGAAATGCTTCAAGTGTCCATGTCTTTTGTGTCCTTCTTTGAGTGTTCATCTTGTGCATCTTCTTTTACAAAAATCATATCCTAATACAATTTTTCTAATAAAAGAAACCCACCTAATCTATTTATTACATAACCAAATGAATAAATAAATTACAACTCAAGATACAAAACACAAATTACAACCCTTTCAAGAAACAACCAACATGACATACAACAATCACCTAAAACCAAACACATGAGGCCAAGGCTATGTTATGCACCATAATATGAAACACATTCAACATCCAAGAACAACAAAGAATCCCTTATTTCAGCCCTAAAGTTTCAGCCAACATAAACTAAAACTTTAAGGTTGTCCAAACAACATAATCAACCATTTGATGTAAATCTTTCAAGGTTAACACTAAAGCATGCAAGATAAAACCTTGAAACATAAGGGATTCAAACACCCACAACAAAACAGCCCCTAATGGGTTGAAAAAGGTCACGGAAACTAATTTTTCAAGACTTTTGAAGCACATATTCCATATAACCGGCTCTAGATGCCATTGTTGGGTTTTGTCACATGTAAAAACACTTAGTTTAACCATTTAAACTATAAAAACGCAGCGGAATAAGATGTTTAACATATGGTTTATAATCTCAAAATTTTTGCCATATTAAACCACCAACAAAACCCAAGAATGAGGATCGAAATATATATGAAATAGTATGCTATCAAACAAGACATACAACCATAGGGTGTTTAAAGATACAACTTTTTGTACTAGAGTTGTAGATGTATGAGATGAATATGGAGATGTTGTTGAATGTCCAGCACTCAAGAGAGAGAGCCTCAAGTTGTGATACCCACAAACCTTTCCAAACACCTAGCTTGTTAGGAAGCTCAACACCAAGAACTCTACAAAGTTCCTTCCAAAAATCCAAATCTTCAGCCTTGTCTTGGCTTCAAATCCGAAAATTTCAGCTATGGTATTGAAAAAACTCTTGCAAAATGTGTGTCTGAGAGAAGTGTGTTAATGATGGAAGAGTGTAGTAATGGGAAAAGCTTGCAAAAGCCAAGAAAAAGGCTGGTCCAATCACCCCTTTGGGCGGCCAAATACACCATCTAAAATGGTTTTCCCCCCATTTTACTTTTATGAAATTATACACTCTTAACCCTTAGTTTTTATAAAATTAAAACCTCTTTTAATTTTATAACAATAAAACACTTTTATTTGTTATTATTTAACCAAATTAAATAATAAAACAAATAATTTATCATGAACAAATTATCCATATAATGTTGTTCTTTTACAAAAGCAACGTTTTAGAAAAACCCATTTTCTAAATTGGTGTCGGTATTTATTTGTTTGATCCTATCAACAAATAAATATTAATTGGTGTTTGTATAGCTTGTTATTGGGTATGACCTGACTTGGATCATAACGTACTAACCACATCAATCTTGTATGTGTCTTGGGCATATGAGGTCCAACAATATGTATCTACAAATTTAATTTCCTAATTAAGCCTTTGGGCATGATTAACTTAGATTAATCATCATTAACAATGAAAAGCATGTGTCTACCGTTGTAAATTGTAATTAATAAAAACAAAAACCATTCAGAAAAACATACATAAATTAATACATATATATATGTATATATGTATATATATATATATGTATATATATATATCTGTATATATACATATATGTATATAATATATATGTATATATACATATGTATATATATACATACATATATATACATATATATATATATATTGTAGAGATTAATGAGGAGGCTGATGCAACTCAAACATCCAAAGTCTATCCTACATGTTGCACAAGTGCGTTGAAGAAGAATGCTTAGGAAGTTTCACACATGCAACTGAAATATTCTAAGTGTGAAATCTTCCGAAGCAAAGACCAATATCTACCGAAGCCAAAGATGAAGTCTTCTGAAGCCTCAGAGACAAAGTCTTTCGAAGCTTTAACTCATGAAGACAGATTTCTTCCGAATACTTTTGACACATGCTTCATCTCATGTACTTTTCCATAAAGCTGGACACCTTTCCGCTACATCTCTGTAATGTCACCAACTTACATGACTTGGTGAAAAGGTCCATGCTTTTGGTAACTGTACAGTCTATAACTTTCTACTTAATGTACTTTATCTTTTTTGTAATAGATAAGGATGTGAGCTATGACATGTCATAGTCACTAGTCAAAAGGCAATCTGCCTTTTGACTCTACAATTGATTTTGTTTGTTCCTACTCAATTGTATCTAGTTGGCTTTCAAAGTATAGACAGCTGTAGGATGTAGTATAAGTATCTCATGTTCCTGTATCTTTCTAATATGCTTTGTAACACTTGTAATAGAACATAGAGAAAGCAATATACTGCATTCTTGAAAGCCATGCACTAGTGTTCTCTTGTTCTGTCTCTTATATTACTTGTGTTCTTAGTGTCTCATTTGTGGTTAATCCATTTTACTATTTGATTATGTTTGGTTAATCTCCTCTTTGTTGTGTTGTGAAGTAAGTGACCCCCTTCACCGGTCCTGTATTTGGTATGAGAGCATTCCAGGCTCCTTGTTAGGTGAGGATCGTGTACTGGACGGAGTACTAAATAATCCATGTGTATACCGAATCAAATAGTGCTGAATCCTATTTGATTGGGGATCTAATGAGTGAGAACGTTACCTGATCAATATAAGATTAATCTAAACATTAAGAACAAATAACAATCGATCAAGAACGATCTATGAACTTAGACTGGCTTTCTGGGGCATTCTGGACGACTAGCGTATGTGTATGAGTCGAATTCTTCAAAGTGTTACGTTTTTTAACGAATTAAGTGGTATTTATAGGTTAGGGTTACTCATCCGTGCGACTGAATCATTAGCATGGTTTAGTTGTGCGACTGAGTCATGCGGTTGATCCATTTGCATGACTGAGTGTTTAGTTGTGCGACTGAGTCAATCGCATGTCACAGTTGTGCGACTGATCCAGTCTCCTAGTTCAGTCGTGCGACTGGTTCATTAGCATGAAGTTCTTCATGCGTATGGTCCATTAGCATGGGCCATTCGTATGAGAACTTCATATAACTAAGTTTGAATATGCTTCACAATCATTATTTGACTTAGATCTATTCAAACAACCACAAACCTATATAGTTAGTTCAATAAGCATTAATACACAATAACAAATGAAATATTAAACATTATAAGCATAAACCACACATTGTATTTCATTCAACCATCCAATTACATACATGCAAGACATGAAAGACTTTTATATTAAGCTCATAAACTAGGTACATATGTATTTACAAACTCCTCCTTGGACCTAGTTTAATCTATTGTCTAACATTCTTTATCAGCTCTTCATATTTCTTGTACTTCTCCTCTTTTGTGACTCCTGCATGTATTTCAAAAGCAAAGTAGAGCCGTATCACATTCTGGAATCGGAGAGCTTGTATAATATCCTGCGCGTCATATAACAGTGGCCACTTGTATACGGTGTAAACATCATGAGCCGACAAGTTAGTGAGCCACATCGGGTCAAACACCTTGATAGTTTCCATGTTTCCATTATTGTTTGGAACTCTGAGCACCTCACTCGTTCGTAAGTCACACTACCACTACTTAAAGTGTGGAGTGAAGTCCCGAGGCATTTTCCTTTAGATGGATGCTCGACATTATGCGTGGAGGACTCCACTTTAGAACAATCTTTGGCTTCCCAGTAATGGTATCAACTTGAGACCTTTTGATATACGTCGTTGGTTGTTGAGGTTTGAAGTTGACCAACCAGGTTTGGTACTCTCTCTTCAAAACCGCTTCAAACCAGCCTGACATCTTTCGAGGATCAACATATAACAACTTCAACTTGGCTAGCTGGTTAAGCTTAAAACCGGGTAGAGTCTTTAGATCATGTGGGAATCTGAAGTACTCTATGCCCTTTTCTCTCTTCATAGCATATACATTCAGAACCTCAAAATAAGCCCATGCGATGATCTTGCCTAACACCTTTATGTGTTTCTTGACTTTGTACAGCTTGGTGTAGACATTTGGCTTTTGTGCAGTGCACATGGCTCAGATCTCAACAAAACATGCCGCCAAATCAGCCTTTTTGATATTGACATCGGCGTCTGAGGCTTGGGCTTGATCTTTCTTCTTCTCCGACTCCTGCTCCATCTTATCCAGAGTTTCAAAAGTATCACAAATAAGGGAGTCACCCATATTAGGGAATACATTCCCTCATTGTCAGCATACTCTCGATAATGTTATGCAGTGTCGTCTTCAATCTTAATTTCATCCACATCGTTAAGCTCATCGTCACTATCTATGTCCACAGTAGGAGCATCCTTCACAATCTCATTGGGATTCAATCGGAATATCTCGTCTAGTTGCACATCAGTAAGGTTGTGAATTATTTATCTTTCTTCAGGAGTGTAACTCATAAACCTCCTGATGATCCCTTGTAGATCAAGTATCATTGTGACTTGAGACTTAATCTGCTTAAGGGGAGCAACGTCATACTCATATTGCTGAGATGTGTGACGTGCTTGATTTAAACACATAAACATATCATTCATCAGTAAATAATCAAGACATTAAAAATTAAATATATATACATTAACATTCAAACACATAAGTTTAATATAATATTCGAATTACACATGATTTAAATTACAGAAAACTCTATGCATTACTTTTGTCTTGGATCATGTGTTCTTCTGTTGTGGAGGCTCCTGAATTTTGAGTCTTTTTAGTCCGCCTCTCATTAGCTTCTTGTGCACCCGAAGCAGATGACTCTCCTCCTCCTCCTTCAGAGTCTCCTCCATCCTCATCATCACCTTTATCGTCACCATCATCATTATCATCATCATCATCATCATCACTATCATCACTATCATCTCCGTCTCCCTCTCTGACATTAAAGGCTCATCCTTTATGCCCTTAAGTTTGAGCAGGATGGTCGTCTTAGCATCCTCCAAGTCCTAAACCTTTTTAGTAGATAAGATGTTTTGCTTCTTGAGTTGGGAAATCTCTAGACTCTGAGCAACCATTTGCTGAGCCTGCTCCTCAATCTAATGCGCCTGCTGAGATATCTATTGTGATTGTGCAGCAGTAAGCTCCACTAACTGTCTGAGCTGAGCAGTCTTCTCGTCATCGCCTGCTAACAGCTTCAGCACCATATGGTTTAGTGCTGTGAGATGTTCCTTTACCTCACTGGGAGGTAGAGATGATCCTGATGGAATGGAGGGGGTAAGATGATGGTCCTACTTGGTGGCTAGAGGTGGTGGTGGTGGTAGTGGTGTATATGGGAGGTGGTATGTGTGTGGGTGGTGATGGGTAAGCAGAAGTGGTGGTGGATGTGATGCGAGGAAGTGGTGGAGTGGCTGAGGTAGTGATGGTATATGTGGTGACAGTAGTGGTGACAGGTGGTATGATGGCAGTGGTGATGGGGAGAGAGGTAGATGTAGTGGGTGGTGTGGTAGAGGTGGTGGCTATGGTGGTGGTGGTGATAAAGGTCATCCTCCTCTTCTTTGACTTCGTCCCATGGGATTGAGCCATCCTTTTCCTGCTCTTGCCTTTGGAGGTGGATGCTCCCCCTGGGATGCTGCTGGGCTGACCTAGTGAGTAGTTGGGGTCGGCTACCGTCTCCCCAGATGTGATAGGGCATCCTCCAACCTCTCGAATGCCTCGATTGGTGGCAACCACCCTACTGCCACTATCCTAGTGAGAGGCTCCTCATCACTCTCTTCCTCCTCATCGGGAGGACCAAAATCCTTGTGGAAACTCGTAGTGGTGGCATCTGTATGAGTGAGGGATGGAGATGTAGTATGTGCAGTGCTGGCCCTAGAATAGCAGGGCCAGAACCTCTACCTGTGTCTCTGTCATCATTATCGGAGTCATCAGATAGAAGAGCAATCTGCTCAACATCTGAATCACTCTCCCCGTGGCGCCACTTACACCTTCCCGGCGCCACGTACTCCTCCATGGCCAGATGCCCGATCAGTCTCTTTACAGGGGGTTTGACCTACTTTCGCCTGTAGACCATCATGCGGCCCAATGTCGTGTCATCCATCACCTCAAGTGTCACCGCATCCAGTCTCAAGATTCTCAATCAGGTATGAGAATATCAAGTGGCACCAAAACCTCGGGTACATGCAAAAACCCTATTTGCCTTTAGCCTCAAGATTCTTAATCAGGTATGAGAATATCATGCTGGAGAAGCTGAAGGGGTGGTTGAGCACCAGTGCCACGTAGGCATTGTAAATCTGGTCTGATTGATCATCAAACCCACCCCTCCTCGAAGCTATGCACTTAAGTATCACATGTGCTAAGTACTTGTACTGGGGACATAGGTTGCTTTTGTTAAGCACCCCAACATTTATGTCCCTAGAGTACTTAATCCTGAGAAAACACCCTCTCACTGTTAGCGGGTGTAGTTTGGTCAGGTGATCTACATCGTCACCCAAATCTAGTACTCGATGAATATCTTCAGCAGTCACCTTAATATCCTGCCCAAAAATAGTACTCTGGATGCAGTAGGGCTCATGAGAACGATCAACCGATGCACCCTCCCAGAAGGCCCGCTGAATAGACATGTAGGGAGTCAACGATGTAGATATGGCTCTGTGGATCCGTGACCTCTTCAGGAAAGATATGATGCCAGCAAACTCGGCAGGATTCCAAGTTGTGGCGTCTAGATGAACACAAATATGGTGCTTAGTGTTTATGGTCCACCTATCAGCCATCAATCTGTAGCACAAGGAGCATACAAGTTATATTATCACACAATAGAAACCATTGATTTTTAACGAGTTTGAGATTAGTCTGGTTCAATCGTGCGATTAAACCATACGACTGGGTTCAGTTGTTTGACCTAACATGTGACTGGATACAATCGGTTGACTAATCATGCGATTGAGTTTAATCGGTTGACTGATCCTGAGATTGGTTTAGATGGCCGACTGAGCTCATTCGTATCATTCATTGGCGGAGTGAGTCATTCGTCCAGCTCAATTGGGCGATTGTATTTCATCCGAGTGTCCAATCGCATGACCCACTATTTGTTCGATTGAAATTGGAATTTTGACCAAATCTAAACATTAGACATCATGGTTTGGTTTAGTAGACTCGCAATAACCCTACTAAGTATGTTATAACCTTTATTTCACATTTTACATAGTTTTATTAGGTCATTTGTCCAACTTAAGTCTCGGTTCTTGTTAGGGCCGAAAACTGTAAGTTGGAGTCAAATCGATTGAAATTTGGATAGATTGCACCACATTATACTTGGATAAATGCCAGAGATCGTCAGAATATTGAAATATGAAGTCAAATTGGGTCAGAGAAAATTTTGTCAGAGTAACGGTATGCTATGCGAATTTAGGGCGAATGAGCGGTGATGAGTTTATGCGATTGTCTGTGGCCCTATTTATACTGAATCTGGTTTCAATCGGGCGACTGGACCCATTCTCTCTTTTCATTCGGGCGATTGGATCTTAGTCGGGCGATTGGTTCAGTCGATCACATTCAGTCGGCCGACTGGGTCAGTCGGGCGACTGACTCATTCGGACAACTCCATTGGGGCGACTGGCTCAATCTTGTAAGCCATTCATGTGAATGGTTCATACTCATGCTCCATTCGGTTGTCTAGTGGATATGTATGGTCCAATTGGACGACTAGTCCATACTCATGACCCAGTCGTGCGAATGGATCATACTCATGGTTTTGACTTTATGAAAATTTGTCATTTAACCCCATTTAACTATTGATTTAACATTTTGAGCAGTCGATCATCTCAGACATGATCACTTTAACTTTGAAAACTTTTGATCACCTTAGTCGTGATCTTTTTCTTTTAAAAACATTTTGTCACCTCAGATGTGACCCATTTAACATTTGAATACACATTTGGTCATCTCAGATGTGACCCTTTTAAGTGATAAAATTCTAGATTGAGTTCCACGACATAGTTTGACATATAACCTAAATTGACAAACTTAAACAAAAGAAACTACAACAAATAAGTACAGAATTTAAGACATATTTTTGTGATTTTGTTTGAGGTGGAAATCCTAAGATTGAAATCTAACAGACTTATTTCTAAATATGCACGTTCAAGTTATTTTGACCATAAGAGGAACGATTCATTTTGGAATCATACAGGTAATCAAATCATTCAGGAAGTGTTACCAAAATCATTTGATGTTAGATTCTTGTTTTCGTCGAGAGTCATTAGCAAACTAAGGAAATCATACTAGTACTATAAGACAGACACATTGATTTGGACTTTCAAGAATTGTTGCCACGATGATTTTTAGTATACTTGTCCACTTAAATCCAAACACAAACTTTTGACACAGATTGGTGATAGTTTAAGGTTTAATTATTTCAACAAGAATTTGTGGATCCCATGCTATATGGTAATAAACATTCCTTAGGAGATTTTTAAGCGGTCTACGGGTATTTTGACAAGTAAAAACTATACTTAGAGCTTTCAAAGAGAAGCCAAGCCTTAGGTCAGTGCCACCGCACAGCAGAGAGGCGGCAAACAACAATGAATTCTAGAATATATAGGTTATGCTTATTCTCAGGTCAGTGCCACCGCACAACAGAGAGGCACATAACTAATCTTATTGTTTGTGCAATTTATTTTTGTTGCACACATCACACCAACAACATAGGTTATCAGTTTGATTGCTTTTTGCATTTTTCATCATGTGCTTTGCTCATATGTTTGTCATCCGCACATATTTGTGGTGTTTATTTTGCTCGTCACCCCTTATTGGAACTTTGTTGATTGTGTTAACAAGAGATAAGATGATGACCCACAACATGTTGAACAGGTTAGTTTGATCTTGAGATCACCAAAGAGGTCTACTTATCTATTGTGTTCAATCTACCCACATATCGTCTAATGGTCTAGCAACCTCTAGGTCTACTTTCTCCATGTTACCTTAGTAGTCACTAGTTTTAGTATCATTTTTCCTTTTATTTTTACATAGACTTCTCAGACTTATATATTGAATTTCACATCTAATTCAATTTAATTCTTTAAAGTACCAAACGCTTTGTTCCTTTGTACTATCATTTTCCATAGTCGTTGAATCGATCTCTCCGATACGATCTCATTTCTATTAGCTTGCCTGTCCTCCTCCCTCAGGTTTTTTCTTAATACTTAGTTAACATATTCTCCCCCTAAAATTCTAAAACCGTAAACGACTTGCGTTTTTAGGATTTTAATTGGCGAAGATTAGAAATCAATAAAATAAATTAAATAATATAACCTAGAATAAAAGAAAATAAAAGTAAATGGACTTGACGCATCAGACTAGACCTGTTCATCATTTGGAATTACATCACTTTTCTTTTTAACGCCATTGACCACTAACAAATATAGAAATCATGGTTTATTAAGGCTTTTGTATAGAGGTCAGCCCGTTGAAAATCCGTATTTATTTTAACAACATTGATTAGTTTCTTTTCAAAACAATCACGTATAAAGTGATATTTTATGCCGATGTGTTTGGTCTTAGGATGTTGGACAGGATTTTTAGTAATGGCTACTCTAGCAGAATTATCAACAAATATAGGGGTGTTAGAAAATTTCAAACCGTAGTCCCGCATCTGCTATTGTACCCAGATGATTTGAGAACAACAGCTTGCCATAGCAACATATTCAGCTTCACAAGTTGACAACGCAACTGATGTCTGCTTCTTACACTACCACGTGACTAATCTTCTCCCAAAGATTTGACAACCTACTGAGGTGGATTTGTAGTTCATCTTGCAGCCGCCATAATCCAGTCACGGAACGCGGTTAGCTCGAAGTCATCGTCATGAGGATACCATAACCCAAGTGTTGGTGTACCCTTCAGATAACGGAATATCCTTTTGACCCCAATAAGATGGTTAACTTTTTGTTTTGCCTGATATCTTGAACAAAGACATGTTGCATACATAATATCAGGTCTTGAGGTAGTGATGTACATGTGGGATCCAATCATTCCTCAGTACATGGTGGCTTCAACCAGATCACCATTTTCGTCGGTGCTACATCATGATTTGTAGCAACTGGAGTCCGAGCTGCGGAAGCATTCTCTATGTCATACCAACTAAGAATATTCCATACATACTTGGTGTGATGTAGAAATATTCCCTTTGGTGTTTGATCCACCTGTAAGCCAATAAAGAACTTCATCTCTCCCATGGCATCCATTTCAAATTCTGCCTTCATTACTACTTCAAATTCTTTACATAATTCTTCATTCTTGGAACCGCAGATTATGTCATCAACGTAAATCTGAACTAGCAACAGATCACCATCTTACTCTTTGATGAACAGTGTGCAGTCAATTACACCTCTGCAAAATCCGTGTTTCACCATGTGAGTTGAGAGTTTTTCATACCATGCTCTCGGGGTTGATGAAGCCCATAGAGAGCCTTATCCATTTGTTGACTCTGTCCTAATGATATGGATTCACAAATCCTTCAGGTTGACTGACATACACTGTTTCCCGGATTTCACCATGAAGAAATGCACTCTTTACATCCAATTGATAGACTTTAATCTTCATGTAAGATGCATAGGCTAGGAAGATACACATGGTTTCGATTCTTGCCACATGTGCAAATACTTCATTGTAATCAATTCCCTCGACTTGTTGAAATCCTTGAACTACAAGTCGAGCCTTATCCTCATGATGACACCTTGGTCATCTTTCTTACATTTCAAGAGCCATTTGGTGCCAATGACTTTAGCAACTTTAGGTCTATCTATGAGTGTCCATACACCTAACTTCTTGAACTGAAGAAGTTCTTCTTGCAAGGCACTCACCCATGCCTCATCACTAAGGGCTTCACTAACGTATTTTGGGTCGAACTAAGACACAAAACATTGGTATGCACCATCATAAAGATAGCCTTTTTCCATTACTAAAGCATAATCAGCTGAATACAGCTGATTTCTTGTCTGAACTCCTGATCTGACATCCCCAATGACATTGTCCAGAGGATGATAGACATTTAGACGTGATCCATGAGTGGTGGGAACAACTACCTCAGAATCAAGATTATGAATGTTTGTTTCAGTATCTGAGGTAGTAGGAGTGTGAAGTTCTAAAGACTCAGAGGCATCAATGTCAGATGCTTGAGGACTTGCAGTAGTAGGAACCTGTTGCTCCTGAGTGTCCTGATCATTTTCCATGGCTTCATCGTCAGAGGAAGAATCACTTACCTCGAGTGCTCCCCCTGAGTTGGTTGGTGATTCACCTTGTGAGCTAGATGATGTAGATTCCTATGATGGTGTGTTTAGAACATCATAGATCATTTTGGCTGCTAACTCATCATTAGACGTGGAGAGAGTGATATTGAAGGACTTGAAGAATCCATCATAGTCAAAAAAGAAAGCGGGTCCTTTTCCAGCAGGAGGGGTAGTGTGTCTTTGAACATCGACGTTACACCACACCTCTACTTGACCCGTTGAGTTGTTGTAAACTCTTATATTCCGTATGTTGTATCCTAGAAAGATGCCCTCTTCAGCCGTCTTGCTAAATTTCCCATCCTGAGTTTTCTTGAACAACGTGCATGGTGCTCCAAAACAGTTCGAGATACTCCAGATTTGGTTTATGTCGTTGAAGTAACTCATAACACATCTTGCCATGACATTTTACTACTAGAACATGATTTAACATGTAACACGCATTGGCTACCTCCTCATTCCAAAATTGGATAGGTAGTTTCGAGTCCGCTAGCATTGTGCGTGCGATCTCTATTAAGCTGTGATTCTTTCTCTTAGCAACCCCGTTCATCTGAGGAGTGTAGGCAGAAGTGAACTTGTGTACAATTCCCTTTTCTTTGCAGAAAGCCTCCATCCATTGGTTCTTGAACTCGGTTCCGTTGTCTGAGCGTACTTGTCTAACCTTCAGCTTGTAGAGAGACTCTAGTGTAGTTACCAAATCTTTGAATGACTCAAATGTTTCTAATTTTGATTTCAGAAACATCACACCAGAGATTCTTGAGTAGTCATGTGTAACTACATAGCAGTACAAGTCGCCTGCGATGCTTCTTGTACTGACTGGACCAAACTGCTCCATGTGAAGAAGCTCAAGAGGCAGTTCAATAGAATTAACTTTCTTTGCCTTTTGAGATTTCTTAGTCTGTTTGCCTTTCATGCAGGTGACACAAAAATCCGGGAGTTGGTAGTTCTTGACATTGACTCCTCGCACTAGATTATTCTGCATCAAGTGGTTCATCTTCCTTGGATTGATGTGCCCCATTCTCCTATGCTAGGATAGAATCCTTCTTAATAGCTTTTGACAAGAAGCACTAAACATGATGATCAGTTGTGGAGGCCTTTGATAGATTGAAGAGATAAAGGTCATTATATCTTGAGGCTGACATTAATACTTCTTCCTCCGGAATCACATAGTCCTTTTTTCGGACATAGCACTTCTTATTGTCGAAAACTACCTGAAATCCTTTGTCACATATTTGAGAAACAGAAAGTAGATTATTCTAAAATTGTTGAATGTAGTTTACCTTTTCAAACTTAACTTTCTGGTTCCCTACTACCCCTTGAGCTATGATGTACCGGCCTTGATGCTCCGCTATCTACAATCCAAGTGTTTGTTTCAGCACTATAGCGAACACCCTCCACATTTAATTGAAAACATTAGTTAAGGTGAGGGACCCTAGCCTTAACCGGCTTGGGTGTCCCAAAGGCATCACACATCATATACTCTACCTATTGTCCATTAGAGGCTGAGGGAAGATCATTTGTCTTATTGTTTTCATTACCAAACATACTTTTCTTTCTATAAGCCAGCTTTGTGTAAGTCTTGTTTGTGATAAATAGACGACTAGCTGATTGGTTGAACTTTAGGTTCACTCACTCTTTTTGGTGGAGTCATGGAGCTTAAGAGCTTTCCTTAGTTTCATAAAGTTCAATCTTTTTCTTTGGTGTCTCATAATTGAAGGATTTGATCTGCCCAAGATTCATATTAAATTGATGTGGCTAGTGTGATATGATCCAAGACGGGTCATACCCAATAACAAGCCAAACAAACACCGAAAGATAATTTATTTGTTGATAAGATCATACAAATAAGTAGTGACACAAATTTAGAAAATTGGATTTTCTAAATACTGCTTTTGTAAATGAACATTATTATGTGGATAATTGTTCATGAGATATTATTTGTTTTTCATTATTTAGTTCTACTAAATGATAACAACTAAAAGAGTGTTTAATTTATAAAGCTTAAAATTAGTTTTCAACTTTATAAACTAAAGATTAAAGTGTGTTAGTGATGTTTAAAATTTAAAAAGGATGGGACCCTTTTGTAAATTTTTGGCCGCCCAAAAGGGCCCTTGGGGTTCCTTTTTTTGTCTTGTAAATTGGACACTCCAAGACACTAACACACTCTAACTAATCAGCATTTTCACTCTTACACACAATTGACTTTTGCTCTCTCCATCTCTCTCTCTCTCACGGTTTTGGAAGCAAAAGGAAGTAGAATTTTTCAGCTTTCAAAAGGGTTTTGGTTGCTGAAAATTGGGTGTCAAGATTCCTAGCAATCAAAGGTGTTAGAACAAGCTTGGGGTATCACCACTTGAGGGCTTCGACTTTGAAGTTTCAGCCAAGTTTTCATCTTCTTTCTCCTCTCTAACCTCGAAATCCAGCAGCTACAAAGGTTGTAGTTTCATCATCTCATGTTTATCTTTTGTATGCACTTGTATAATGATCCATGGCATGGGGTTCTTTATTAAATGGTTAATAATCATCTTATTAACATGTTTTAAAACATATATATTCCGCTGCGTTTTCATATAAACAAGATTATATGAGCTTTGATAAACTTGTTAAAACCCCTACAATGGCATCAAGAGCCACTTATACATATGCATACATATATTTCCTCCCTAGTTCACGGTTTTGTGGTGCTTGACACAAAAATCCATGAGTTAGGGGCTGGATTTTGACCCCCTTTGGTGTTTTAAAGATGCTTCTTTATGCATATAAGGATCTTTAAAACTCTAGATTATTAGATGTTTATTTATATGTTCTTAACCCATTTGTTCTTGGTTTATGTTGGCCAAAAACATGGGCTAAAAGGGGCTGCCAAAATCGATCATCTTGTGTATGTTTGATGTTGTTGTTGTTGATTATGCATAACAAAGCCTAGACCATTTGGATTGAATGATTGGTTGTCATGTTATATTCATTTGGGTATGTAATATTTATTTTTGTTTCAAGTCTTGTTTTGTAATCTATTCATTCATATGGTTTGTAATAAATAGATTAGGAGTTATATCTTTACTAGAAAAATGTATTAGGATACATATTTTGTAAGGATGCTCAAGATCAAGACTTGAAGAAAAGATGGACAAAGAGGATGCTTGAAGATGTGGATTCAAGTGGGAGTTCCTTTTGTCAACCATGTGTCATGTTCTTAACCCTTAGGACAAGACCTTTTGACACACTTGTTTTGGCTAAACAAGTGTGCTCAATTTAGTATACTTTGTTATGCATATATGTATTGTTTGGTTATGCTTGGTTGAATGCTTATGATGTTGTTTTGTTTTGGATATTTGGATGTCATTAACAAACCATCAACTAGAACAAGCTATTACAAGAAATTGGTTCTCAAATCATTAAGCAAAATAGAATGGGTCTATAAAAGGAGTTAATGGTTTGCAAAATAAAATGGGTTTTATTTAAAAGTACCAAATGGATACCATATGGTTGAATGCATACAATCATATAGTACATGGTCTTTTCTAAAACAAGATTGTGAAATTATAAATCCCTTTTGAGAAACAAGTTAAACACCATCCTTTTACACAACACTTAGGTTACTTGCAAACTCTTCGTGGGATAAAGGTCACCTAACCACTTTGAGGGAACTTGTAACTTGAGGTGATAATGCCATGTTTGTGGGATAAAGGTCACCTAACCACTTATGTGTAAACTCACACATGTGTGTAAGTAGGACGACTTGATTTATAAAATATATTGAATGGATCACCTAAAATGTATTTTATAAAAGGTGTTGATGGGGTAAACATGCCGTTATAAACATAAGATGTTCAAACGATCCCATACCACTAGAAGTTGCAATGGGTTGCAATTGTCATTTATGACTACCTCGTTTATTTAAATAATGGGATAAAGGTCACCTAACCAACAGTTAAATATAACGTTGGATTCTAAAAATATTTTTTTATTAATAGTCTATGAGACGTAAAGGGTATTAATAAATGAATATATAATTATATCAACGATTACTAAAATGGAACTTTGTAAAATCTTGTAGATGGCCGACCACACCAACGCTAATAACGATGTACCAAACCAAAACAACCAATCTCTTAGGGCGATCCTTCAAACGGATCGTCTAACACCTAACAACTTCATGGATTGGTACCGCAACTTGAGAATTGTTCTCAAGCAAGAAAAGCGGGCCTACATTCTTGATGATCCGATCCCCGATGAACCTAACGAGGAGGATGTGGAGGCCTATAATGATTCGGTTAAATATGTGGAAGACTCCGTCCAAGTCTCTTGCTTAATGTTAGCAAGTATGACACCCGAACTCCAAAAGGAGTATGAGCTCCATGGAGCCTATGACATGATCACTCAGTTGCGGGAAACGTTCCAGCAACAAGCTAGAGTGGAGCGCTTCGAAACGGTTCGAGCGCTTCATGCATGTCGGATGGAAGAATCCCAATCAGTTTCATCTTATGTTCTTAAGATGAAAAGCCACATCGACCGCCTTCAAAGGCTAAATTGTCCTGTCTCAAAGGAGTTGGCCACGGATTTGATCCTTAATGGCCTATCTAAAAGGTTTGAGGCATTCGTCATGAATTACAACATGAACGGATGGGACAAGAGCATAAATGAACTTCATTCGATGCTCAAATCAGCTGAGGCGGGAATGGGTAAAAGGGTTTTACCCGTTCTCACCATTAATGAAGGTGGGAGAAGGAGAGGTCTCTACCCCCTCCTAAGGCAAATGTTGTAAAAGGAAAGGGGCACGTTCGAGGAAAAGGGAAGATGGTTGTTAGGGCGGAACCTCCGAAGCCGAAGGAGAAGAAGCAAAAGGTTGCTGTAAACGACCCATGCTTCAAATGTGGTGAGATAGGGAATTGGATGAGAAATTGTCCAGTCTATCTCAAAGAGTTGAGAGAAAAGAGGGATGCACGGAAAACCTCAGGTATAATTTACATGATACATGTTGAGCTAAATGTTATTTCTTCTAACACATGGGTATTAGATACCAGATGTGGAACTCACATTTGCAATTTATTGCAGGGGTTCAAAAGAAATGAGCATTATGCAAAAGGGGAAATAAGTCTATTCATGGGCAATGGTGCAAAGGTTCACGTTGAAGCCCAAGGAGACTACATTTTGAAGCTTCCAGTGGTTTGGAAGTCATTTTATATAATGTATTATATGCTCCTAGTTTGACTAGGAACATAATTTCTGTTTCCCGTTTAAGACATATGATTATGATTTCAAGTTTGTTGACAATGATATTCATGTTTCTTTAAATCATGTATTTTATTTTAAAGCTATACCTTGTAATGGTATTTATGAATTGGTTCATGAAAACGTAACATATGATAGCTCCATGTACCAAGCAACCACCAAAAGACTCAAATTAGATTTGAATGATACCTACCTTTGGCATTGTCGTCTTGGTCATATAAACAAGAAACGTATACAAACACTTCAAAAGAATGGTCTTTTAAAAACAAATGAATATGATTCATTTGATGTATGTGAATCTTGTTTACAAGTAAAATGACTAAGGCACCCTTTAGTGGAACTAACGAAAGGGCAAAAGATTTATTAGGTATCATACATTCGGATGTGTGTGGTCCTTTTAAGCCAATGACTAGGAATGGTGAAAGATACTTACATTACTTACCGACGATTATAGTCGCTATGGGTATGTGTACTTATTAAGGCACAAAGATGAAGCTTTTGAAATATTCAAAATCTTCAAAAATGAAGTAGAAAATCAACTCAACAGGTCAATTAAAATTCTCCGCACCGATAGAGGTGGCGAATACCTAAGTGATGTTTTTCAAGATCATCTTAGGAGTTGTGGGATTATCTCACAACTCACTCCACCTGGAACACCACAACATAATGGTGTGTGTGAGAGGTGGAATCGAACCTTATTGGATATGGTTCGATCTATGATGGCTAGAAGCACATTACCTCTATCATTTTTGGGTTTCGCTTTGCTCTCCGCGGCCCGTATTCTGAATATGGCCCCAACCAAAAGGTGGAAAAGACACCTTTTGAGATATGGCATGGAAGAGTTCCATCCCTATCGTACTTAAGGGTCTGGGGTTGTGAGGTTTATGTTAAGACTCCCACCCCAAACAAATTAGATGTTCGATCCACCAAGTGTATCTTTGTTGGATATCCTAGAGATTCTATGGGATATTATTTCTATGATCCACTGGAACAAAAAGTGTTTGTTGCCAGAAAGGGTGAGTTCTTAGAAACTAAGTTCCTTATGGAAGGAACTAGCAGTAGAACAGTGGATCTTGAGGAGGATCAAGAAACACAGCCCGATGCACGTTTGGTTGAAACTAGCACTCAACGTGAGGATGTTGAGGATGATCAAGCGGTTGATCAATACACAAAACGTTGCAGAAGTGGTAGAACCAGTAATCCACCTGAAAGATACGGATTTTTCATGGATGGATGCTATGTGGTGGATTCAGATGAACCAGCCACATATCATGATGCAGTGTCCAATTTGGATTGTGACAAATGGCTTGAGGCCATGAACGTTGAGATGCAATCCATGTATGACAATCAAGTTTGGGAACTTGTTGAGCCACCTCTTAATCCAAAGTAGTTGGAAGTAAGTGGGTTTTCAAGAAGAAACCGATATGCATGGAAACTTGGATACTTACAAAGCTAGACTTGTAGCAAAGGGTTTCACTCAAACTCAAGGGGTTGATTACGATGAAACCTTCTCACCTGTTGCAATGCTTAAGTCTATAAGGATATTGTTTGCCATAGCAGCTCATTATGATTATGAGATTTGGCAAATGGATGTCAAAACCGCTTTCCTAAATGGATATCTTAGGAAGATGTCTATATGGTTCAGCCTGAAGGTTTTGTCGATCCAAAATATCCTAATAAATATGCAAGTTAATGAAATCAATCTATGGATTGAAACAAGCATCAAGAAGTTGGAATCACCGTTTTGATGATGAAGTAAAGAAATTTGGCTTCATCAAAAACGCTGATGAGGCTTGCGTGTATAAGAAGCTAGTGGGAGCACAATAACCTTCCTAGTATTGTATGTTGATGACATACTACTATTTGGAAACGACATTCCAACCATGGAAGGTGTAAAAACCTGGCTTGGAAGTTGTTTTTCCATCAGGATCTTGGTGAAGCCGCCTATATTCTGGAATAAAGATCTATAGGGATAGATCAAGACGGCTAATTGATTTGAATCAAAGTGCATACATTGACAAAATCTTGAAAAGGTTCAAGATGGAAAACTCTAAGAAAGGTAATGTACCTATTCAAAGAGGGACAATATTGAGTACAACTCAATGTCCAAGCTCCAAGGAGGAGCAAAATAGAATAAAGGCAATCCCATATGCATCTGCTATAGGATCCATCATGTATGCAATGATATGCACTAGACCAGACGTGTCATGCGCTTTAAGCATGACAAGTAGATACCAGCAAAATCCTGGTGATAGTCATTGGATGGCTGTCAAGAACATTCTGAAGTACCTAAGGAGGACTAAGGACATGTTCTTGATCTATGGGTCTGGTGAAGATGAACTCGTTGTAAAAGGTTACACGGATGCGAGTTTCCAAACCGATCGAGATGATTCACAATCTCAATCGGGGTACATCTTTATTCTGAATGGGGGAGCTGTTTCTTGGAAAAGCTCAAAGCAAGAAGTCGTAGCGTTGTCCACTACAGAGTCAGAATACGTCGCCGCTTCAATGACAGCACAGGAAGCTGCATGGCTGAAGAAATTCATAGCCGATCTAGGGGTAGTCCCTTCCATTCAGGATCCCCTAGAGATCTTTTGTGACAACGAGGGTGCGATTGCTCAAATCAAGGAACCTCGTGCTCATCAAAAGACTCGGCACATTGAACGGAGATTCAACTACACAAGGGATGAAGTTGAAAAAGGAAAGATATGTATTCGCAAAGTCCACACTGATAAAAACGTTGCGGATCCACTCACAAAGCTCCTTGAAAAGGCAAAGCATGAAGGTCATGCTTGTGCCATGGGACTTAGATATTCAAGTGACTGGGTTTGATGTTGTATTTTGTATTTGGATATTGGAACTAATGTTATTTGACTTAATTATATGGTTATAATTTCGTTTGTTCTTCTATTTTAGCATGTTTAAATCCGTGAATAAATAAATTATTCTCAACGTCCGTAGTCGATCATACTTGTGGGAACAACTATGAATGTAAGACTATAATGAACTTGGATTGGTTGATATTCATAATGTATGAGTATAAAGCAAGAGGTTGCTACCAAGGTTCATTGATATCTATGGGATGTAGATATTGGACTGACCCGCTCTCAATTATTTTTTGCATGGAATCTTTCTGATTAGTCATAAGAAATTTTGAGTAAAGGCGAATATCATTGTATCCTCAGACCTGAGATACATACTGGGTCTTGATATTCACCAAGTATTGTACTTTAACTTAGTCCTTTGCTGTTCTGAAAAGACAGTTCATAAGGCTGAGTACAGGTATGACATGAGGTGATTGTGAGAGACGTATGTAGTCAAGATGGAATTTTTTCCTCTTATTTGTTGAGAGTTAGATGTCTAAGGCCTGTTAAAGTTAAATCATCGGAGAATGACTATTCTGTGTCTCTTGGATTTAACATGACATCTGCAACAAAAGGATAGATGATTAATTCACCTAAAACATATTCAAGTAAGGTACTTGAAAAGGATGATTTTATTGAATGGCACTTAGTCATATACATTAGGGGTAGCAAACCGTTGCTAGGCGTTATTTGCTGCTTGCATCAATCTTCTATAAATCTTGTGCAAGTGGGAGATTGAAGGATTTGATCTGCCCAAGATTCATATTAAATTAATGTGGCTAGTGTGATATGATCCAAGACGGGTCATACCCAATAACAAGCCAAACAAACACCGAAAGATAATTTATTTGTTGATAAGATCATACAAATAAGTAGTGACACAAATTTAGAAAATTGGATTTTCAAAATACTGCTTTTGTAAATGAACATTATTATGTGGATAATTGTTCATGAGATATTATTTGTTTTTCATTATATAGTTCTACTAAATGATAACAAATAAAAGGGTGTTTAATTTATAAAGTTTAAATTAGTTTTCAACTTTATAAACTAAAGATTAAAGTGTGTTAGTGATGTTTAAAATTTAAAAAGGATGGGACCCTTTTGTAATTTTTGGCCGCCCAAAAGGGCCCTTGGGGTTCCTTTTTTGTCTTGTAAATTGGACAGTCCAAGACACTAACACACTCTAACTAATCAGCATTTCACTTTTACACACAATTGACTTTTGCTCTCTCCATCTCTCTCTCTCTCTCTTCACGGTTTTGGAAGCAAAAGGAGTAGAATTTTTCAGCTTTCAAAGGGTTTTGGTTGCTGAAAATTGGGTGTCAAGATTCCTAGCAATCAAAGGTGTTAGAACAAGCTTGGGGTATCACCACTTGAGGGCTTCGACTTTGAAGTTTCAGCCAAGTTTTCATCTTCTTTCTCCTCTCTAACCTCGAAATCCAGCAGCCTTCAAAGGTTGTAGTTCATCATTGTTTATCTTTTGTATGCACTTGTATAATGATCCATGGCATGGGGTTCTTTATTAAATGGTTAATAATCATCTTATTAACATGTTTTAAAACATATATATATTCTGCTGCGTTTTCATATAAACAAGATTATATGAGCTTTGATAAACTTGTTAAAACCCCTACAATAATAAGGGCAATAAGACGCATGTGCCCATACTTTCCACTTGTAGCATGATGTGCTTTCAACTTCATGATTTACCTGTTTCTATGGTGAGGTATGTGACACAGGAGTGACTTTATTCTATTGGGTTTTGACACTCTTGTTTAGATGTTTAATCTTGTTTAACAAAATTAATTGTTTGGACATTGTTAACATCTTTTCTCTTTTGTGTATTTGGACTTAGACATGCAGCAAGTGATAGATTAATTTGTTTGGTATTTCTTGGTTCAGAATTAGACTTTGTTGAACGTGTCTTTATTTTAACCTTTTCAACATTGTTTGTCTAGATTAACACAAGGCATTTTACCTTTTGATTTTGAAGTGGCATCCTTTTGTTTAGTGACAAATTTATTTGGTTTACATGATGAATCTGGATCACTTACAAGAGGAGTAGACACCATGTGATCCTTGATTGGGTTATTATTTATTGGTTTACTTTTTTCATTCATCAAGGTCACATGTAGTGGTGGAACCACTTTATATCCCAAAACCTCCCCATTGTTGCGCTCTCTCACTAAGTGTTAGACAATATGTGAAGAACTTGTCCAACTATGCAGTTTTTGTTTTAATGAATTGACTTCTACTTCCAAAACTACCTTTTGTTTCTTAGTGTCTTCTAGGGAGTTTTGATAAAACTTAATATCATTAGCTTAGTTAAAGGCTACAACTTCAGTTTCCCTAAGTTGTTTATTCAAGAGTTCTATCTTTTCTTTATAGCTGTGCTCATTTTGTTTTACGACTCTATTGGCTTTAGTGCACAGTTGTAAGTCCTTTACTAAGTTATCATTATGGTCTAATAACCTAGCAAATTTCATATCAATGTTTTCCCCAAATTTATTACAATCAGAACAAGCATGATTATTGAAAAGTTGAGTAGTGGTACTTACCTGAGAGGGTGAGGTTGAATCAGCAATTAAAGCAGTGTCTGACTTCTCTGTTTATGGTCATTCTAAACTTCTTGGACATTTCTCCTCTTCAGGTAGGTGATCAACTACTCTTGCAGATTCTTCAACATTTGACATCGCGAGCTCCACTACAATATCACCTACACTTGTTGAGTTGTCATCTAGATCCTCGACACTAGCAATGTTGGATTCTCTTCGAGACACAAACCGGAAGCTCCAATCTTGTCCTCGTCATCATGAGCGGTCAAGGCTTTAGGATCCTTGCTTGACTAAGTAGGGCTGCTTGTGCGTTTAAACTGATGAGTGAGAGATGAGAATGGATTCCCATTTCCCGTCTTCTTGGGCTTCACATATTCACGTTTCAAGTGACCCTTTTCCCCACAGTTGAAGTAGGTAACTTTTGCCTTGTCAAAGCCAAAAGTTCTGTCCTTAGTGGCAATCAGATTCTATCCGGTCTTCTTGACAAACTTCTTTGCTCTCCGAACAGCACTTGCTAAGGCTCACATGATGTCCATTCATTCTAACTCTATCTTATCTACCTGCTCGTAGTCCTCGTCTTCCGGATGGCAATTCCTAATTTTCCCAGCAACTAGCCCGTCATAGGAGTGGATAACAGCTGCTAAGAGATCCATGTGCTCCTTTGTTACCTCTACTATCACATTCCCAAGATTCTCGGTCTTTAGTTTTGTAGCATTTGCTTCAGGTGCTATGTATTGGGTACCAGACGACCCTGACGTGTTAGATCCTGAAGTAATAGCTTGTGATGGACTAGCTTAACTTGACCTAAACGTTGTTTGAAGTGCTGCTCTAGACGTTTTGGCTTGTGGGGTTGAGTTGTACAGTGCCAGTTCTGATCATATGATGACTTCTGGGCCCTGTACTTCATCCTCAACTCTTCCTCCTGCAGTTTCAGAACGAAGTCGTTGATGTCTAACTTCGCTAGCATATCATTATGTTTGAGGTTGGAAACAAACAAACTCCACTTCTCGGGCAACCCATTTGCAAAGTTTGAAACTTTGTCTTCCATAGACGTAGTAACTCCATGAGTGTGCAGCTCACTCATCAGATGGTAAAAATGATCAATGACATCGTCCAAGCTCTCCTTTCCCATTGATAAGAAGTTGTCAAAATCCTTCTTCAACGCTTTAGCCTTTAGAGCTTTTAACGATGCATTTCCCTCATACCTCTTTTCCAATACATCCCATATCTTTTTAGCTTGCTTGTTCTCAGAAAATTGATGTAAGATGTCCTTAGGAATTGATTGAGTGAGCATTGCATATACTTTCTTTTCTGCATTGTACTTTAATTTTTGTCCGTCAGTCATACCGCTTAAGGTGAGTTTGACTCCATCTGCACCTACCGACATGCTATATCCTGTCTGTATCGACTCCCATAGATTAGGATCTACTCCATTTAAGTAAATCTCAAACCTTTACTTCCATTGTGGATAATCATCTAACGTTATTAGCTTAGGGGGCTTGTTATGATTTCCCACTTCATTTTCTAGAAGCAATAAATTCTGATTCCTAGAATCCCTTCCTGCGGTGAACGTTGAATATCGATCCTCCATTAATATCAACATTAAACTTTGGAACAACCTGTTTAACTTGTGTAAATGAAGGTATGCGATTGACACTTCCTGCGAATGAGCAAGTGCGGATGGCTCAGTCGTGCGAATGGAAAGATGCGGATGAACAATGCGGATGGGCAATTCAGTCGTACGAATGGATGTACGAATGAGTCCAATCATGCGTATGAGGGATGCGTATGAATTCAGTCGTGCAATTGAGTCAATCATGCAACTGAAGCTGCTGAAACTTGAAAATTTAAAGGTTTAAGGTACTTTGACGTAAAAGCACGAATTTTTCAAGAACCCTAATTGCCGTATGCCGGAAAAACATTAACTTTACGATCTGGAGATGTCCAAAAGAACGTTTGACACAAAAAGATTGTGTTTTTGCGTAAAAACACAATTTTTATATCAAAATCGATTGAATCACACGTAAATCCAGAGCCTTAGCTCTGATACCACTTGTTAGGTGAGGACCATGTACTGGACGGAGTACTAACAAATCCACGTGTATACCGAACCAAATAGTGCGGAATCCTATTTGATTGGCGATCCATTCAGTGATAACGTTAACACGATCGATAGAAGATTAATCTAAATGTTAAGAACGAATAGAAATCGATCAAGAATGATCTATGAACTTCGATTGGCTTTCTTGGGCGTTCTGGACAGCTAGGGTACGTGTATGAGCCAAATTCTTCAAAGTGTTCCGTTTTTCAAGGAATTAAGTGGTATTTATAGGTTAGGGTTACTCATTCGTGCGACTGAATCATTAGCATGGTTCAGTCGTGCGACTGAGTCAATCTCATGTCACAATTGTGCGACTGATCCAGTCTCCTGGATCAGTTATGCGACTGGTTCATTAGCATGAAGTTGTACATGCGTATGGTCCATTAGCATGGGCTATTCGCATGAGAACTTCATATGACTATGTTTGAATATGTTTCACAATCATTATTTGACTTAGATCTATTCAAACAACCACAAACCTATATTTTTAGTTCAATAAGCGTTAATACACAATAACCAATGAAATATTAAACGTTATAAGCATAAACCACACATTGTATTTCATTCAACCATCCAGTTACATATATGTAAGACATGAAAGACTTTTACATTAAGCTCATAAACTAGGTACATATGTATCTACACTCTTGATATAAGATCTCACACACACAAATACTCAACTTTTCAAATGGCAGCTATTTCTAAGACTAATATGGAAACTGGTGTTGGATCTTGTATGCCCAAAACACATACAAGATTGATGTGGTTAGTACGTTATGATCCAAGCCTGGTCATACCCAATAACAAGCTAAAAACACCAATATATGTTTATTTGTTGATGAGATCATACAAATAAATATTGACATCAATTTAGAAAATTGGTTTTCTAAAACTTTGCGTTTGTAAAAGAACAACATTATATGGATAACTTGTTCATGAGATATTATTAGTTTGTTATTTAAATTGGTTAAACAATAACAAATAAAAGTGTTTTGATGTTATAAAATTAAAATTTGTTTTAATTTTATAAACTATGGACTAAAGGAGGGTATTTTTTATAAAAATTTCAAAAGCGGGGGAACCCTTTTGAACCAAATTCAGCCGCCCATATGGGGGCATTGGAACACCCTCTTTTTGTCTTGGTCCTTCAATGATTTAGACACTACAACACTCTTCCATCAAAGACATCTTTCTCTCACAGACACTTAATCAAGAAAACTCTCTCTAGTAGCAAACATTTTCGGATTCTACGAAGACGAAGTGAGCTGAAACTTTCGGTTTTAGGCTGCACTTCAAAGATTTCTTTGCTGAAATTTTGGATTGTTCAAGAGAGGTTTGATCTTGGTGCTTCACTACCTAACAAGTTAGGTGTTTGCTAAAGCTTGTGGGTATACAAGCTTGAGGTATTCTCCTTTGAAGGCTAGACATTCAAGAACATCATCTTCTTCATGTTTTACATCTACAACATCTTGTGCAAGAAAGGTAGTTTCTTTGTACTACCTATGGTTGTTTGTTTTGTTTGATAGCATACTATTTCACATATGTTATTGATCCTTATTCTTGGTTTTGTTTGTGCTTTAAATGGTAAAATTTTGAGATTACATACCATATGTTAAAACCTTTATTCCTCTGCGTTTTCTAGTTTAAATGGTTAAACTAGCCTGGTTTACATGTTACAAAACCCAACAATGGCATCTAGAGCCGGATATGTGGAATATATGCTTCAAAAGGTTTTGAAAAGTTAGTTTTCATGGACCTTTTCTGCCCATTAGGGGCTGTTTTGTTGTGGCTATATGAATCTCTTATGTTTCAAGGTTTAATCTTGCATGCTTTAATATAAACCTTGAAAGATTTACATCAAATGGTTGATTGTGTTGTTTGGACAAATCTTAAAGTTTTAGTTCATGTTGGCTGAAATTTTAGGGCTGATATAAGGGATTCATTGTTGTTCTTGGGTGTTGCATATGTTTCATGTTTTGGTGCATAACATAGCCTTGGCCTTATGTGTTTGGTTTTGGTTAATTGTGTTTTGTCATGTTGTTTTGATTCTTGAAAGGGTTGTAATTTTGTGTTTTGTATTTTGGAAATGTTCCAACAACTAGCACGGGTTAAGAGCTTCGAAACGGTTCGAGCACTCCATGCGTGTCGTATGGACGACACCCAATTTGTTTCATCTTATGTACTTAAGATGAAAAGCCACATTGACCGCCACGAAAGGCTGAGTTGTCTCATCTCGAAAGACTTGGCGACGGATTTGATCCTCAACTCTTTGTCAAAAAGGTTTGACAACTTTGTCATCAATTAGAAGATGAATGGATGGAACAAGAACATAAGTGAGATTCACTCTATGCTCAAAACTACCGAGGCAGCCATGGGTAAAAGGGTTTTACCCGTTCTCACCATCAATGAAGGTGGGAACAAGAAAAGGCCTCATCCTGCACCCAAGGCAAATGTTGCCAAGGGTAAGGGCACTTTAAGGGAAAGGGAAAGAGAGTGGTAAGAGCGCCACCACCAAAACCGGCAAAGAAGAAGCAAAAGGATGCTTCAAATGACCCATGCTTTAAGTGTGGGGAGATTGGACATTGGGCAAGAATTGCCCAGTCCATCTAAAAGAGTTGCAAGCAAAGAGGGATGTGGAACTCACATTTGCAACTTATTGCAGGGGTTCAAAAGAAGTAAGGACTTCAAGAAAGGGGATGTAAGCCTTTACATGGGGAATGGGGCAAAGGTTCAAGTTGAAGGTCGAGGGGACTACATCTTGAAGCTTCCAAATGGTTTGGAAGCAATTTTGAACAATATTTTGTATGCTCCTAGTTGGACTAGGAACATTATTTATGTTGCCCAATTAAGACAATATGGTTATGTTTTGTCATTTATTGAGAATGAAATTCATGTTTCTTTAATTGGCACATTTTATTTTAAAGCTATTCCTGTTAATGGTATTTATAAATTGGTTCGCGAAAACACATTAAATGATAGCTCATTGTACCAAACCACCACTAAGAAACTCAAATTGGATTTGAGTGATACCTATCTTTGGCATTGCCATGTTGGTCATATAAACAAGAAGCACATACAACACTTCAAAAGAATGGTCTTTTAAAAGCAAATGAAGATGATTCATTTGATGTATGTGAATCTTGTTTACAAGGTAAAATGACTAAGGCACGTTTTAGTGGCAAGTCCGAAAGGGCAAAAGATGTATTAGGCATCATACATTCGGATGTATGTGGTCCTTTTAAGCCAATGACTAGGTACCATGAAAGATACTTGATTACATTTACCGACGACTATAGTCGATATGGTTATGTGTACTTGTTAAGACACAAAGATGAAGCTTTTGAAATGTTCAAAATCTTCCAAAATGAAGTAAAAAATAAACTCAAGAAGAAAATAAAAAATTTCCGCACCGAAAGTGGAGGTGAATACCTAAGTGGTACTTTTAGAGATCATCTCAGAAGTTGTGGTATTGTCTCACAACTATCTCCACCTGAAACACCACAACGTAATGGCATGTCTGAGCGGAGAAATCGAACTCTGTTAGATATGGTTAGATCTATGATGGCTAGACGCTCATTGCCTGTATCATTTTGGGGTTTCACTTTGCTCTCTACGGCCCGTATATTGAATATGGCCCCAACCAAGAAAGTGGAAACGACACCTTTTGAAATATGGCATGGAAGGGTTCCATCACTTTCATATTTAAAGGTATGGGGTTGTGAGGCTTATGCTAAGTGTATCTTCATTGGATATTATTTCTATGATCCATTCAAACAAAATGAGTTTGTTGCCAAGAAGGCTGAGTTCTTAGAAGCTAAGTTTCTTACGGAAGGAACTAGCAGTAGAACTGTGGATCTTGAGGAGGATCAAGAACCACAAAACGATACACGTTTGGTTGATAGTAGCACTCAACATGAGGATATTAAGAATGATCAAGTGGTTGATCAATGTACACAAAACGTTCACAGATCTGGTAGAATTAGTAATCCACCTGAAAGATATGGACTTTTCTTAGACGGATGCTATGTGGTAGATTCCGATGAACCAACTACCTATCATGATGCAATGTCCAATTTGGATTGTGACAAATGGCTTGAAGCCATGAACGTTGAGATGCAATCCATGTATGACAACCTAGTGTGGGACTTGGTTAAACCATCTCTTAACTGCAAGATAGTTGGAAGCAAGTGGGTTTACAAGAAGAAAACTGATCTGCATGGAAACTTGGATACTTATAAAGCTACACTTGTAGCAAAAGGTTTCACTCAAACTCAAGGAGTTGATTATGATAAGACCTTCTCACTAGTTGCAATGCTAGAGTCTACTAGAATATTATTTGCCATTGCTACTCATTATGATTATGAGATTTGGCAAATGGATGTCAAAACCGCTTTTCTAAATGGATATCTTGAGGAAGATGTCTATATGGTTCAGCCTGAAGTTTTTGTCGACTCAAAACATCCTAAAAAAGTATGCAAGTTAGAGAAATCAATCTATGGATTGAAGCAAGCATAAAGAAGCTGGAATCACCATTTTGATGAAGAGATAATCAAATTTTGATTCATCAAAAACGCTAATGAAGGATGTGTATATAAGAAGGCTAGTGGGAGCATCACCACTTTCCTAGTATTGTATGTCGATGACATCCTACTATTTGGGAATGACATTCCAACCATGGAGGGTGTAAAAGCCTGGCTTGGAAGCTGTTTCTCCATTAAGGATCTTGATGAAGCCACCTATATTTTAGGAACAAAGATCTATGGGTAAGGTCAAGGTGGTTGATAGGTTTGAATCAAAGTGCATACATTGATAAAATCTTGAAAAGGTTCAAGATGGAAAACTCTAAGAAAGGTACCGTACCTATTGAAAGAGGAACGATATTGAGTAAGACTCAATGTCCAAGCTCAAAGGATGAACAAGACAAAATGAAGGGAATCCCGTATGCGTCTGGTATAGGACCTATCATGTATACAATGATATGCACTAGACCGGACATGTCATGCGCTTTGAGCATGACAAGCCGATACCAACAAAATCCAAGAAGTAGTCATTGGATGGCTATTAATAACATACTTAAGTACCTAAGGAGGACCAAAGATATGTTCCTAATCTATGGATCTGGTGAGGAGGAGCTCGTAGTAAAGGGTTACACAGATGCGAGTTTCCAAACAGATCGGGATGATTCACGATCACAATCGGGGTACATTTTCATCTTGAATGGAGGAGAAATCTCTTGGAAGATCTCTAAGGAAGACGTGGTGGCATTATCAACTACAGAGTCAGAATACATCGCCGCTTCATCGTAGCTAAGGAAGCTGCATGGTTAAAGAAGTTCATTGCCGACCTAGGGGTGGTCCCTTCCATTCATGTTAGGATCAGTGATCTACGTTTGATTGATTAGAGAGTATAGCAGCGGAATTCTAACAATGAATTAGCCAAATCACAAGAACAAAAAGATATTCAATGTAAGAACAAAACGGTTATAGATAGAGAGAATTTTGCAGATATATTTCATTCAATATTCGCTTTCATGGTAACGGAATGTCACAATTACAATTGGTCGACACCTCTTATATAAGAGATGTGACGTCTGCTGATGTCACTTGATAGTGACATCTAACCGAATTTATCACAAACTACTGATAGTTAACACAACTACTGAAGATGTCAAACAGCTGACATCTTCTTACAAAAATGCTAAGTGTTAACTATTATTACAACTACTAAAAAGAAACTACTGAAACAATAACAACTGAAGAACATACTCTTCAGTTGTTTTACAAATATTGAAACAAAGAAAACTACTGAAAGGTAAACCATCAGAACTACTGAAGAAGGCCTCTTCAGCTGTTGTGACAACGTCTGATACTTTGTCTTCAGCACTTGTGTCTTCAGACTTTGTCTTCAGCACTTGTGTCTTCAGACTTTGTCTTCAGCACTTGTGTCTTCAGACTTTGTCTTGAGCACTTGTGTCTTCAGACTTTGTCTTCAGCACTTGTGTCTTCAGACTTTGTCTTCAGTACTTGTGTTTAGACTTTGTAATCAGCTGTTGTCTTCAGCTATTGTGGTCTTCAGTAGTTGTTGTGATGTCTGTGGGACTTAAAGGTTTTTCTGATCCGGCTCATTGGTTCTTTTGGTCCAACAAACTCCCCCTGAACCAATGCAACCAAAACCTTTAACTTTATTGAGGTCCCACTTATTGTTGGCAGAATGGTTGGTCTTTTTTCCTTCTTGATCAGTTGAGAAGATGACCAATATAAGCACTGGCTTGGAAATGAGTCTCTGAAGATTTGGTTGGAAATGTATGGATGGGAGCTCTGTATTGGGGAATTGGACACTGAGATGTTCCCCCATCCATGAGACTCACTTTCCATGTATAAGCCTGTAGGATTCTCTGGTGTATGCTCTGAGTAACATGATTTGTTCTTCCATGGTCAGGTTCTCGGCTTCACCATCAAACAATCCTTCTCGCCCATACAGCTCTGAGATGTACTTGGCCTGTATACCATTTTTGAGCTCAACTGTTGTAATCTGTCGGTATGCAAACTCATCAGGATGAGTCCCTTCAAGTAACAGACTGAGCTCATTTTGTTTGAAGTTCTCAAGCCTCTTGTAGACTAACCCTTTTTAATAATTCTGTTCTCTAACATCTTTTGGGGTGGTTGTTTAGTCTCATAGGCCTTCTTGAAGTCTTCTACAATCTCCCAGGGTGATACTACAAGGACCACTGTGATCTCTTCATCTACGATCCTTTTGACTTGGCCCTTGTATCTCGAAGGAATGTCTTTCTTTACAATCCTGTGAGCCACCCTAGGATCAGGCCATACTCTCACCTTTTCCTTCTGATATTGAAATGTGTTGGCAAGGGGTACAACCTCAGAGCTTCTTTCTTCATACTAATAATTGATGACGAAGCAGCATAAGTTTGTCAATGCTTTTCAGCATTTCATCATCATGAAGCTTTTGCTGCTGTTCTTCTTCAATCTTACTCTCACAGCTTCCATCTGTGAGGTGGGAGTGATGGGCATGGGTTTGGCTTTAGCCAATGTTAGGACTGCAGACAGAGGCAGCCTATCTTCTTCCACATCATCCTCTTCTTCTTCTTCTTCTAGCCTCAACACTCTTCTCTTCTTCTTCTTAGGTGCATCATCGGCTGTTGGTTTAGATGGTAAGGGAGTTGGTTTTGTGGGTTGTGGTTGTGGTTGTTTTGGAGAGGAAATGTTGACAGGCTGAGTTAGCATTTTGGAGGTGAGTGTTGCTTTTTAGTATTTGGCTAACTCAGTCCTGCTCCCTGCTCCTACTTCATTCAAAGCTTCAATAACAAGTCCCTTGGTATATGCTTCAGATGAACAGATCTTGGTGGTGATTGCCAAGATACTGTCCCTGGACCAAGCTTTGATTTCGATCATTGATCTTCCAGATATTTTGCAATAAATCTAATCATGATCTCAAGCCTTTCTCTTTCTAACACTTCATAACTTGCCCATCTATTATGGATTTCTTCAATCTCTAATCGTCGAATCTCAGAGTCAAGTATCGGTGTCATGGCCTTGCCTAAACAGCTGATCAATGATGTTGTCCATTGATTTGCTGTGTTCGGCATCCGCCTCTTTTATCAGTAGCTCCAAGGCTTTCTCTTTTTCATTCTCTTTATCGGTCTCCACATTCAACTCCAACTCCTTTTCCACTACTCTCCCTTCTGTTTCTTTCTCCTTTTCTTTCCTCTGTACCCCTCTTTCTTTTTCCTTTCACTGACTTAATCTCCCCCTTTTTTGTTGCATTGGTTGCAAGGGGTTGATTGCCAGAAAGTTGTTTGCCCACAACCTCCTCTATCAATGGGTGTATTACTGAGGAAAGCCTCTCATCAATGGCTTCATCATGATGTCAGTGATTATGGGTGTGATGAGAGGGAGGGAATTTTGAAGGATAGCAACTATTTGCTCAGGAGGGTTCTGTTCCTGAGAAATAGTGCCAGAAACAGAGGCAGGTGGCTTAGTTGTTGGGAGTGGCTCAGTGTTTGGGAGACCTTCAGATCAAGGTGCCATCTGTGAGGTGGTAAAGGCAGATGGTCTTTGTTCCTTAGAAGTTTTGGCAAGCAGCTCTTTGAGTCTGCTCACCTCCTCTTCCAGGATGGTGTTTTGGGCGATTACATCGTAAAAGAAGCCCAGGTCATCATCAGTAGATACTGAATCACCTGACCTCCTGATAAGATCAGGATGAACATGCACTGAGTGTAGCTCAGTTGTAGCATGTGCCCCTTTGTCTTGGAACTGGGGACTTCCTGCCTCAAGACTTTGTCCGTCATCAGCAGTTGCCTCTGGTAAGGTCTTAGTAATGGTACCAACTACAACCTGATCATATGCTGACGCAGGAGAAGTGGCAGCCTCACAAGAAGTTCCAATCTCCATTGCTACACTAGGAGAAGGAACATTATAACCCCTATGTTGTGGGTTCTCAGTTGCACTTTGGTCCTCCCCCTCAATGGTAGAAGTGTTCCCAGTAGTAATTGGTATCTGGGGAGGGGGTGAGGAGTGCAACTGAGTCAGCACTTGTGCAACAAGTAATGTAGGACTTTGGGTGGCGGTTGCACGGGGAGATAGGGTAAAAGCAGTCTGCACCTGGGGAGGATGGTGCTCTTCAATGGCAATCTCCTCAAATGAGGAAGATCCCAGATTGGTGGGTAACCCTTCTGAGGTTGCTGCAGGCTCCTTTTGAGAGGAATCCTGAGCGGCTGTGGCTGGGAGAGTCCTTATATCCACTAGGGGGTTATAACCAGGGATATAGCCTGCGTTTGTGTTGCAGGGGCATCCTCAGGGGACTTATTTCCCTGAGTAGCCTTTTTGGTTTTCTTTTGAGTGGGTTTGGTGGGGACTTTTGATTTGGAGGTGGTGGCTGTTGGTTCCAGCTGCGTGGGTTGCGCAGCTTGGCAGCCATTTTGAGTGATTGGTCAGAGTTGTGCCGGGAATACTTCAGGCAAAACAGCCATAGCAGGGACTCCCAGGCCAACAAGTCCCTCAGCTTGAAGCTGGTTTGCAATTATGGCCATTATGAACCGCGGATATAATATCCAACGGTTAGCAGTTTGTTTTTGAGCCATATCCTTGAGCTCTGAAAATAGTATTTCCGAAAAATTTAAAGGTTGTTGCTCAAGGATGGAGTACATTACCTGCTGCCACCTGTAGACATTTGATCCCAAGAAGAAGTCTTAGGAGCCAAACAAACATTTACCATGTGAAATATGAGACGTTCAGCATCATGGAAATGTTTCTTCAGTATGGTGGAGGCACAAAGGTTTTCCTGATATCCATGGTGGGTAAAGGATAAATCAGTGTGCCCTTTGGATATCCAGCAGGAGAAGTGGCATCATCAGGTGTAGGGTTTGACGAAGTATATCGGGAGTGATGACCACTTCATGGTTGTTGATGACCGACCGGAGAGACGCTGTGTTGTTCTCCCCAGTGGTGAGGGTGACGTTCATCCAAAACTGGTTAAGGGATTTGGCATGAAGGATTGGATTGAGAAGAAAGGCCGTTTTGTAGGGTGACTGGACCATAAGATCAATAGCATTATCGAACTTAGCCCAGAATGGCGATTTGGTGAGGTAAGCTACACAGTGTGTCGTGGTTGAGCTGCGTGGACGCCCTTTATGAGAGAGAAGTTTTGGAGAGATGAACGTTAGGTTTGAAGAAGATGAGCTCTGAAGGATTAGGTCGGATATTTATAGGATACGGGTTAGAAAACGACTGAAGGGGTGGTGTTAGTCATCAGTAGTTTAAACGACTGTTGACATGGTATTACCCTTCAGACGTTGAAACAGCTGAAGTCGTGGTTTTAGCATCAGCAGTTAGAAACTACTGAGTACCATGGTTTGACTTCAGATGATGAAACAATGAAGACTTGGTATCAGTCATTAGTAGTTGGGAAAGCAACATGGTAGTTCTTTGGCTCTAGCTAACTGATGAAGAGAGCATAGAAGCAGAAGTTAGACAATTGACTTCTTGTTGAAACACTAGCATTGATATCACCAATAATCTGAGACATTGGGTGATTCTTCAGTTCTTGATAAACAATGAGATCTGTGCAAGTGTTGTAGGACCTTCAGCAGCAGCAGATGTTGATGCAGACTCTTGAAACCAAGAATTAGATGGTAACCCAAAAGAAGTAGAGGAATCAGAGATCTCATCAGCATTTGTTGTGGATGGAAACTGCTGAAGCTACAGGAACATCAAATTTAGCAGACACAAGCAGTTGGTCACTAAACTTGAATAGGTGAGTATTGAATTATCATCATCATCATCATCAATACCACCAGGTGGAAGACATGCTGCAGAAGATGATTTATCCACATGATCTGCAACAGCTGGAGGTTGATAAGGAACATATTGCCGTAAATCTTAACAAGTCCCTTGGGTATGCTTCAGATGAACAGATCTTGGTGGTGATTGCCAAGATACTGTCCCTGGACCAAGCTTTGATTTCGATCATTGATCTTCCAAATATTTTGCAATAAATCTAATCATGATCTCAAGCCTTTCTCTTTCTAACACTTCATAACTTGCCCATCTATTATGGATTTCTTCAATCTCTAATCGTCGAATCTCAGAGTCAAGTTTATCGGTGTCATGGCCTTGCCTAAACAGCTGATCAATGATGTTGTCCATTGATTTGCTGTGTTCGGCATCCGCCTCTTTTATCAGTAGCTCCAAGGCTTTCTCTTTTTCATTCTCTTTATCGGTCTCCACATTCAACTCCAACTCCTTTTCCACTACTCTCCCTTCTGTTTCTTTCTCCTTTTCTTTCTCCTCTGTACCCCTCTTTCTTTTTCCTTTCACTGACTTAATCTCCCCCTTTTTTGTTGCATTGGTTGCAAGGGGTTGATTGCCAGAAAGTTGTTTGCCCACAACCTCCTCTATCAATGGGTGTATTACTGAGGAAAGCCTCTCATCAATGGCTTTCATCACGATGTCAGTGATTATGGGTGTGATGAGAGGGAGGGAATTTTGAAGGATAGCAACTATTTGCTCAGGAGGGTTCTGTTCCTGAGAAATAGTGCCAGAAACAGAGGCAGGTGGCTTAGTTGTTGGGAGTGGCTCAGTGTTTGGGAGACCTTCAGATCAAGGTGCCATCTGTGAGGTGGTAAAGGCAGATGGTCTTTGTTCCTTAGAAGTTTTGGCAAGCAGCTCTTTGAGTCTGCTCACCTCCTCTTCCAGGATGGTGTTTTGGGCGATTACATCGTAAAAGAAGCCCAGGTCATCATCAGTAGATACTGAATCACCTGACCTCCTGATAAGATCAGGATGAACATGCACTGAGTGTAGCTCAGTTGTAGCATGTGCCCCTTTGTCTTGGAACTGGGGACTTCCTGCCTCAAGACTTTGTTCGTCATCAGCAGTTGCCTCTGGTAAGGTCTTAGTAATGGTACCAACTACAACCTGATCATATGCTGACGCAGGAGAAGTGGCAGCCTCACAAGAAGTTCCAATCTCCATTGCTACACTAGGAGAAGGAACATTGTAACCCCTATGTTGTGGGTTCTCAGTTGCACTTTGGTCCTCCCCCTCAATGGTAGAAGTGTTCCCAGTAGTAATGGTATCTGGGGAGGGGGTGAGGAGTGCAACTGAGTCAGCACTTGTGCAACAAGTAATGTAGGACTTGGGGGCGGTTGCACGGGGAGATAGGGTAAAAGCAGTCTGCACCTGGGGAGGATGGTGCTCTTCAATGGCAATCTCCTCAAATGAGGAAGATCCCAGATTGGTGGGTAACCCTTCTGAGGTTGCTGCAGGCTCCTTTTGAGAGGAATCCTGAGCGGCTGTGGCTGGGAGAGTCCTTATATCCACTAGGGGGTTATAACCAGTGGATATAGCCTGCGTTTGTGTTGCAGGGGCATCCTCAGGGGACTTATTTCCCTGAGTAGCCTTTTTGGTTTTCTTTTGAGTGGGTTTGGTGGGGACTTTTGATTTGGAGGTGGTGGCTGTTGGTTCCAGCTGCGTGGGTTTGCGCAGCTTGGCAGCCATTTTGAGTGATTGGTCAGAGTTGTGCCGGGAGTATACTTCAGGCAAAACAGCCATAGCAGGGACTCCCAGGCCAACAAGTCCCTCAGCTTGAAGCTGGTTTGCAATTATGGCCATTATGAACCGCAGATATAATATCCAACGGTTAGCAGTTTGTTTTTGAGCCATATCCTTGAGCTCTGAAAATAGTATTTCCGAAAAATTTAAAGGTTGTTGCTCAAGGATGGAGTACATTACCTGCTGCCACCTTGTAGACATTTGATCCCAAGAAGAAGTCTTAGGAGCCAAACAAACATTTACCATGTGAAATATGAGACGTTCAGCATCATGGAAATGTTTCTTCAGTATGGTGGAGGCACAAAGGTTTTCCTGATATCCATGGTGGGCAAAGGATAAATCAGTTGTGCCCTTTGGATATCCAGCAGGAGAAGTGGCATCATCCAGGTGTAGGGTTTGACGAAGTATATCGGGAGTGATGAGCACTTCGTGGTTGTTGATGACCGACCGGAGAGACGCTGTGTTGTTCTCCCCAGTGGTGAGGGTGACGTTCATCCAAAACTGGTTAAGGGATTCGGCATGAAGGATTGGATTGAGAAGAAAGGCCGTTTTGTAGGGTGACTGGACCATAAGATCAATAGCATTATCGAACTTAGCCCAGAATGGCGATTTGGTGAGGTAAGCTACACAGTTGTGTCGTGGTTTGAGCTGCGTGGACGCCATTTATGAGAGAGAAGTTTTGGAGAGATGAACGTTAGGTTTGAAGAAGATGAGGCTCTGAAGGATTAGGTCGGATATTTATAGGATACGGGTTAGAAAACGACTGAAGGGTTTGGTGTTAGTCATCAGTAGTTTTAAACGACTGTTGACATGGTATTACCCTTTCAGACGTTGAAACAGCTGAAGTCGTGGTTTTAGGCATCAGCAGTTAGAAAACTACTGAGTACCATGGTTTTGACTTCAGATGATGAAACAACTGAAGACTTGGTATCAGTCATCAGTAGTTGGGAAAGCAACATGGTAGTTCTTTGGCTCTAGCTAACTGATGAAGAGAGCATAGAAGCAGAAGTTAGACAATTGACTTCTTGTTGAAACACTAGCATTGATATCACCAATAATCTGAGACATTGGGTGATTCTTCAGTTCTTGATAAACAATGAGATCTGTGCAAGTGTTTGTAGGACCTTCAGCAGCAGCAGATGTTGATGCAGACTCTTGAAACCAAGAATTAGATGGTAACCCAAAAGAAGTAGAGGAATCAGAGATCTCATCAGCATTTGTTGTGGATGGAACTGCTGAAGCTACAGGAACATCAAATTTAGCAGACACAGGCAGTTGGTCACTAAACTTGAATAGGTGAGTATTGATATTATCATCATCATCATCATCAATACCACCAGGTGGAAGACATGCTGCAGAAGATGATTTATCCACATGATCTGCAACAGCTGGAGGTTGATAAGGAACATATTGCAGTATGTCCAAATCAAACAACTCCACAGGGTTTTGTGGAATCTTGTCCATAGGAGATTCATTAAACTTCACATGCAAAGTCTCTTCAACTATCTTTGTGCTGCAGTTGAAGACTCTGTATGCCTTGCAAGTAGATGAATAACCAACAAAATACCCTGCATCCACCTTAGGATCAAATTTTTGGAGTTGATCCTTTGTGTTGAGAATAAAACAGGGACACCCAAATGCTTGAAAAATGAAATTAGAGGAGCCAAGTGATGGAGAACTTCATATGGAGTCTTCATCAACCTCTGATTTACTAAGGCTCTATTCTGCACATAGCAAGCAGTGTTAACAGCTTCAGCCCAAAAGGTCAGTGGCAAACCAGAGTCAGCCAGCATGGACCTTGCAGCTTCAATTAGGGTCCTGTTCTTCCTCTCCACTACTCCATTTTGTTCTGGAGTCTGTGGTATGCTAAACTGCCTTTTGATTCCCTTTGAAAGATAGAAGTCATCAAGTGTATGGTTTCTGAATTCAGTTCCATTGTCACTCCTAATACACTTGACTGGAAGGGAATACTGCTTCTCAACATACAACACAAAGTGAATAATCTTCTGAGCAACCTCATCCTTTGAATGTAGAAAGAAACTCCATACAAATCTGGAGTAATCATCCACAATTACCAGACAATATTTCTTCTTGCCATGCTCATCACTCTCACAGGACCAAATAAATCCATATGCAGTAATAGCAAGCAGCCAGTGGACTTAGGCTCTTCAATAGGAGGGAATGAGACTTTGTGTTGTTTTCCTTTTAAACAAGCAGTGCAGGTTTCATCACAGTGGAACTCCTTTATTGGTAAGCCTCTGACTAAACTATTGTGGATCAGCTGATTCATATTGTTGAAATTAACATGACCCAGCCTTCTGTGCCATAGTTTAGATTCTTGAGAAGAGGCTTTGGAAAATAGGCAAGGATTGCCTCTGAGATCTATTTTCTTGGAAAGATCTAAGGCATACACTCTTCCTGTCCTGTTGGCTCTCAGGACAGTGTGATCATCCAACACCTTATCAATCAAATGCAGAACTTTGGATGAAGAATCCTACAGTTCTAACTGGTGAAAAGAGCAACATGGCATTTATCACACATTTGACTGACACTCAAGAGATTGTACTTGAGATTTTCCACATGATTAACATCATCAAACTTTATTTCTCCATTGGAGACAAAGCCGTTTCCAATGATGTAACACCTAGCATCATTGCCAAAAGAAACAAACCCCTTCTTTCCTTGAGAGTAGTCATGAAGAAGAGAGCTGTTCCCAGTCATGTGCATAGATCCCCCACTGTCTACATACCAGATGCTACTTTGGCATGTTGAAGAACCCTGCAATTATAAACAATTAGTTAGTTCTGGAGACCCAAACCTTTTGGTTTTGGGCCTGTTCTCATCAACAGATGGTAAACTAACAGGTTTGATGGAAACAACAGCCTGAGAGGAAGAAGATGGTGAAGAAGAGGAATCCTTTGGCTTGGACCTCCTTTTCTGTGGTTTCAACATAGGAACATCTAATTGGTTAACTCTTCCCAATAGATGTTGAACCATCATAACCAGCTGTGTCTGATTTTGTGATAAAGCTTTCAGCTCATCAGACACATTGCCATTGGAGTTTGATAAGTTCCTATGTTGCACTTTCTTCTTTTGAGCAATCTCAGATGTTACCTGTTTAAGCCCTTCCTTTTGGATTTCTTTATGGACTTAAGGTTACAGGATTTGATTTTGCTGATACAAATGTGGTCTCAAACTCAGTTTTCATTTTCACCATTTTTTCTTTAATTTCCTCTTTATGTTTGAGTTTGGATCCCCTTTTGTACAGCATCATCTGTAAGATGATTGAACAAATCACATACTTCACATGGTTTCTTCTTCATCTTATGTTGATCATCAACTAAAGAGGATGAAACTACTGAAGACTTGCTCTTCAGTGCTTTGAAAGCATTGTTTGCTTTCTTGACTTCCTCTTTAGTAGTCTTCAAACTCTTTCTACTGACAGTTTCTTCTTTTCAGTACTGACAGTAGTTGGAGTTTGAACTTCAGGTGTTAAATCTTGCTCTCCAGTCCTTTCAGGACTTTCAAAATTAACTCCTGAGTTGATCAACTCTTTGATCATGTGAGTGTCAGCAGTGGAACCATCAACATCAGCTGATAGGTTTGAGAGGGCTTAGTGCTGACTTCTACTCTGATGGTGCTGTATCAGAAAGTAGATCACATGATGAAATGGATTGGTTATTGCTCTCACCATCAGATCTACCTCTGCTCTGGGAGTAAAATCTGTAGGTGGAGCAGTGTGATTGTAACCAATGCCAAACTTCACGTTGGAAGCAGATTGCTTACTAAGAAGCATTTCAAAACCTTTGCATGCTTGTACCTATCGATCACACTCTACTTGGGTGACTGCAAGGGTTTCTTTGAGATCTTTGTACTTCTCTAGAAGTACCTCTTCCCTAGCCTTATAATCTGTGATTTGGCATTAAGTTTGTAAATCTCATCATTCTTCTCATTAAGCACAGACTCAAATTCAGCTTTTCTTTTGGAAATTGTTTGTTCTAGCTCAATGTTCTTGTTAATCAAAGCTACATTTGCTTCTCTAATAGATGCAAATGCTGCTATGCATGTTTCAGAACATAAATTGGGCTTTTGTCTTAGAGGATACCAGTGATACCTTTGGTGTAGAGGCATTAGTAGATGAAGTATCCGCAGAATCCAAGCCATAAGAGCTAGATTTCCAAGGGACTGTCACCACCATGTTGACCAGCACAGTGAACAGTTGTTCATGACCAGACAAATCATCTCGTAAACTGCTCCAATCAACAACTCCTGGGGTGAAGAAGCTGTGTTATTGAGGTTGAGTTTGTTGATGAGATTGGGAAGGTTGTGGTTCAGGCAATGCTTGTGGGTGTTGTGCAATTGGAGCTTGAACATGATTGGTTGAGGCATATAATAGCAGGGATAAGGATATGACATTGGACCCTGGGGGACAAAGTATGCAGGAGACCTAGGTGTGAATGATGACCAGAACCAGCAGGATGTTGCCCTCTGTTTTGTGGACTAGTACTAGGAAAAGTCACAAAGGGTGCAGAACAGTTAGATCCAGTTGATCTACACTCTCTTGCAATGTGTCCCAGCCTTTGGCATTTGTGACACCTCAACTTACTCTTGTCAAAACCAACTTTGGTTTTGCTAGAGAGTCCAGGAAATTTCCTGCCAGTTCTCTTATAGAACTTCTGAGATCTGATATTAATCAATGCCATTTGGCTCAGAATATCCATCTCTTCTAGATCATCATCAGCTATTCCTTTCAAATCATCCATGATGAAGCATAGATTGTCACTATTACTGCCAGAATGACTCTCAATACCAACAATGCATGATCAGAACTATTTGAAGAGAAATCAATATGCTCATCATAATTGCTTTCAGATGCAGCATATTCTGACTCATGACCAACCAAGGCAGTATTCCCTGGTACAAAGTCATCAGTGAGCTTTCCTGATGAGGACAGTTTCCTCTTCTGCTCTATCTCTCTTTCAAATGTAAGCAGTTTCCCATGAAGTTTGGTGAGAGATAGGCTATCCAGATTTGCACTGGAGCGTAGGACAATAGTGTATGTGTCCCATCTCTGAGACAGTGATCTGAGGAACCTGTTATTCATCTGGCTATTGGTGTATTCTTGTTTCACCATTTTCAGCTCAGAGATCAAGCAGGAAAAACGCTCAAACTGTTGAGTCAGTGTCTCACCCTTTCTATGAGAGAATGTCTCATATTGTTGGGCAAGGATTTCTCTGTTGTTTGCTAAGACCTCATCTGTGCCACCGAATTGTTCCTTCAGGGCATTCCAGAGATCATGAGCAGTTTCATGATGCATAAGCCCTAAATAGATTTCATTAGGTAGTGCCATGGCCAGAATTCCATGGGCTTTAGCATCAATCTCAAACAGTTTCCAATCTTCATCAGAGTATGTTCCTTCTTCTTCGGAACCATTTGATTGGTTTCCGGATTGTTCACCATAGGCTTATGTGGTCCATGTACCACAGATGTCCAACAACCTGAACTGTTAACAGACAGGTGATGAAGCATTCTTCGCTACCATATGTTATACTCGGTCCTAACCAGCATCGGGGGCTTGGTTGAGGAACCAGTATTGTGAGGATCATTAGAAGGAGTAGTCTTCTCAGATTCAATCAAATTCAATTAAGCTATAACAGATTTAGAACAAAAACACAACAACTAATTGAACCAAGAGAGATCTCAAAATAAATGAATGAAAGCGTTAGAAATTCAATAATCTATAACCAGTTCTTGCAAATATGCTAATTCAATCAAACATAGATATCAATTAGCAGTTTCAATGATCAATTGTTAGATCAATCAATGATTAACCTGCTCTGATACCACTTGTTAGGATCAGTGATCTACGTTTGATTGATTAGAGAGTATAGCAGCGGAATTCTAACAATGAATTAGCCAAATCACAAGAACAAAGAGATATTCAATGTAAGAACAAAACGGTTATAGATAGAGAGAATTCTGCAGATATATTTCATTCAATATTCGCTTTCGTGGTAACGGAATGTCACAATTACAATTAGGTCGACACCTCTTATATAAGAGATGTGACATCTGCTGATGTCACTTGATAGTGACATCTAACAGAATTTATCACAAACTACTGATAGTTAACACAACTACTGAAGATGTCAAACAGCTGACATCTTCTTACAAAAATGCTAAGTGTTAACTATTATTACAACTACTGAAAAGAAACTACTGAAACAATAACAACTGAAGAACATACTCTTCAGTTGTTTTACAAATATTGAAACAAAGAAAACTACTGAAAGGTAAACCATCACAACTACTGAAGAAGACCTCTTCAGCTGTTGTGACAACGTCTGATACTTTGTCTTCAGCACTTGTGTCTTCAGACTTTGTCTTCAGCACTTGTGTCTTCAGACTTTGTCTTCAGCACTTGTGTCTTCAGACTTTGTCTTCAGCACTTGTGTCTTCAGACTTTGTCTTCAGTACTTGTGTTCAGACTTTGTAATCAGCTGTTGTCTTCAGCTGTTGTGGTCTTCAGTAGTTGTTGTGACGTCTGTGGGACATAAAGGTTTTTCTGATCCGGCTCATTGGTTCTTTTGGTCCAACAATTCAGGACCCCCTAGAAATTCTTTGTGATAACGAGGGTGCGATTGCTCAAATCAAGGAACCCCATGCACATCAAAACACTTGGGACATTGAACGAAGATTCAACTACATAAGGGATGAAGTTGAAAAGGGAAAGATATGTATTCGCAAAGTTCACACGGATCAAAACATTGCGGATCTACTCACAAAGCTTCTTGAAAAGGCAAAGCATGAAAGTCATGCTTGTGCCATGGGACTACAATATTCTAGTGACTGGATTTGATCTTTAACTTCTGTATTGAGATATTGTAACCCTTTCTTACTTGAATGAATTATTTGGTTATAATGATTCAACTAATATTCCTATTTTGCATGTTTAAAATCCATGAGTAAATTATTTACTCAGAACATCCGTAGTTGTTCATGCTTGTGGGAACAAGTATGAAGGTAATGCTATTATGAACTTGGATTGGTAGATATTCATATGGATGAATATCGAGCAAAAGGTTGCTGCTAAAGTACATAGATACATGTGGGATGCAAATATTACACTGACCTGCATCTCAAATATTACTACATGGAATCTTCCAGATTGATCATAAGTAATTTTGAGTAAAGGCAAACATCATTTGGTATCCTCTACCCTGAGACACATATTGGGTCTTGATACTTACCGAATATTATAGTTTGACTTAGCTCTTCGTTGTTTTGACGCTGTTTTGAAACATGGCAATACATAAGTCTGAGTTCAGGTATGATATAGGGTAATTCTGAGAGATGTATGTAGTCAAGATTGGATTTTCCCTCTTATTTGTTGAGAGTAAGATGTCTAAGGCCTGGTAAAGTTAAATCAATGGAGAATCATCACTCTGTGTCTCTAGGATTTAACATGACATCTGTGACAAAAGGATAGATGATTGATTCACCTAAAACATTTCAAGTATGGTACTTGAAGGGGGTGATGTTATTAAATGGCACTTGTCATACGTATTAAGGGTAGTAAACCATTGTTAGGCAGTATTTACTGCTTGCATCGATCTTCTATGAATCTTGTGCAAGTGGGAGATGGTTGGATCTTGTATGCCCAAGACACATACAAGATTGATGTGGTTAGTACGTTATGATCCAAGTCGGGCGATACCCAATAACAAGCTAAACAAACACCAATATATGATTATATGTTGATGAGATCATACAAATAAATATTGACACCAATTTAGAAAATTGGTTTTCTAAAACATTGCTTTTGTAAAAGAACAACATTATATGGATAATTTGTTTGTTATTTAAATTTGGTAAATAATAACAAATAAAAGTGTGTTGATGTTATAAAATTAGCATTTGTTTTTATTTTATAAACTATGGACTAAAGGACTGTATTTTTTATAAAAATTTCAAAAGGGGGGGGGCCCTTTTGAACCAAATTTGGCCACCCATATGGGGGCATTGGAACTCTCTCTTTTTGTCTTGGTCCTTGGAAGATTTTGACACTACTACACTCTTTCATCAAGGACACCTTTCTCTCACACACAAAACATTTTTGGATTCTACAAGGAAGAAGTGAGCTGAAATTTTTGGTTTTAGGCTGCACTTCAAAGATTTCTTGGATGAAATTTCGGATTGTTCAAGCGAGGTTTGATCTTGGTGCTTCACTACCTAACAATTTAGGGGTTTGCTAAAGCTTGTGGGTATACAAGATTGAGGTCTTCTCCTTTGAAGCTAGACATTCAAGAACATCATCTTCTTCATCTTTTACATCTACAACAACTTGTGCAAGAAAGGTTGTTTCTTTGTACACCCTATGGTTGTTTGTTTTGTTTGATAGCATACTATTTCACATACATTATTGATCCTTATTCTTGGGTTTTGTTTGTCTTTTAAAATGGTATATTTTCAGATTACAAACCATATGTTAAAACCTTTATTCCGCTGCGTTTTCAATTTTAAATGGTTAAACTAGCCTTGTTTTACATATTACAAAACCCAACAACTGGAACCATGAACAAGTCCCCACTGATCACTCTTGATGAGTTTGATACCTGGTGTTTGAGAATGGAAGGTTTCATCAGGTCTCTTGATTCATGAATGTGGGAGTCTATTGAAAATGGACCTTTCATACCTAGCACCCCCTCTGCTATCGGTGCTAGTATGATCCCCAAAGGTGTGGCTAACCACTCTGATGAAGATAGGAAGAGAGTAGAGATTGACAGAAAAGCCATGACAACCCTTCAAACTGCCCTTCCAAACTCTATGTAGAGAGGTTCAAGAAGTGCAAAACAGTTAAGCAGTTGTGGGATGCACTAAAACTAATGTATGAGGGTTGCACTGAAGCCAAGGAGAACAAGAAGGTTCTCTTGAAGCAGCAGTTTGAAAACTTCACCTTCAAAACAGGTGAAACCATGACTGAGCAATACTTCAGGTATTTTGAGATTGTGGATACCCTTGTGGATGGAGGAGTTTCTGTTGAGAACAACGACATTGTAAGGAAGTTCATGTGCTCACTTCCTAGACAATGGACACACTATTGTGTGGTGATCAAGAGGACTGAAAATCTCAAAACTCTTACTCTGACAGAGTTATATGGAATTCTCAGTGGCTACCAGATGGAGATGAACATGCAAGGTTCATCTGGCAACTACCAAAACATCTTCATGACTTGATGCACTTCCTCCACAACCACCTCCTTCACTGAGGCTCTCAGGTTAGCACTCTCATCTCCGCCCTCCGGATGAGGGGTTTCTGGTTCTTCATGAACCACTTTTTCGGCCCTAGGCCTTCCTCTCGTAACCCGTGGTTCAGCACCACGTCCACCACAATGCGAAGCATTAGATGATCTACCACCGGCCATCCTTACACACGCACGCTGAAAGATTCAAACACCTACACGGTCATTCAAGGAAACAGATCTGTTGATGTCAAGTATAGTAAGTCCCTAATTACAGTGGCCAGTTGTGATTAGCCACTCACTTTACTCTTCAGACCCCAAGAATTACCTATCCTGACTACATCAGTATCTAATTCTACCAGCAACACATAACCACATAACATACGCACGTAATACCGGTTAACTTTACGAAAATACCTGATGGCATGCAACTTATCACATTGGCATCCCTTCCCTTTCCGTCCCATTCTCAGTTTAAGTTAAGGTTATTTTGAAAATTTACCCATTTCACATAAACTTTGTCTTTGATACCAACTTGTAAGGCCCCGTTCCCGGGACGCTTACAGCTAGTAAATCATCGCACATAAAACATATACTTTACATTTAATCATTCATAAAACATTGCAGCGGAAATATAAAACGAACTTTTCATATCATTACAAATGTTTTTGCAAGTTAATACAAGCGTTCATTTCAAAACATCATTCGTTCGCATTACAATGCAAAAACATTAACCAAAGAATGCTATTCAAAATGCCAAGTAACTACTCCGTGCCATCCTCAGCACTGCTCACCTGCCAACTGGGAAATGAATCAAAGTCAGTGTTGTTGAGTGAGTTCTAGTTTTATAATAAAACAATACTTTACTTTCATTAAAAACTTTCTTTATTTTAATGTGACCATACATCATAGGTATACATAGATAATATCATTATTATCTTTATCATTCATTCATTAACTTTCATTCTTTCATACACTCTCACTTTCATTCATTCATTCATTACTTCCAGTGACATGTACATTACCCCGAACATTATGCACGAAGTGGGTAACTGGGCCTGAGGTCTTTCATAGACGTCTAACATTGTGCACGAAGCTAACTCCAGTACCTAGGGCAAGTACATTCACCATTTATCTTTTCTCTTTCATTCTGGATCAAAGACATATATATGCTATACCCCGAACATTATGCACGAAGCGGGTAACTGGGCCTGAGGTCTTTCATAGACCTCGAACATTGTGCACAAAGCTGACTCCAGTACCTAGCGCAAGCGGCAAGGATCCTATTCATATGGTCAATCACAAAGATCAGACGCCAGTGTGCATCCTTTGGGGTAGCTAACCCGCACACCGTTGAGCTAAGACCTTCATTGGGTATGCACCTCAATACATTTGCTTGCAAGCCTTCTTACATTCATTCATTTATTAATGCATGCATTCATTCATGGTGTTCCTCTTTCATTATCTTTTGCTTTACATTACTTAATACTTTCAGTAATTCATTACATAACACGTAAAGCCACAGAAAGATAAACATACGTCATAATAAGGAACATAACATTCAGTCATCATCATCATACATCCGTAACATACATCATGTATAATCATACAACAACATACATCATCATTATGCATATGCATCAATCACACATCATTACATGCCCATCATACCATGTATGGCTTCAAAAGTCAACCTACATAGCCCCTGGGAATCTCCTAGGTCAAAGCGTACATTACCCCTTTTTCTCCAAAAAGTTAGAATTTTACTAAGTGTTCATCCGCATTGACCTTATTGTTCATCCGCATATGATTTGCTTCATCCGCATTGACTTACTTCATCCGTATTTGTCATCCGCATTTGTCTTACTCATCCGCGTTTCATATACTTAGTCAATGTTCATCCGCATTGACTTACTTCATCCGCATTTGTCATCCGCATTTGTCTTACTCATCTGCATTTCATATACTCAGTCAATGTTCATCCACATTGACTTCATCCGCATTGACTTTATCCGTATTTCCATACTTAATCAATGCTCATCCGCAATGACTTAATTCGCATTTCGATACATAGTCAATGTTCATACGCATTGACTTCTTCCTCATTGGCTTACTTTGCTCATCCGCATTAACCTTTCCATCCGCATTGACTTACTTTGCTCATCCGCATTAACCTTTCCATCCGCATTGACTTTCAAACACTTAGGCTCATTCAAAAACTTAACATATGAGCCTTAAACATCAGATTTCAATTTTAAATCACCGTTATCATGTCTAAGCTTAAATCATACATCCTAAGTCTTTGAAACGTCATAATACATCATCAAGCATGAACATAATCATACATCACATCATAGATTCAACATATACCAAATGAAACATACGGGTCTAAAACCCAGTTTAATGAAAACATACATTCATGCATTTCCAGCCCAAAATCAGTTAAAACAGGTAAAAGAGGGGTCCTAGAACTCACCTTTGTAGCTCTTGAGTATGGCTTCTTCCAAACTCATTTGCAAATTGAATTCAATCGCCTAGACACCCACTAAAAACATACCCAACACATATAAACACACATAAGCGTAGACTTGAGGACATAACTGGTTAAGAACACCATAAAAACATGAATTCTTACCTTGAATTCACACTTTTCTTCTTGTTTCTCTTCAAACCCGAGAGTTCTCTGCTTCCTGCAACTTTCTCTCTCTAAAATCCGAAAATTTTGTGTGCAGAAAGGGTGATGGGCGGCCATGCAACCTTTATCACCAACTTTTCAAACATTTTGTCCTTTTGGACACTTTTTACCCCTAGACTTAGGTTTTATTTCTTTTCTTTCTTTTTCTTCACTTTATTCTTCTTTCTTGTCTAAAAATAGCCGGGTGTTACAAGTCCACCCCCCTAATATAGGTTTCGTCCTCGAAACCTGTATTCCTCGAACAAACGCGGGTAATGTTGCTTCATTTCTTCTTCAGTCTCCCACGTTGACTCGGATCCCTTCCTGTGCTTCCATTGTACATGCACAAGGGGAACCACTTTATTTCTCAGCCTCTTTTCCTTTCGATCTATGATTGCCACCGGTTGCTCCACGTAATTGAGTTGTTGGTCTACTTTCATATCCTCTAGTGGAACAATCATGTCTTCATCAGCTAAGCACTTTTTGACATGAGATACATGGAATGTTGGGTGAATTCCACTTAACTCTTATGGTAACTCCAGTCTATAGGCCACCTATCCTACTCGAGCAACGATTCGGAAAGGGCCTATGTATCTCGAGCTCAACTTACCCTGCTTTCGGAAACGAATGATACCATTCCAAGGTGAGACCTTGAACATAACCTGGTCACCCAACTGGAACTCAATCGGTCTGCATCGTTTATCGGCATACGACTTCTGTCTTGCTTTGGCTGCCTTCATGAAGGCTTTGATCTTCTCAAGCTTCTCAGCCGTAGCCTCGATTACCTCGACGCCCCCTAATTCCTTCTGACCAATATCACCCAAACAAATGGGTGTTCTGCATCTCCTACCGTATAGCATTTCATTGGTGGCATACCAATGCTGGCATGATAGTTGTTGTTGTATGAGAATTCAGCTAACGATAAGTGGTCATCCCAACTTCCCGCAAAATCAATAACACATGCCCAAAGCATGTCCTCCAAGGTCTGAATGGTCCTCTCTGACCGACCATCAGTTTGAGGATGATAAGCCGTGCTAATATGTAACCTCGTCCCCATGGCGTCTTGGAATTTCTTCCAGAATTTAGATGTAAACCGGGTAAGACGATGAGATACAATGGACACTGTCATACCATGACAAGTTACAATATCCTTTATGAACACATCAGCCAACCTCTCCGATGATATGTCTCACGAATAGGTAGGAAGTGAGCACTCTTCGTCAGACGGTCCACAATCACCCATATGGCATCGTACCCTTTCGGAGTACATGGCAGCTTCGTAACGAAATCCATGGTGATGTGCTCCCACTTCCATTCCGGTATGTCCAAAGGTTGGATCTTCGCATACGGCTTCTCATGCTCGGCCTTCACCTGTGCACAAGTAAGGCATTTACTCACATACTCCACTACGCCACGCTTCATACCTGGCCACCAATAATCCTTCTTCATATCTTGGTACATTTTCATAGCAACGGGATGAATAGAGTATCGAGTCTTATGAGCTTCATCCATAATCTTCACCCGTAGATCCCCAAAACGAGGAATCCATATTCGTCCAAACTAGGTTCTAACACCGAATGTGTTTTCACCCAATTCCCCAACCAGACCTCTCATTCTTTCAGAGTTAAGATGATCTTCTTTCAATGCCTCATCTTGAAACTCCTTGACTTGCTTCATCACATCAGCGGTCATGATCAGCTGATATGCTTTCACCCAAATCGATTCGGGCCTCTCCTTTCAGCTAAGGGCATCCGCCACCATATTGGCTTTGCCCAGATGGTAGTGGATCTTGCAATCATAGCCTTTTATGAGCTCCAACCATCTTCTTTGTCTCATGTTCAAGTCCTTCTGCTCAAAGAAGTACTTCAAGCTCTTGTGGTCAGTGAAAATGATGCAATTCGTCCCGTACAGATAGTGCCTCCAAATCTTTAAGGCAAAGACCACGGCTGCCAGCTCCAGGTCATGAGTAGGGTACTTGATCTCATGCACCCTCAACTGTTGGGATGCATAAGCTATAACCATTCCTCTCTACATTAGTACACACCCCAACCCCGAGTAAGAAGCATCAGAATAAACCACTAGATCTTCACTCCCATCGGGAAATGACAGAACCGGAGCTTGGGTCAACCTCACATTTATTTCCTCGAATGCCTTCTCTTGAGCTTGACACCATAAAAACTTCACATCCTTCCGAGTCAACTTAGTTAGTGTAGAAGTGATCTTGGAGAAGTCTTGAAGGAATCTCCTCTAGTAACCCGCCAAACCCAAGAAACTACGATTCTCAGATGGCGTCTTTGGAGATTTCCATTACATCACTGGCTGCACCTTAGCCGGGTCCACCATGTTCCCCTCAGGATTCACCACATGTCCCAAGAACTGAACTTCATGCAACCAAAATACGCACTTGGAGAATTTGGCATACAGTTTCTCCTTTCTTAACGTCTCCAAAACCTCCCGAATGTGACCGGAATGCTCAATCTCGCTCTTCGAATAAATGAGGATATCATCATAAACACAATCACTGGTTTATCCAACATAGGCCGACACACACGGTTCATCAGATCCAGTAAAGCAACTGGCGCATTGGTCAAACCAAAGACATGACAAGAAACTCATAATGACCGTAACGCCTGCGAAAAGCTGTTTTAGGAACATCCTGCTCTTTCACCTTCAGTTGATAATAGTCAGATCGAAGGCCTATTCTTGAGAACCACTGGCACCTTGAAGATGATCAAACAAATCATCAATTCCCGGTAAGGGTATCGGTTCTTGACGGTCAACTTGTTCAGCTCACGGTAGTCAATACACATCCTCGTACTACCGTCTTTCTTCTTCACGAACAGGCTGGACAACCCCAAAGAGAGATACTTGGTCTGATGAACTCCTTATCTAGCAGCTCTTGCAACTGCTCCATCAACTTCTTCATCTCAGTCGGAGCCAACCGATATGGTGCCTTGGCAACAAGGTGGCACTCCTGGTAAGTCTTCTGGGAACGCGTCCAGCAAGTCACACACAACTAGTACATGAGACAGTTGTGGCATGGGCGTATCCACATCCTTTACATAAGCCAAGTAGGCGCTACATCCACGCCTCATACATTTTCCTGCCACCACCATTATGATTACCTTCAGGATCGTAGTAACCCGATCCCCATAAACAGTTACCAAACTCCCATTAGGCGCTGTTAACGAATCATCTTTTTGCGACACATAATGTTCGCCTCGGAGTCCGCAAACCAATCAATCCCAAGAACCAAATCGAAACCACCTAGGGTCATCACGAAGGGTCTACCCGGAAATTTATGACCTTCTAGTTCCACGTCACAACCCTCTATCATCTCAGAAATCCTGGTATGTTAGGATCAGTGATCTACGTTTGATTGATTAGGGAGTATTGCAGCGGAAATCGAACAATGAATTTAGACAATTCACAAGAATACAGTTGATATTCAAGGTAAGAACAAACGATTAAAGAAAGAATTCTGCAAATCAAAGATTTCATACAATACGCGCTTTCGTGGTGGCAAAATGTCACACTTACAATCAAGTCAATCATCCCTTATATAGGAATGTCGTGGCGGAGTATTCCTTATATAGGAGATGTGACGTCTACTGATGTCACTTGATAGTGACATCTAATAGAATTATTCAAACTACTGAAAGTTAACACAAGTACTGAAGATGTCAAAACAGCTGACATCTTCTTACAAAAATACTAAATGTTAACTGTCACTACAACTACTGAAAAGAAACTACTGAAACTACAACGACTGAAGAACATGCTCTTCAGTCGTTTTACAAATACTGAAACAAAAAGAAAACTACTGAAAGGAAACCATCACAACAACTGAAGAATGCTTCTTCAGCTATTGTAACAAGCTCTGAAGGCTTCAGTACTTGTACTTGAACTTCAGCTGTTGTCATCAGCTGATGTCTTCAGTCTTTGTACTTTAGCTGTTGATCTTCAGTACTTTGTTCTTCAGCTGTTGATCTTCAGACTTTGGTCTTCAGCTGTTGAAGTCTTTAGTACTTTAGTCTTCAGTTGTTGAAGTCTTCAGTACTTTAGTCTTCAGCTGTTGATCTTCAGACTTTGTTCTTCAGCTGTTGAAGTCTTCAGTACTTTAGTCTTCAGCTGTTGTAGTCTTCAGTACTTTAGTCTTCAGCTGTTGATCTTCAGGCTTTGGTCTTCAGCTGTTGAAGTCTTCAGTACTTTATTCTTCAGCTCTTGAAGTCTTCAGACTTTTTCAAAACAGCTGATCAAGTCTTCTGCAGTTGTTGTGATGTCTGTAGGACTTAGAGGTTTTTCTGATCAGGCTCATTGGTTCTTTTGGTCCAACATGGTAGACTTACCTATGGTAGTTTCTACATCAAAGGGCAATTAACACATCTACTACTAACTCACAGCTTAGCACAGAAAGTAGTAGAAATAAAACTTTTACTAGCACCAAAATAAAATAACACAGCAGCTAAAGTTTGGCTTACTAGAAACGTACCGAACACAACATCAGGGTCGGTCCTAGCCTCCTCCTGTGTCATCATGAATGCCCTGTCACTCGCCCTTGGTCATTCACATCCAGTTTTCTTCACCCCAGAACCTTCAGCTCTGGCGTTTTACAATCTCTACTCATATGACCACTCTCCCCACAGTTGAAACACTTCATACCTCCACAGTCTCTAGCCATATGACCAGGCTTCTCACACTTGAAACAAACATTCAACCCTGACTAGGGTTGAGTAAGAGTGAGATTATCACTGTGAATCAAATATTGTAATCAAGTCAGTGATTAAATGGCGGAAACAAACAATCAAGGAACATTCAATGCAAGAAAATTACCCATAAATGCTTTTGAATTGTATATATGAAAGTTGATAAATTACAGAGAATAATTACAACAAAATTCTCTATTTATCAGTCGTCACCTCATGTACGAGGTATCTATTCTATTTACAGGCAGACAAGATGCCTTTTACAAAATGACTAAACTACCCCTGACCTATTACATCTGAACTAGTCTAAGTCTTCATCCGCAACTTTGCTTGTTCATCCGCATTGACAAATGCACATGAGTTAACATGATCAACATTTCTTCACTTGATCATCCGCATTAGTATGTTGGTCATCCGCATTGGTTAATACGGATGAACAAAAACTTATGTGCATTTGTTCAGTTATCCGCATTTGTCAAATGCGGATGAGCAAAGTCTTGTCCGCATTAACTTTTAGTCTTCCGCATTAGTCAATGCAGAAGAGTAATACTTGCCTGCATTAGCATTTTGTCTTCCGCATTGACAAATGCGAAAGACAACACTTGTTCTTTTCCTTAGCATAATTTCATCCACATTTCTTCTTGGACTTAAGGATTCCATTAGAGCGATCATCAAATCACCCATTGAGTTGGCATGTATGATCCTTTCAGGGTGCAACAATACTCCCCTTAAAGATTATACAACCTAGTTTTCCTCAATGTTTAGGAGGTGATTGATGTTGTGATCATTCAGCTGGGTCTTTTGGTGGTCTAAAAGGTGCTACTTGTCTTGGATCCAAAATAGCCTTGATCATGTTGACAAGATCTTGAGCATCTAACATTTTGTCCTTGCTTAGTACATGAATCTTCATTCTGCTCATATCATGAATGGCTTCAAGTGGTAGTTTCTTTAGAGAAATTGGTTCCCAAATAGACACTGTTGATAGCCCATCCTTGTGAATCAAGAGAGAACCATCTACATCAACTTCATGTTTGACAATGTTGCCCAACTGTAAAGGTGTCTTCTTCTTCTTCTTCTTCCTTTTCTCCCTCTTAGCACTAATCTGATCATAAGCCATCTTGAATATTTTGATACAATTTAGAAAGAAATGTAGATCTTCTTGACCCAATTTGTTTGAAATCTCCGAGAAGTGTCTTGTGTATATGTATTGAATGTTTGATTGATCCAGTAGTCTCACTTCATAGCCACTGAATAATCTGATTTCAGCACCTTCTTTGCCTCCCCACTTCCTCTCAATCACCAATTCATAGGTCTTCTCATCATAATAAACATTTGAAGTCGGTGTTGAGGAATGTGTACCAGCTACCATTTTTCTTTTAAATGAGTTAGTACGTTTCACTCTAAGTTCAGGAAAAACTACGTCTTCAGCTGGTTTGTTCTGTTTCATTTCTAGAGGGTTCTTGCGTGTTTTGTCTTTTATCATACATGTTGCTTTCAAAGAATTGAAGTTGTTGGTTCTATTGAACATTTTGAGTATTCCTTCAAATTCATATCCTCTAAACATGGCATTATGGTTGATCAACTCCAAATTAGCTAGTTCTTTCAGATCATGAATCTCAAGTGCATTTACCAGAGCAGAGTACTCTGTAAAAAACTGCACTAGACTAGAGATTCTTTTATCCATAACATATTCCATGAACTATCATACTTCCAAGTAATAATTTCCTGGTCTATTTTGCCTTTTGGAGTAGATACTCCTTTGATCATCTCAGCAGTGGTCAACCCTTCCTGAAGTTTCAGTTGGGAGGATTCAGCAAACCACTCTGGATATTTATGAATACAGGTGCCAGATAGTCTTGATCTTTATGAGTAAGATTCATGTCATGTGCAGAAACTCTTGATGTGGTTAATACGTCATGATCCAAGTGGGATCATACCCATAACAAGTTTAGCAAATACCAACATGTATTTGAATTGATGATATAATCATACAATTAAATCATTACACCAATTTTGATAATGGGTTTTCTAATAAGTTGTATGTGAGAAAGAACAACTTATATGGATATTTTGTTCATGGATATTATTTAGAATGTTAATTAAGTTAGTTAAGTAACATCAAATAATAATAGTGTGTTTAAGTTTTATAATTAAGAGGTTAATTATACAACTTATTGTGTAACTAGTTATTAATTTAGTGGGTGTTTTAAAATAGGGGGAAACCTCTTTTAGAGAGGATTTCGGCTGCCCTCAAGGGCAATAATGTCCTTATTGCCTTTGAAAATTAAAATCACTTATGACTAGATACACACTCCCATCTTCTTCTTCTCTCCCATACATGCAAGAGATCTTCTTCTTCTCTCATCTTAGAAAGAAAGAGAAGGCTGAAAAGGGTGTTTTCAGCAGCTTAACTCTTGCGATTTGATGTGGAATCCTAGCAACAAGGTGTATTTGCTATAGAGTTTGGGGTATGCAAACTTGAGGGGACGTCCTTTGGTGCCTTAGTCGTTTCTTGGAACATATCCTTCTTAGTCTCGACATTTTGCTGCTGAAAAGGTAGCTTAGAACAGTCTCTTTATGGCTGTTCATTATGTTCTTGTTAGTGTTGACATAGCTAGTCTTATTCACATATATAAGATCTTTTGTTCTTGGGTTTGTTTGTAACTATAAAATCTAGATGCAACCTGAAATTTCAGTTTACAAACCATGTATTAAAAGCTTGTTTCCGCTGCGTTTTCACTAAGTTTAAATGGTTAAACTATGGATCTTGTTGTAACAAACTGTAACAGAAAAGTCATCAATGATCATTAAACAATACTGTTTCTTTCCCATACTCATTACATGAGTTGGTCCAAATAGATCCATGTGAAGTAGCTTCAATGGAGTATTGTTATTGTTCACAAGCTTGGTTTTGTGAGATGATTTGTGTTATTTTCCTTTGAGGCACGCTGAACATTGATCAATAAAATTGAATTCTTTTTGAGGAAGACCAATGGCACGGTTTCCTTTGACTAACTTGTTCATATTTTTAAAGTTAGTGTGCCCCAAACGTCTATGCCAAAGCTATGACTCATCAAATGATCCTTTAGACAAAAGACATGTTTCTTCCTTAGGTGATGCAGAACACAGGTTTAAGACATATGTATTATTCTTCCTTGGTGTCTTTAAGACAACCCATTCTTCAGAGATCTAAAATCTAGGTTTCAGAATGTAGCAATGACTGTCTGTAAAGTGAGTGGAATATTTTTTATCATAGATCTGAGACACGCTTAGCAGATTAAAATTCAGTTGTTCATACTAGTTCACTCTGTCAAAGCTCAGCATCCCGTTTATCACAGATCCTTCTCCTGTAATTCTACCACCTTCTGAATCTCCACCAAATGCCACAATAGTTCCTTGTAGGTGCTTGAAGTCATGAAGGAGGGACCGAACTCCAGTCATGTGTCGGGAGCATCCACTGTCTACGTACCATAGACTATTAGACCTGTGTGTATGAACCTACAAGCAAAAACAACTAATTAGAATAGGGAACCCAAGCCATGATGGTCTTGGGTTTCACATTCCTATTCATGATGGTTACCTCCTGGTATTTCCCTCTAAATTGTGATTTGGATGGAGGTGTCCTACGAGATTTTTGGTAATGAATGGGTTGAATCATCTCATCAACATTTACTGAGGATTCAATGAATAATGAAATCGTTGGTCTCTGTTTGTTTGTAAAAACTTAGCTCGTTTTTCATTATAAAAAATAGATTTTTGTTTTGGAAGGTCAAGTTGGTGTTTCATTGTGAGATGATTTCTTTGATCCTTCCTTAATTCCTTCAAATTATTCCTGTCATTTGTTGATCTAGGTGTCCTAGATTGAGTATTATGAAATGAGGTCTGATAGAATGCATCATAGTGGATGTTTTTGAGATGGGCTTGTGTTGGGGAATTCTCAAACCCTTCTGATTGAAGTTAACAATCAGATGTATTGTGATTGTTCATGTCACAGATTCAACAATACTTGTTGAATAGTTTTGTGGGAGTGATTGTTCATATCACAGATAGATCAATATTGATTAAAAAAGCATTTATCTGTCTTGTGATTGAACATTTCACAAATGTCATAATACATTTGTTTGTTTCTTGAATCAGATTTTTCCTTATGTGACTCAACTGATATTTTCTTTTGATAAGTGACTTTCTTTTCTTTAGGTGATGAATCAGAATAAGCCATTTTAGTAGTTTCCTTCACAACACTACCTTTGTTTAATTGTTTGGGTTGTTTCTATTTCTTCAACCTATTTCTTACTTCTTTCTCAAGCAGGTCAACACGTTCCTTCTTGCATATATCAAACCCAACTCCCTGCCTTAATCTTCAAGACTGAATGTCTGATGACGTTTTATGTGTTGAAATCAGTGTTACTGTTGTTTCTTTTGTAGTGAAACCTTTTCTGATTTGCTTGAATTTTTTGGAGATATAATCTCATTATCAGAACTACTCTCAGTAGTGGGTTTCACTATCTTCACATATTTATTTTTTCCTTGTAAAACAGATGGTATGAATTTTAGAAAAGGTACAATTGCTTTTACAGGGCTTGATGGTTTCATGACACTCACTCTCTTGTCTGAACATTCTTTGATTTTGATCGGGTGACCTAACTTGATTTTATCCTCATTGGTTTCAATATAAACATAGGTTTGTTTTGAGGATTGTCACCTGTTTCACTAGAGATTTAGGTTCCATAGTTTTAGGTTCAATTGCTTCAGAGAGTGAGACAGATTCAGGCATGAGTTGTAGTTGTCATTGTATGGTGGAGGACATGAATTATCCCCGATCCCTGACATGTCCTTTGGATCTTTTGGGAATCAAGCATCTCTTGTAGCTTGACAGAAGACGTTTGAAACTTTTTAAGTTTCACTTCAGTCATAGATTGTTGGGCCTTAGATTGAGCTAACTTTTCAGTAAGTAGCTCATTCTCAGCTGAAAGAGTGTACTTCTCACCATGCAGTTTTTCTATGTCAGAGATGAGAGATATAATTTTGATTCCAAAGTTTTTTATTTCTCTCTTCATCATCTCTGACTTTACCTTTTATTCTTTGATTTTACCAGCCAGTTTGTGGTTATGCTCCCTATACCCTTGCATTCGTTAATGCATTTTTCACTAAAAAGGTTACATTTATCTGAGTAGGCATTGGAGATGGTCCATCATTGATGTGAGCCATAAAAGCATGATTTTGAAATTGAGGCTTGACTTCCTCTGCATACACACTCCAGTCACATACTCCATCTTGCTTTATCACTAGAGCACTGGCTGAAGACTGACTACTTCCATGAGCTTGATTTGTCAGTTGGGGTGGATTCTCATATGATTGCTGTTGATGATACTGCTGCTGTTGGTCGTTTGAGTGAAAGCTTAAGTTAGGCTGTGAGGATGATTGGCCTGGAGAGTTCCTTTTATAGTTGTTTCTCTTGGGGGCATTGCACTCTCTTGAGAAGTGGCCAGCCATGCCACAGTTGAAGCATTTCACCTTGGATTTATCATATCCAAGTTTTGTATTTTCATTCAGGCTCAACTTTCTTCCTTTTCTGAAGAATTTCTTAGCTCTCATTACAATCATGGCATTTGCCATTGTAGATCCATTTCTGCCACATCATCTGGATCTATTTCCTCCGGATCTTCTTGAATTAGATGAGCAGAAGTGAGCTTCCTCCCAAGTAGGCTTCAAAGCTTGCAACAAATGCATTGTAAGTTGCCTTTTGTTCTTCAGATCTTAAGTCGTCAGGATTGGTTTGAGGAGCAGTAATGACTCTGGATGTTTGAGATGAGGTTGAAGGATGATTGATTGGTGGAGTTGGAATGAACCCAGTGTTGTTCATTTGATCTCTTGATGAGATAAAATCATCTTCCTCAGTGATGAAGGCATTTTCCACAGAATGAGATGCTCATGGAAATTTGTAAGCCTCAATCACTCTTGGTCCACCAAGATTTCTGCTTCTTTCATCAAGTTCTAAAGCTTCATTTTTGGCTATCATGATGTCTACGGTAGTACTGTCAAGATCAAGAGTATTTTTCAGCATGGTTACATTCTGTTTCCAGCTTTTTGTCAGGGAGACTGTGAAGCATCTTTTTGTTTAATTCTTTATCTTGTAAGTGACTCCCATGATTTCCAAGTCATTTAGTAACTGTACAAATCTGGTAGTTGTTTAGATATTGATTCTCCCTGGTGTGATGGAATGTTTCATACTACTTAACAATCTTGTCTTTGTTGATTTCAGCCACCTCACTTCACACATGATTTTGAGTACATCCCACATAGCTTTTACTGTTCCATACTTCTCCAATCTTTTCAACACATCCATTTTGAGTGCTTGAGTCAGAATTGAGTAGGCTTTGAGGTCTACCTTTATTTTCTTGTAGTCTTCTTCATCTAAGGTCACATCTTGAATGGGTATTCTAGCAGTTCTGTATATTGTAGCTTGATCTGCACACAGAGTAACAGGGATGTGTGGCCCCTTGCATATTGATATCCAGAAATCAGGATCTACACCTGTGATGTAATTCCTAAACCTGATTTTCCACTGCTTAAACTCAGATTTATGTTTAAGCATTGGAGGTTTAGGTGTATGACCACGTTCTAAGTAGCTGTTAGAATCCATTTTAACTATGTGTTTAACTGGTATAATATAGATTTAGATGATTTTTTAGGATTGATTAGACAAACTAGTCCAAACAGTTCAAATGGAATTCAGAAGCAGATCTGTGATGGTATTGAGATTCTTGCTGTTGTGAGTATTTTGGTGAGTATGTATTGACAAGAGTATTTTCTATTGTTTACTAAGTAGAGAAGATGATATACTCTACTAGCAACTTGATTACCAGATCAATTGAATTCTATTAAGTTCTTGCGTAGATCTGAAAGAGAATCGAGAGCCAAAGCTCTGATACCAACTGACTAGGGTTGATAAATTACAGAGAATAATTACAACAAAAATTCTCTATCTATCAGCCATCACGTCATGTACGAGGTATCTATTCTATTTATAGGCAGACAAGATGCCTTTTACAAAATCACTAAACTACCCCTAACCTATTACATGAGAACTAGTCTATGTCTTCATCCGCATCTTTGCTTGTTCATCCGCATTGACAAATGCGGATGAGTTAACTGGATCATCATTTCTTCTCTTGATCATCCGCATTAGTATATTGGTCATCCGCATTGGTTAATGTGGATGAACAAATACTTATGCCATTTGTTCGGTCATCCACATTTGTCAAATGCGGATGAGCAAAGTATTGTCCGCATTAACTTTTAGTCTTCCCAATAGTCAATGCCGAAGAGTAAATACTTGTCCGCATTAGCATTATGTCTTCCGCATTGACAAATGCGGAAAACAACACTGGTTCTTTTCCTTAGTAGAATTTCATCTGCATTTCTTCTTGGACTTAAGGGATTCCAGTAGAGCACTCATCAAATCACCCATTGAGTTGGCATGTATGACCCTTTCAGGGTGCAACAAACCCCCATCTACACTCACCACCATGCTCCTTCCCACACTGGCCACACTTTTTTGACCCCGCACTTGATATGACCACACAGCGGTCATCCACTCATGCCTTCTTATTACTCGTCGAGGCACCACCCCGACCAAATCTCTTCCCATTCCAGTTTCTATCACCTCCACCCTTCCGACTACCTTCAGCCACCACCACCACCACAGTCCTCTCATCATACAATCTCCCAGCTAAATCCACCGCTGACCTAAACGTGCTCGGTCGGGCGACGATCATGTGCCTGCGAATGTCTGCTAGCAAACCCTGGGTGTACCTTTTAATCTATCATGACAGAGGCATCCATTGATCCAGCACCTCACGTGCCATTTCATTGAACTTTGTGGTGTACCCTTGGTGTGTCATCGTTCCCGCCTCTAATTGCAAAAACTCCCTCTCAACCTTGTCCATTTCCCGGTGAGGACAAAACTCCTCAATCACCAACTTTTTCAGTTCGGACCATCTCATTCTTCCAATGGCTCTGCTACCCCCGGCTTGGGCTATATTGTCCCACTAGCACAGATCCGAGTCCACAAAAGAGTGGGTAGCGAACTTAACTTTCTGGTCCTCTCGTCAATCGCTGATATGAAGTACAACCTCCATTTCCCTCACCCACTGTTGAGCAGCAGCAGCAGTGCCGTTACCATCAATAGTAGGGGGCTTGCATCTCATAAACACCCCGTAGTTATAGCCTCGTGTCGCCTCCCGCACAGGCTCTTCGTGTTCCTCTTCTTCTTCGTCATCAGACGGAACAGTCTCAGTCTCGGGCTGTCTTCTTTCGCCCGTAGGTCTACTCCTTTCCCTTCTCTCCCCCTCTCTAACTGCCTTTATCACTTCGGTCACCACAGACGGTAGGATCATCTGCATGATTTGATGCACTTCCTCCACAACCACCTCCTTCACTGAGGCTCTCAGGTTAGTACTCTCATCTTCGCCCTCTGGATAGTGGTTTCTGGTTCTTCATGAACCACTTTTTCAGCCCTAGGCCTTCCTCTCGTATCCTGTGGTTCAGCACCACATCCACCACCACGGGAAGCTTTAGATGATCTACCACCAGCTATCCTCACACACGCACACTGAAAGATTCAAACACCAACACGGTCATTCAAGGAAACAGCTCTATTTATGTCAAGTATTGTAAGTCGCTAATTACAGTGGTCAGTTATGATTAGCCACTTAATTTACACTTCATACCCCAAGCATTACCTATCTGGACTACATCAGTATCTAATTCTACCAGCAACACATAACCACATAACATACGCATGTAATACCGGTTAACTTTATGAAAATACCTGATGGCACGCAGCTACTCAGATTGGCATCCCTTCCCTTTCCATCACATTCTCAGTTTAAGTTAAGGTTTATTTTGAAAATTCACCCATTTCACTTAAACTTTGGCTCTGATACCAACTTGTAAGGCCCTGTTCCTGGACGCTTACAGCTAGTAAATCATCACATATAATACATATACTTTACATTTAATCATTCATAAAACATTACAGCGGAAACATAAAACTTACTTTTCATATCATTACAAATGCTTTTGCAAGTTAATACAAGCGTTCATTTCAAAACATCATTCGTTCGCATTACAATGCAAAAACATTAACCAAAGAATGCTATTCAAAATGCCAAGTAGCTGCTCCGTGCCATCCTTAGCACAGCTTACTTGCCAACTGGAAAATGCATCAAAGCCAGCGTTGTTGAGTGAGTTCTAGTTTTATAATAGAACAATACTTTACTTTTATTAAAACCTTTCTTTACTTTCATGCGAACATACATCATACGTATACACAGATAATATCATTATTATCTTTATCATTCATTCATTACCTTTCATTCTTTCATATATTCTTAGTTTCATTCATTCATTCATTACTTCCAGTGACATGTACATTACCCCAACATTATGCACGAAGCGGGTAACTAGGCCTGAGGTCTTTCATAAACCTCGAACATTATGCATGAAGCTGACTCTAGTACCTAGGGCAAGTACATTCACCATTTATCTTTTTTCTTTCATTCCGGATCAATGCCATATGCTATACCCCAAACATTGTGCATGAAGCGGGTAACTGGACCTGAGGCCTTTTATAGACCTCGAACATTGTGCACGAAGCTGACTCCAGTACCTAGGGCAAGCGGCAAGGATCCCATTCGTATGGTCAATCACAAAGATCGAACCCCAGTGTGCATCCTTCGGGGTAGCTAACCCGCACACCGTTGAGCTAACACCTTCATTAGGTGTGCACCTCCATACATTTGCTTGCAAGCCTTCTTACATTCATTCATTTATTAATGCATGCATTCATTCATCGTGTTCCTCTTTCATTATGTATCGCTTTACATTACTTAATACTTTTTTTGTTCATTCATTACATAACACGTAAAGCCACGGAAAGATAAACATACGTCATAACAAGGAACATAACATTCAGTCATCATCATCATACAGGGCATCATCATATATAGGATACATCATGTATAATAATACAACATCATACATGATCATACATCATCATTATGCATATGCATCAATCACACATCATTACATGCCCATCATACCATCTATGGCTTCAAAATTCAACCTATATAGCCCCTGGAAATCTCCTAGGTCAAAGCCTACCATACCTTTTTCTCCAAAAAGTCAAAATTTTACTAAGTTTTCATCCGCATTGACCTTAATGTTCATCCGCATTTGATCTGCTTCATCCGCATTGACTTACTTCATCCGCATTGACTTACTTCATCCGCATTTGTCATCCGCATTTGTCTTACTCATCCGCATTTCATATAATTAGTCAATGTTCATCTGCATTGACTTACCTCATCCGCATTTGTCTTACTCATCCGGATTTCATATACTCGGTCAATGTTCATCCGTAATGACTTCATCCGTATTTCTATACTTAGTCAATGCTCATCCACATTGACTTCATCCGCATTTCCATGCTTATTCAATGCTCATCCGCATTGACTTCATCTGCATTGGATTACTTTGCTCATCCGCATTAACCTTTCCATCCGCATTGACTTTCAAACACTTCGGCCGATTCAAAAACTTAACATATGATCCTTAAACATCAGATTTCAATTTCAAATCACCGTTCATCATGTTCTAAGCTTAAATCATACATCCTAAGTCTTATAAACATCATCATACATCATCAAGCATAAACATAATCATACATCACATCATACATTCAACATATACCAAATGAAACATACGGCTCTGAAACCCAGTTTAATGAAAACATACATTCATGCACTTCCAACCCCAAAATGAGTTAAAACAGGTAAAAGAGGGGTCCTAGAACTCGCCTTTGCAGCTCTTGAGTATGGCTTCTTCCAAACTTGTTTGCAAATTGAATTCAACCACCTAGAAACCCACTAAAAACATACCCGAACACATATAAACACACATAAGCATAAACTCGAGGACATAACCGGTTAAGAACACCATAAAAACATGAATTCTAACCTTGAATTCACACTTTTTCTCTTGTTTCTCTTCAAACTCGAGAGATCTCTCCTTCCTGCTACTTTCTCTCTCTAAAAAACCAAAATTTTGGTTGTAGAAAGGGTGATGGGCGGCCATGCCACCTTTATCACCAACTTTTCAAACATTTTGTCTTTTTTGACACTTTTTACCCCTAGACTTGGGTTTTATTTTTTTTCTTTCTTTTTCTTCACTTTATTCTTCTTTCTTTTCTAAAGATACCTGCGTGTTACAGTGGGTATACAAGCTTGAGGTCTTCTTCTTTGAAGGCTAAACATTCAAGGACATCCCCATCTTCATCTTTTACATCTACAATATTTGTACAAGAAAGGTTGTATCTATGAACTCCCTATGGTTGATTTTTATGGTTTGGTAGCACACTATTTCACATATATTATTGGTCCTTATTCTTGGGTTTTTGTTTATACAATAAATGGTGAAAATTTTCAGATTTGTAACAACATGTTTAAATTCTATTTCCGCTGTGTTTTACAAGTTTAATATGTTTTAACTTGTTTTGATTAACTTGTTGCGAACCCAACACAACATCATCTCATATGCTATCCTCACAACTCACCAAAGGGTCCTTTCATCACCTTCCCAAAGACACCAAAGGAGAACTACACTCAAGGAAGCCCATTCCTAGAGACAAGCTCTTCTCAAGATTTTGTGTCTTGTCATGAAGTTATAGCAACTCTCTTTACTCTCTTGAAGACATGGACTGTATTCATCCAGATGATCTGGAATACATGGAAATAGTCCAGCAGATGCCTCTTCTCACTCACAGAGCCAAGAAGTTCTAGAAGGGGACTGGAAGGAAGTTTCCAAGCAATGCAACCAGTGGAAAGTTTGGCCTGGAAAAAGGCAAAGTCAAGTGTTACAACTGCAACTTGATGGGCCACTTTTCCAAAGACTGTAAGGCACCTAAAACAAGTGGTGGCCAAACACAGTCCAGACCTAACTACACTAACAAAGCTCTCCAGAATGAGAAGTCAAGCAGCAGGCTGCTGTTGTTGTTGAAGAAGCAGGCTTTGACTGGAGCTTTCAGGTGGAAGATGCTTCTCCAAACCAAGCATTGATGGCAGATCATAGTGAAGCCAAGGTATTGGAACATCTCTGTAGTCCTGAATGCATTGCCAAAGTCAATACATATAGGTCCTATAACCTGGAGATGAGATCTGATCTTGAGTCCTTAAACATTTTAAAATCTGATTTTAGAAAGTCTGAAAATGATTATAAACTAAAGATAGAGGACCTAGAGAAAACCATTTCAGTTCTAAAACATGAACACATTGATTTTTGGACTCAAATCAATGATCTCATAACCAAGTTGACTGAGTGGCAGGCTGAGCTTGTGATTAGCAAAGTCGAGGCAGAAAATAGTGTTCTTGAAGAAAACACGTTCAAGAACATGATATCGTCATCCCTGCACAACAAGGTGTGCTATCAAAACAGACAGGGACTGGGATTCAATGAGATAGCTCCACCACACACAATCTTGTCTGTAAGACCTCGTAGGTGTGGAACTTGTGAAGATGAGCTTCCTCTCATAGATCCTATGAATGAAGAGGGTGAAGAAGAGATAGTGAAGAATTCTTCTGAGAAGAGTGAAAAGGAGGATTCTAAGAAGGGCCACTATCCTTTTGAGGAGAAGAAGAAGACTGTGATGACTAAGTCCATAAGACAGAACTTGATCCGAAAGAGCAAAAGAAAAGCAAAGACGGCTGAAGAGATCAAGGCTACTTTTGACTCTAAGCATAAACAAGTTTTCATCTCTGCAGGATTTGTAGTAGTATGGACTGAAGAGATCAACCAAAACTCTACTGCTAAGAGTTCCGGTTCTTGTTCAAATCATCTCAGTAGCAAGAAGAAAACTGATCTGCTGTGTACCACTGTTGCACAGCCTGGACCATCAAACTCCAAGAATGGTTCCCAGCCCAAAAGGACGCTCTCAGCATCTGCAAATAAGAAGGTGGAGAAGGGATGTGACCAAAGACAATCTTGTTCCTAGCATAAGACTCTTGTGAAGAAGAAAATGGTATGTGTCATGTGTGAAAGTACCACTCACATTGCTAAGGATTGTCCATACAATCCTAAAAGTACTATCTTTATGACCAAGACAAAGACTTCAAAGAGTTTCATGAAAATTCAAGCTTCAGAAGGAAAACCTGTTTCCTTTGGAAGCTCTAAATCTAAGAGGAAGGCAAGTGAAAAATTACCTCGAAGAGAAGTTGGTCTCAGAAGAAAGGAGTTCTTCCGAAGCACTGAAGTCTGTTGCCGTTGTCTACAGAATCTTCCGAAGGTTCAATCATCAAAACTTCTAAAGTCCCAAAAGCTTCCGAAGTTTTGTAGTCAAGTCCAAGACTCCAAAGGTGGTGTGGAAGTCTAAGAAGACCAAGTGATTGAGAATTCTCCATCAAAACAGCTAAAGATCCTCTCAGCATAACCATAGGATCAATTACTTTTGCATTACCTTATGTTTTGAGCCCAAGACAAGCAAGGCTTGGGTTTCCAAATGTAACTAATCCTTTTCTTTGTGCAGGGACAGTTCAAGACATACAAGAATGTCTGGATCATTGATAGTGGTTGTTCGAGGCACATGACAGGCAATAGGTCACTACTCTAGAACTTTGAAAGGATTGATAGAGGACCAGTTGCTTTTAGAGGAAATGAAGGTGGTTACATTTCAGGAAGGGTCATGGTCAAAAATGGTAAGCTCAGCATTGAAAAGGTAAAATTTGTCAAAGAGCTTGGGTACAATCTAGTGTATCCCAAATTTGTGATTAGAGTCGTAACTTGCTCTTTAATGAGCGATAGTGCATTGTTCTCAAGCTTGGTGTGATCATCCTCATGGGCATGTCCTGCTTAGAGCCCCTAGAAAAGTGACTGAAAGTTCAAAAGACTTTCATGTCACATACAAGAAAAAGAAGAAGGATGAAAAAGAGAAAGCCTTGGAGCTTGATGAAAGAGGCTGATGCCGAACACAGCAGATCAATGGATAACATCATTGATCAGTTGTTTAGGCAAGGCCATGACACTGAAAAACTTGATTCTGAGATCAGAAGACTAGAGATTGAAGAAATCCAATCAAGATGGTCAAGTTATGATGTGTCAGAAAGAGAAAGGCTGGAGATCATGATCAGATTTATAGCAAACATCTTGGAAGATCATTGATCGAGATCAAAGCTTGGTCCAGGGACAGTATCTTGGCAATAACCACCAAGATCTGTTCGTCTGAAGAATATACAAAAGGTTTAATTGTTGAAGTTTTAAATGAAGCTGGTGCTGGGAGCAGGACTGAGCTAGCAAAGCAATCAAAAGCCACACTCACCTCAAGGATGCTAGCACAGCCTGTCAACATTCCCACACCTAAACCACCCAAAACACAACCCACCAAACCAACTCCCTTACCCTCAAAACCCATAGCCGATGATATACCCTTGAAGAAGAAGAGAAGGATATTGAGGCTAGAAGAAGATGAAGAAGAGATGAAGACAGGCTGCCGCTATCAGCTGTAATTCAGTTGCCTAAGGCCACAAGTCACTCCTCAGCAATTACTCCTGAAGTCCAGAGACAATGGTTAAAGTGAAGCTAGAAGAAGAAGAGCTTCATAAACAGCATGATGAGAATTGCTGAAGAGAGTTGACAAAGCTTATGCAGCCACATCTTCCATCATCAATATGAAGGAGCAAGCCCTCAGACTTTACACTCTCAGGCATACCTTTCAATATCAAAAGGAAGAGTGAGGATTTGGCCTGATCCCAGGGTCTCTCACAGAATTCTTTGTTAAGATCTCAGCCCTTGGTTTAATCGATTGAACAGATTTAGCAGCGGATTAGCTCAGAATTAGACAAATTCAACAAGAACAATTGATAAAACGATAAAAGAATTTTGTTATAAAGAGAGAAATATCCGACAAAAGGAATATTGCATTAGGATTGTCGGCCTCAAGGCACGATTACAGGTGAGTCATCTTTCCTTATAAAGAAAAGAATGACGTAGGCTGATGTCACTTGAAAGTGACATGTAACCGTTTTATAACTACTGATGTTTAACAACTACTGAAGATGTCAACAACTGACATCTTCTTACAAATGTTCCTAAGTGTTAAACATCTCATTTACAACAACTGAAAAACATAAAACTACTGAAACTACAACGACTGAAGAACAAGCTCTTCAGTCGTTTTACAAAACTACTGAAACATAAAACATAAAACTACTGATATCACAACTACTGAAGAAGTACTCTTCAGCAGTTGTGACAACTACTGAGGCTTCAGTACTTGATCTTCAGACTTTGACCTTCAGGCGTTTCATCAGCTGATGACTTCAGTAGATATCATCAGCTGATGTCTTCAGTCTTTGTCTTCAGACTTTGTACATCAGTTGTTGATCTTCAGCACTTGTGAACTCTTCAGCTGTTGTACTTCAGTACTTTGGTCTTTCAGCTTCAGCACTTGTGTTCTTCAGCTGTTGTACTTCAGTACTTTGATTCTTCAGCTGTTAAGATCTTCAGCACTTGATCTTCAGCTGTGAAGTCTTCAGCACTTGTCAAACTACTGATGAGGCTTTCAGCAGTTGTTGTGATACCGTGTGGGACTTAGAGTTTTCTGATCTTGGCTCATTGGTTCTTTTGGTCCAACAAACTCCCCCTGAACCAATGCAGCCAAAACCTCTAACTTATTTAAACTCCACTTATTGATGGCAAAAATGTTGGTCTTTTCCTTCTTGATCAGTAGAGAAGATGACCCATGTACGCTCCGGCCTGGGAAGAACCTCAAATATTTGTTTGGCAGAGTATGAATGGGAACTCTGTTGGGGAATTGGACACAGAGTTGTTATCCCATTCATGAGATTCACTTCCCCATAATGAGTCTGTACGACTCTCTTGTGTAGGCCTCAAGGAAGGTGATTTGTTCCTCCATGGTTAGCTCTTCAGCACCTCCTTCAAATAGTGATTCCGCCCATAATACTCAGACAGGTATTTGGCCTGTTTCCCATTCTTTAGCTCCACAGTTGTTATTACTCTGTAAGCGAACTCATCCGGGTGATTACCCTCTAGGAACAACTGGAGCTCATTTTTCCTGACTTCCTCAAGCCTCTTGTAAACTAACCCCTTTTTCACTATTTTGTTTTCAGCATCTTCTGAGGGGTTAGATTAGCTTTGTAGGCCTTCTTGAAGTCTTCTAGGATTTCCCAGGGTGAAACTACAAAGACCAGAGAGATCACTTCATCTACGATCTTTTTCACCTGGCCAATGTATCTCCGAGGTATATTGTTCTTGTGAATTCTGTGAGAGACCCTGGGATCAGGCCAAATCCTCACTCTTTCCTTTTGATATTGAAAGGTATGCCTGAGAGTGTAAAGTCTGAGGGCTTGCTCCTTCATATTGATGATGGAAGATGTGGCTGCATAAGCTTTGTCAACTCTCTTCAGCAATTCCTCATCATGCTGTTTATGAAGCTCTTCTTCTTCTAGCTTCACTTTAACCATTTGTCTCTGGACTTCAGGAGTAATTGCTGAGGAGTGACTTGTGGCCTTAGGCAACTGAATTACAGCTGATAGCGGCAGCCTGTCTTCATCATCTTCTTCATCTTCTTCTAGCCTCAATATCCTTCTCTTCTTCTTCAAGGGTATTCATCGGCTATGGGTTTTGAGGGTAAGGGAGTGGTTTGGTGGGTTGTGTTTGGGTGGTTTAGGTGTGGGAATGTTGACAGGCTGTGCTAGCATCCTTGAGGTGAGTGTGGCTTTTGATTGCTTTGCTAGCTCAGTCCTGCTCCCAGACACCAGCTTCATTAAAACTTCAACAATTAAACCTTTGTATATTCTTCAGACGAACAGATCTTGGTGGTTATTGCCAAGATACTGTCCCTGGACCAAGCTTTGATCTCGATCAATGATCTTCCAAGATGTTTTGCTATAAATCTGATCATGATCTCCAGCCTTTCTCTTTCTGACACATCATAACTTGACCATCTTGATTGGATTTCTTCAATCTCTAGTCTTCTGATCTCAGAATCAAGTTTTTCAGTGTCATGGCCTTGCCTAAACAACTGATCAATGATGTTATCCATGATCTGCTGTGTTCGGCATCAGCCTCTTTCACCATCAGCTCCAAGGCTTTCTCTTTTCATCCTTCTTCTTTTTCTTGTATGTGACATGAAAGTCTTTTGAACTTTCAGTCACTTTCTCCATGGTAGCTCCTCTTCTCTTTTTCCTTCTCTTTCTCAGTCTCCTCAACCAACTCCTCAGTTTCCACTACTGTCTCTTCTGTTTCTTCTCCTTCTCTTTCCTCTTTCTTTACCTTTCACTGCTGAACTCTCCCCCTTTTTGGGTGCATGTGTTGCAGGGAATTGAGTAGCAGAAAGTTGTTTGCTCAGAACATTCTCCACCATGGGTTGTAAGACAGAAGAAAGTCTCTCATCAATAGTTTTGATCACCAATTCAGTTAGCTGTGGGGTGATGAGAGATAGGGGATTTTGAAGGATAGCAGCCAGTTGCTCAGGGGGGTTCTGTCCCTGAGGAATGGTGCCAGAAACAGAGGCAGGTGGCTGAGATTTTGGAGTGGTTGTGTGTTTAGGAGACCTTCAGAGGAAGGTGCCATCTGTTGGGTTGATGTGGTGGCAGATGGTCTTATCCTTGAGAGAGTTGGTCAAGTAGGTTTTGCAGTCTACTGACTTCCTCCTCTAGGATCGTGTTCTGGGCAAGAACATCATAGAAGAAGCCCAGGTCATCATCAGCATAAGCTGAATCACCTGACCTCCTGCTTGTAGCAGGATATACATGCTCTGGGTGTGTAGACCAGATGTAGCATGTGCCCCTTGTTCTCGGTTCTGGGGACTTCCAGCCTCAGGACTATGTCCTTCATCAGCTGTTGCCACTGGTGAGGACTTAGAGATGTTACCAACTGCATCCTGGTCATTTGCTGAGTCGAAGCAGCAGTGGCAGCCTCACCAGTAGTTCGCACCTCCTTATCTACACTAGAAGATGGAACATGATAACCCCTGTGCTGTGGGTTGACAGAAGCATTTTGATCCTCCCCCTCAGGTGTTGAGGTTATCCCAGTAGTAATTGGTGTCTGGGGGGGGTGAGGAATGCAACTGCGTCAGCACTTTTGCAACAATGATAGTAGGGCTTTGAGGGGCGGTTGCATCAGGAGAGGGGGTGTGGAAGCAGTGTGCACCCGGGACAGGTGGTGCTCTTCAATGGTAATCCCCTCAAGTGAGGAGGATCCCAGCATTGTGGCTTCCCTGTGAGTGGTTGCTTCAGGTTCCTTTTGAGAGGAAACCTGAGCGGCTTCAGTTGGTGGAGTCACAGTCTCTACTGGGGGGTTATTTCCAGCAGAGATAACCTGCATTGGTGCTGCAGGAGCATCCACAGGGGACTCAATTCCCTGAGTAGCTTTCTTAGGCTTCTTCTTTATGGGTTTGGAGGGGACTTTGGATGTGGAGGGGGAGGCTGTGGGTTCCAGCTGCGTGGGTTTGCGCAGCTTGGCAGCCTGTTTGAGAGTTTGGTCAGTGTTGTGTCGGGAGTATACCTCCGGCAATACAGCCAAAGCAGGGACTCCCAGACCAACTAGTCCCTCAGCAGAAAGCTGATTCTCTATTATGGCCATTATAAACCGAGGATATAGTATCCAACGGTTAGAAAGTGGTTTTGTGGCCATATCCTTGAGTTCAAGAAAAATTATTTCAGAAAAGTTTAGTGGTTCTTGTTCAAGGATAGAGAACAATACCTGTTGCCATCTGGAAGACAGTTGATCCCAAGAGGAAGTCTTCGGAGCCAGGCAAACATTTACCATATGAAATAATAATCGTTCAGCATCTGGAAAATTTTCTTCAGGATTGTTGAAGCGCTAAGATCACCCTGATATCCATGTTGTCCAAAGGAGAGATCAAGTTGGCGCTTAGGATATCCAACAGGGTAGGCAGCATCATCTAACAGCAATATTGGCGAATGGTAGCAGTAGAGATAACCACCTTATGCGAGTTGATAGATGAAATGATAGATTCTCCATTAACGGTCGCATTCATCCAGAACTGACGTAGTGAATCGGCATAAATGATTGGATTTAAAAGGAAAGCCGTTTTTAGTGGGGATTGGACCATAAGATCTATAGCATTTTCAAATTTGGTCCAGAAGGGCGATTTTGTAAGGTACGCGACACAGTTGTGTCGAGGTTTGAGTTGCATGGTCGCCATTAATGAAGGTGAAAGGTTTTCAGAGCTTTTGAAAAGTTAGGTCGTGAAAGAATGAAAAACTCTGAAAGAGGGATCAGGTATATATAGTGTACGGGTGAAGAAACGACTGAAGGTTTTGGTGTTAGTCATCAGTATTGAAGCTACTGATGACGTGGTATTTAACTTTCAGACGTTTGAAACGACTGATGGTATTGGTGTGGTCAGCAGTTATAAAACAACTGAAGACATGGTGTTTACTATCAGACGTTGAAACAACTGAAGTCTCTGATTTAGGCATCAGTAGTTTTAAAAACTACTGAAGACAAGTTGGACTTCAGATGTTGAAACAACTGAGGACTTGGTATTAGTCATCAGTAGTTTTGAAACTACTGAAGACCGTGGTTTTGCCATCAGTTGTTGTAAACAACTGAAGACTTGGTGTTAGTCATCAGTAGTTGTGAAACTACTGAAGACATGGTATTGCTTCAGTTGTTTATAAAGAAACAGCAGTTTGTGAACTACTGAAGAGAGAGTACTCATCAGTAGTTGTCGTCAATTCATAGCCTTTCAGCTGTTTCATACTGTCCTCAACACTTACTCATCAGCTTTTAGCTGTTTTCAGTAGTTTCATAGGACATCAGTACTTATCTGTTTCTACTGATTTTCAGTAGTTGTAACTACATCAGTAGTGTAGAACAGAAAGTCCAGTACTTAAAGCATTTAGCCTTCAGTAGTTATAAAAACTACTGAGGGTAAAATAACTCATCAGTACTTATATGTGACATGGTTACCAATGATCATCAGTAATTACTGAGATCATCAGTAGTTGTCACTTATTCTAGCTGCAATACCAAGCCTTAACACCAGGTTGTGGAAAGTTGAACTATCCAAAGGCTTAGTAAAAATGTCTGCAAGCTCATCAGCACTAGGCACAAACATAGGATTAATTAGACCCTTTTCAAAAAAATCTCTTATAAAATGATGTCTATTTCTATATGTTTGGTCCTAGAGTGCTGGACAGGATTTTTGACAATGCAAAGAGCTGAAGCACTATCCATTAATAATGGAGTCTTAGTCTCTGTAATGCCATAATCCAAAAGTTGATTCTGAAGCCAGAGTATTTGGATGTACAACTTGCAGCAGCAATGTACTCGGCTTCAGCAGTGGATGTAGCAACAGATGTTTGTTTCTTACTCTGCCAAGAAATCAAACAGTTGCCTAGGAATTGGCATCCACCAGAAGTTGATTTCCTGGTCAACTTACATCCTGCATAGTCACTATCAGAGAAAGCAACTAATTTGCAAGAATGTCCAGTGGAATACCATAGGCCTAGAGATTGTGTGCCTTGCAGATATCTAAAGATCCTCTTGACTGCAATCAGATGAGACTCCTTAGGTGCAGCCTGAAATCTAGCACAAACACATGTAGCAAACATAATATCTGGTCTAGAAGCTGTTAAATACATCAAGGAACCAATCATACATCTGTAAGGGTTCATCAACACCTTTACCTTTCTGATCAACATCCAATTGTGTGGTGTTGCACATGGGAGTAGAACAAGATTTACAGTTTTGTAAATCAAACTTATTCAAAAGATCTTTTGTGTATTTAGACTGATGAATGAAAATTCCATCAGCTTTTTGTTTGATTTGCAAACCTAGAAAGAACTGTAATTCTCCCATTGCACTCATCTCAAACTTCTGTTGCATTAAGGTTTGGAAATCCTCACACAATTGGGGATCAGAGGATGCAAATATAATATCATCAACATAAATTTGAACAAGTAGCTTATGCTGATCCACCTTCTTAATAAATAAAGTTTTATCTATGGAGCCTCTAGTGAAATTATTCTGTAGAAGAAGTTTGATAAGGTCTCATACAAGCTCTAGGTGCTTGTTTCAACCCATAAAGAGCTTTATCAAGCTATATACCCATTCTGGGTGCTTATTATCTTCAAAGCCTGGTGGTGACACACATAAACTTCTTCTTTTATTGTACCATATAGAAAAGCACTTTTGACATCCATTTGGAAAACTTTAAGATTGTGGAGTGCAGCATAAGCTAAAAACAATCTAATTGCTTCCAGTCTGGCTACAGGGGCAAAGGTTTCATCATAATCAATACCTTCTTCTTGTGCAAACCCCTGCACAACAGTCTGGCCTTGTTTTAACAATAAGCCCATTTTCATCAGTTTTATTCCTAAACACCCATTTAGTGCCTATTGCACACTTACCTGGGGGTAGAGGAACAAGCTCCCACACTTGCTGTTTCTTGAACTGAAGAAGCTCAAGCTGCATGGCTTCAACCCATCCATTGTCCCTCAAAGCAACATGATAGTTCTTTGGCTCTAGCTGACTGATGAAGAGAGCATAGAAGCAGAGAATTGGACAACTGACTTCTGGTTGAGACACCAGCATTGATATCACCAAGGATTTGAGATATTGGGTGATTTTTCAGCTCTTGGTAAACAATCAAATCTGTGCAAGTGTTTGTAGGGTCTTCAGCACAGCAGCAGATGTTGATGCAGATTCTTGAAACCATGAAGATGGTGGCACTCAAATGAAGTTGAGGATGCAGAAATCTCATCAGCATTTGTTGTGGATGGTGCGGCTGGAGCTACAGGAGCAGCAGGTTTAGAGGACTCAGGCAGTTGATCACTAAACCTGAAGAGGTGATTACTACTATCATCATCATCTTCAGTAGTAACACCAGGTGGTGAACTGTTGACAGGAGCAACAGCAGGAGATTGATAAGGAACATATTGCAGTATGTCCAAATCAAAGAGCTCCACAGGGCTTTGTGGAATCTTGTCCTTTGGAGATTCATTGAACTTGACATGTAAAGTCTCTTCAACCATCTTTGTTCTGCAATTGAAGACTCTGTATGCCTTGCAAGTTGATGAATAACCAACAAAGTACCCTGCATCCACCTTAGGATCAAATTTCTGGAGCTGATCCTTTGTGTTGAGAATGAAACAGGGACACCCAAATGCTCTAAAAATGAAATGAGAGGGGCCAAATGATGTAGAATTCATATGGAGTCTTCATCAACCTCTGATTTATTAGCACTCTATTCTGCACATAGCATGCTGTGTTGACAGCTTCAGCCCAAAAAGTCAATGGCAGTCCAGAATCAGCCAACATAGACCTTGCAGCTTCAATGAGGGTCCTGTTCTTTCTCTCCACACTCCATTCTGTTCAGGAGTTCTTGGAATACTAAACTGTCTCTTTATTCCCTTGGAAAGGTAGAACTCATCAAGTGTATTGTTCCTGAATTCTGTTCCATTATCACTTCTAATACACTTGACTGAGAGGGAATACTGCTTCTCAGCATACAACACAAAGTTTATGATCTTCTGTGCAGCTTCATCCTTTGAATGTAGAAAGAAAGTCCATACAAATCTGGAGTAATCATCCACAATTACCAGACAGTATTTTTTCTGTGCCATGCTCATCACTCTCACAGGACCAAAGAGATCCATGTGAAGAAGTTGTAAGCAGGCAGTGGACTTTGGTTCTTCAATAGGTGGAAATGAAACTTTGTGCTGTTTTCCTTTCAAAAACAGCAGTGCAGTTGTTTTCACACTTGAACTCCTTCATAGGCATTCCCTTACTAAACTATGGTGTATCAGCTGATTCATGTTCTTGAAATTAATTGTCCCAGCCTTCTATGCCATAGATTAGATTCTTGAGGAGAGGCTTGGAAAATAGGCAAGGATGGCCTTTGAGATCAATTTTCTTGGAAAGATCTAAGGCATACACTCTTCCTGTCCTGTTGGCCTTCAGGAGAGTGTGAGCATCCAATACCTTGTCAATCAAACTCAGAACTTTGGATGACAGAATCCTGCAGTTCTGGCTTGTGAAAAGGGCAACATGGCCTTTGTCACACAATTGACTGACACTCAAAAGATTATACTTGAGATTTTCCACATGGTTGACATCATCAAACTTTATTTCCCCATTGGAAACAAAGCCCTTCCCGATGATGTAACCTCTTGCATCATTGCCAAAAGAAACAAATCCCTTCCTTCCTGAAGAGTAGTCATTAAGAAGTGAGTTGTTCCCAGTCATATGCATAGATCCTCCACTGTCTACATACCAGATGCTACTTTGGCATGTTGAAGAAACCTGCATAAATAAACAATCAGTTAGTTTTGGAGACCCAAACCTTTTGGTTTTGGCCTGGTCTCATCAACAGATGGTAAACTAACAGGTTTATTGGACACAATAGCTTGAGGTGAAGGAGAGGTGTAGAATGGTGTAAAGAGGAATCCTTCGGCTTGGATCTCCTTTTCTGGGGTTTCAAACAGGGCCATCAAGTTGGTTAACTCTTCCAACAGATGTTGAACCATCATTACCAGCTGTGTCTGATTCTGGGAGAGAGCTTTCAGCTCTTCAGACACATTGGTATTGGTGTTTGATGATGAGTTCTTGTGTTGCACCATCTTCTTTTGAGCAACCTCAGCTATTGCCTGTTGCACTCCTTCCTTTTTAGATTTCTTTTTGGTCATTGGAGTAACAGGATTGATGCTGCTGGTACAAACTTGGACTCAAACTCAGTTTTCATTTTAGCCAAATTTTCTTTAATTTTCTCTTTTTGTTTGAGTTTGGATCCCTTTTTGTACCAACAATCATCTGTGAGATGATTGAATAGACCACATATTTCACATGGTTTCTTTTCATCTTCTGTTGATCATCAACTAAAGAAGATGAAACTACTGAAGACTTGCTCTTCGGCAGTTTAGAAGCACTTTTTGCCTTCTTGTCAACTTCCTTAATAGGCTTCAAATCCTTCCTACTGACAGTTTTTTCTCTTCAGTGCTGTCAGTCATTAGGATTTGAACTCCAGATGTTATCCCCTGCTCTCCAGTACCCTCAGTACTGCTAGGGATAACACTTGGGTTGATCAACTCATTGATCATGTGAGTGTCAGCAGTGAACCATCAATATCAGCTGATAGGTTCACAGAGGGATTACTACTGACTTCAACCACTGATGGTGCTTTATCAAGTAGTGAATCACATGATGAGGTGAATTGGTCATTACTTTCTCCATCAGAATCCGCTCCTGCTCTTGAAGCAAAAACTGTAGGAGGAGCAGTGTGATTGTAACCAATTCCAAACTTCACATTGGAAGCTGTTTGCTTACTAAGAAGCATTTCAAAGCCCTTGCAAGATTGTACCCATCGATCACACTCTACCTGGGTGACAGCAAGAGTATCTTTGAGGTCTTGTACTTCTCTAAGAGTACACCTCCCTAGCCTTATCATCAGAAATTTGACATTTTAATTTGTAAATCTCATCAGTTTTCTCTTTTAGCACAGACTCAAACTCAGCTTTTTTTGGAAATGTTTGTTCTAGCTCTACATTTTTATTGATTAAAGCCACATTTGCTTCTCTAATAGAGGCAAATGCTGCTATGCAAGTTTCAGAACATAATTTGGCCTTAGCCTCAGAGGATACCTGTGATACCTGTGTTGAAGAGGTATTTGAGGATGATCCATCAGAGGATTCCAAAGCCATGAGAGCTAGATTTCCAAAAGGATGCTCACCACCATGTTGACCAGCACCTGAGAACAGTGTTCATTACCAGACACATCTGGTAAACTGCTCCAGTCAACAACACTGGTGTGAAGAAGCTGTGTTGTTGAAGTTGATTAGTTTGATGAGATTGGGATGGTTGAGGCTCAGGGAGTGCATGTGGTTGCTGAGCAGTAGGTGCTTGAACCTGACCTGGTTGTGGCATGTAATAGCAGGGGTATGGATATGGCATTGGCCCCTGTGGAACAAAATATGCAGGAGATTGTGGTTGATGATGATAACCAGAATTGACAGGTTGTTGCCCTCTGTTTTGTTGACTATTGCAGGGAAAGTCACAAAGGGTGCAGGAGAGTTAGATCCAGATGATCTACATTCTCTTGCAAAGTGCCCAAGCCTGTGGCATTTATGACACTTCAACTTACTCTTGTCAAAACCAACTTTGGTTTTGCCAGAGAGTCCTGGGAATTTCCTTCCAGTTCTTTTGTAGAACTTCTGAGATCTGATATTTATCAAGGCCATTTGGCTCAAAATATCATCTCTTCTAAGTCATCATCAGCAATCCCCTTGAGATCATCCATGATGAAACATAGATTGTCACTATTACAACAGCAGAATAACTATCAACACTCACAAAGGCAGGCTCAGAAGTGTTTGTAGAGAAATCAATATGCTCATCATACTGGCTTTCAGATGACGCATATTCTGACTCTTGATGTCCAATCAGGGCAGTGTTCCCTTGGACAAAATCCTCAGTGAGCTTGCCAGATGAAACCAATTTCCTTTTCTGCTCTATCTCTCTCTCGAATGTAAGCAGTTTCCATGAAGTTGGGTGAGAGATAGGCGATCAACATCAGCATTTGAGCGTAGAACAATGGTATATGTGTTCCATCTCTCAGGCAGTGATCTTAAAAATCTATGGTTCATCTGACTCCTGGTATATTCATGTTTAACCATTTTCAATTCAGAGATTAAACATGAAAACCGCTCAAATTGTTGAGTCAGAGTCTCACCCTTTCTATGAGAGAAAGTCTCATATTGTTGGGCGAGGATTTCCTGTTGTTTGCTAAAACCTCATCAGTACCACCAAATTGTTCTTTGATGGCATTCCAGAGGTCATGAGCAGACTCACAATGCAGAAGCCCAGAGTAAATCTCATTAGGAATAGCCATAGCCAAAATTCCATGGGCTTTTGCATCGATTTCAAACAACTTCTTGTCCTCATCGGAGTATTGCTCCTTCTTCTTGGAACCAACTGGTTTGTTTCCGGATCATTCACCATTGGCTTATGTGGTCCATGTACCCAGATGTCCAACAACCTGAGCTATTGACAGACAGGTGATGGAGCAATCTTCTCTGCCAAATGTTATACTCATTCCTCACCAAGATCGGAGGCTTGGTAGAGGATCCAGTATTGAAAGGATCATTAGAAGAAGTAGTCATTGTGGAAAATCAGACAGATTCAAGTAAAAACACAATAAATTTAGCTCAAAACCACACAGAACCTCAAATAAAACGGCCAGAAGCGATACACTCTCAATCTCTATAACAGATCCTTGCGAATTTTGCTAATTCGATTAAACTTAGAGAGCGATTGAACAGTTTCAATGATCAATTGTTAGATCGATCAATGATTAACCTGCTCTGATACCATTTGTTAAGATCTCAGCCCTTGGTTTAATCGATTGAACAGATTTAGCAGCGGATTAGCTCAGAATTAGACAAATTCAACAAGAACAATTGATATAAAACGATAAAAGAATTTTGTTATAAAGAGAGAAATATCCGACAAAAGGATATTGCATTAGGATTGTCGGCCTCAAAGGCACGATTACAGGTGAGTCATCTTTCCTATAAAGAAAAGAATGACGTAGGCTGATGTCACTTGAAAGTGACATGTAACCGTTTTATAACTACTATGTTTAACAACTACTGAAGATGTCAACAACTGACATCTTCTTACAAATGTTCCTAAGTGTTAAACATCTCATTTACAACAACTGAAAAACATAAAACTACTGAAACTACAACGACTGAAGAACAAGCTCTTCAGTCGTTTTACAAAACTACTGAAACATAAACATAAAACTACTGATATACAACTACTGAAGAAGTACTCTTCAGCAGTTGTGACAAACTACTGAGGCTTCAGTACTTGATCTTCAGACTTTGACCTTCAGGCGTTTCATCAGCTGATGACTTCAGTAGATATCATCAGCTGATGTCTTCAGTCTTTGTCTTCAGACTTTGTACATCAGTTGTTGATCTTCAGCACTTGTGAACTCTTCAGCTGTTGTACTTCAGTACTTGGTCTTTCAGCTTCAGCACTTGTGTTCTTCAGCTGTTGTACTTCAGTACTTGATTCTTCAGCTGTAAGATCTCAGCACTTGATCTTCAGCTGTTGAAGTCTTCAGCACTTGTCAAACTACTGATGAGGCTTTCAGCAGTTGTGTGATACCGTGTGGGACTTAGAGGTTTTCTGATCTTGGCTCATTGGTTCTTTTGGTCCAACAATTTGCAAGAAACATCTCCCTCTGGAGAAGTTTTATGCTTTCTGTCTAAAGCCAATAGTGATGTGTCTTTCCTATGGCAAAAAAGAATGTGCCATGTAAACTTTAAGAACATGAATAAATTAATTAAGAATGATTTGGTAATGGAATACCAATGAAAGAGTTTACAAGTGATGACCATTGTGTTGCATGCCTAAAAGGGAAGCAACATAAGCTATCTCACAAGCTAAGGAAAGAAACTCATCACTACACCCTTACACTTGTTACATATGGATCTCTTTGGCCCCACTAGTGCAATGAGTCCAGGAAGGACCTCTTATTGTTTAGTGATCAAAAATGACTTTACAAGATTCATTTGGGTTTTCTTCCTTAGAACTAAGGATGAGATCCTCAGATTCTAAAGAATTTCATCATAAAGATTGAGAATCAATCTGATCACAAGGTCAAGATCATAAGATGTGATCAAGAACTGAATTTAAGAACCAATCCTTGTTATATTTTGTGATTGAAAAGGGTATTACAAGACAATACAGTGCTCCCAGGACTCTCAGCAGAATGGTGTTGCTGAGAGGAGAAACAGGACGATGATTGAAGCTGCAAGAACCATGTTGTCTGGCTCTAAGTTGCCCATCACCTTCTGGGTAGAGGTAGTCAACACTGCCTACTATGTGCAGAAAAGAGTTTTAGTGGTCAAAACTCATGGCAAGACTCCTTATGAACATTGGCACCAGAGGAAACCTTTCATTGGTTTCTTAGGTCATTTGGATATCCTTCCATTATTTTGAATACCAAAGATCAAATTGCCAAATTTGTTGAGAAAGCAGATGATGGACACTTTATTGGATACTCTTCTCATGCTAAGGCTTATAGAGTATACAATCTCATAACAAAAACTATTGAGGAGTCCGCCAATGTGACTTTCAATGAACACACCCTGTGTGGTTGGTTCTGGTCTAATTGGCTATTTGATCTTGATTTTGTTACCAACTGTTTTAACAAATCTTGTGAGAATGTTTCAAGATCTACAGAAAATCTAAATACGGTGATCCTGATCGAAGATTTGTGCTGAGAAGATCTTCAAGTCACACTTCTTCATCTCCAGTTTGAACTACTTCTGCAAATGAGGTCTCTATCAGCACTACAATGACAAACTCAGCTGATGCCCTAGGGTGCCTTCAAATTCCAGCTTAGAGGCTCCATAACCAAATAAGGATACTCAGTTATGAAAGAGACAACAATGGTGGTGGTGACAGTGATCAAGAGTTTGTTGATACTACTAACCAGACCATAAATGACAACATCAATGATGTCACAAACTGCTTGGGTCAAGTTTGTCTTGATAAGTGTGCCGATGTGGTGGGAGAAACATCCATTCTAGATCTAAATTTCTCTAATTTGTTTCTTAGCAACTTGCTGTGATCCCTTAGTTAGGATCCACAAGTCTCACCCACCACAAACATCATTGGAGATGTTGTCACAGGAGTAAGAACAAGAGGACAAACCCATGAAGCAACTGTTTGTCTTCACTCTTGTTTCTTATCCTAGATAGAGCCAAAGAAAGTTCATGAGGCTCTAAAGGATGGAAGTTGGGTTGAGGCTATGCAACAAGAGCTACTTCAATTCAAAAGGAAGAAAGTTTGGAACCTTTGTCCTCTTCCTCATGGGTAGACTACCATTGGAACCAAATGGATGTTTAGGAATAAGAAAGATGATAGTCGCATTATCATCAAGAACAAAGCTAGACTAGTTGTTCAAGGGTACACACAAGAAGAAGGGATTGACTACACTGATGTCTTTGCTCCAGTAGCAAGACTAGAAGCTATTAGGATATTCCTGGCATTCGCTGCATCCAAGAACTTCAAGCTCTTTCAGCTTGATATAAAAATGTGCCTTTCTGTATTGAGTGATTGATGAAGCGGTATATGTCAAATAGCCACCTGGTTTTGTAGATCCTGATCATCCTGATTATGTCTGCAAGCTTGACAAAGCTCTTTATGGGCTGCATCACGCACCCAGGAAGTGGTATAAGACACTGTCTGAGTATCTTTGCAAACATGGATACAGGAGAGGTACAATAGATGGAACTCTCTTCATCAAAGGACTGGGAAATGACATATTGCTAGTTCAAGTTTATGTGGATGACATCATCTTTGGTTCAACTAATCCAAAGCTTCACAAAGACTTTGAGAAGTTGATGAAAGACAGATTTGAAATGAGTGCCATGGGGGAACTCAATTTCTTTTTGGGAATTCATGTGAAGCAAGTTGAAGATGGCATCTTCATAAATCAGTCAAAGTTTGTTCAGGACATACTTAAGAGATTCAACATGACTGATTGTAAGATTGCTAAGACACCCATAGCCAGAAACCACTCCCTTGGACCTGACCTTGAGTGGGAGTGTGTAGATGAACACTTATGCAGGGCTATGATTGGGTCTCTTATGTATCTTACTGCTAGCATGCCTGATATTATGTTTGCTACATGTATTTGTGCAAGATATCAAGCCAACCCTAAGATGTCTCACCTCATCACTATCAAGAGGATTCTTAGATACCTCAAAGGTGCCTCAACACTTGGTTTATGGTACCCAAAGAATCCTGACTTCAATTTGTATGCTTATACCAATAGTGACTATGGGGTTGTTGTGGATTCTTTATGCCCAAGACACATAGAACATTGATGTGTTTAGTACGTTATGATCCAAGTCGGGTAATACCCAATAACAAGCTTAGCAAACACCAAATAATACTTAATTGATGATATGATCATGCAATTAAATAAATACACAAACTTAGAAAATGGGTTTTCCAAATAAGTTGCATATGAGATTGAACAACTTATATGGATATTTTGTTCGTGGATATTATTTGTAATGTTGTTTATTTTAGTTAAATAAAATAAAATAATAAAAGTGTGTATATTTTATATAATTAAAAGGTTAATTATATATCTATTTTAAGACATTAGTTTAACAAAATTGGTTTTTGGGTTTTGGGGGGAAAACCCCATCTCAAAATACCAAGTGGCCGCCCCATTTATGGGAGTAGTCTTGTTTTGTTTTGTGACTTGGTACTCCAAGAATAACACACACACACTTAATCCTCTCATCTCTCACACATATGCAAGAACCAAAAGGGGAAAAACACTCTAATCTTGAAGTGGATCTGGGCTGAAAAGGGTTTTCAGCAGCCTTTGGAGCTCGGCTGAAAAGTGTTTTCAGCAGCCCTTTCTTGGTGGTTTTTGGTGGTGAAATCCTAGCAACAAGGTGCTTGCTTGATGCTTGTGGGTATGGATGCTTGAGGACATCTTTCCTTGATGTTTTGTCTGTTCAAAAACATCATCTTCTTCACCCAAAATCGTTTTCTGCAGCTTTACTAAAGGTAGCATGTATGGTTTGTTTTGGGTTGTTATATCTTGTTGATAGCTAGTTCAAACACATATATATGATCCTATGTTCTTGGGTTTGTTGATGTTTTGTTATTAGCCTTTATTTTCAGATTACTAATGATAATTTTAAGGTTAAATTCCGCTGCGTTTTTCATAGTTTAAAGGTTAAACTAGTTTCATTTCAAGGCTATGCCTTTTAATGGAATCTATGAATTGGTTCATGATGATTCATCCTATAATAGCTCATTATACCAAACAAGCACCAAGAAACTTAAAATGGGTTTAAGTGATTCTTATCTTTGACATTGTCATCTTGGTCACATAAACAAGAATCAGATTTAAACACCTCAAAAGAATGATCTTTTGAAAATCAAATAAAAATGTTTCATTTGACATGTGTGGATCTTGTTTACAAGCTAGATGACCAAGTCGCCCTTTAGTGGCACTAACAAGAGGGCAAAATACTTATTGGGTATCATACATTCGGATGTATGTGGCCGTTTATAGACAATGACTAGAAATGGTGATAGATACTTCATTACCTTTACCGACAATTATAGTCTCTATGGTTATGTGTACATGATGACACAAAAACATGAAGCTTTTGAAATGTTCAAAATCTTTAAGAATGAAGTAGAAAATCAACTCAATAAAACTCTCAAAGTTCTTCGTTCAGATGGAGGAGGTGAATACCTAAGTGATGCTTTTAGTACCATCTAAGAAATTGTGGGATCGTCTCACAACTTACTCCACCTGGAACACCACAACATGATGGTGTGTCTGAAAGGAGAAATCAAACCCTATTGGATATGGTTCAAATCTATGATGGCTATAAGCTCACTACCTCTATCATTTTGGGTTTTCGCAATGCTCTCCGAGGCTCGTATTTTGAATATGGACCTGACCAAGATAGTTGATTCACTAAGTGTATATTTGCTGGATATTCCAAAGATTGTATATGATACTACTTCTTTGATCCAACAGAGCAAGAGTAAGTATTGCTCGAAAGGCTGAGTTCTTAGAAACTATGTTCCTTATGGGGGAATAACGTATAGAATAGTGGAATTGGATGAGGATCAAGATCCATAAGCCGATACACGTTTAGTTGACACAAGCAATCAACAAGAGGTTGTTGATGATGATCAAGAGGTTGATCAATACACACAAAACGTTCGTAGATCTGGTAGAGTTAGCATTCCACCTGAAATATATGGATCTTTCATGAATGGATGCTATGTGGTTGACTCCCATGAGCCGACCACATACCATCAAGCAGTGTCCAATTCGGATTGTGACAAATGGCTGGATGCCATGAACGTTAAAATGCAATCCATGTATGACAATCAAGTTTCGGAATTGGTTGACCCTCCACTTAACTTCAAACCGGTTGGATGAAAATGGGTTCAAGAAGAAAATGGATACAGATGGAAACTTGATACTTACAAAGCAAGACTTATAACGAAAGGTTTCACTCAAAATCAATGGGTTGATTATGATGAAACCTTCTCGCCTATGGAAATGCTAAAGTCAATTAGGATATTATTTTCCATAGCTGCATATTAGGACTATGAGATTTGGAAAATGGATGTCAAAACCGCTTGTCTTAATGGACATCTCGAAGAGACTGTCCATATGGTTTAGCCAGATGGTTTTGTCGATCCATAACATCCTAAAAGTATGCAAGTTAAAGAGGTCAATCTATGGATTGAATCTTGCATCGAGAAGTTGAAATCAACGTTTTGATGAAGAGATCAAGAAATTTGGTTTCATCAAGAACACTGACAAGGCTTGTGTATATAAGCAGGCTAGTGGGAGCATAATACAATCCTTAGCATTGTATGTTGATGACATACTACTTTTGGAATAATGTTCCAATAATGAAAGGTGTTAAAACCTAGCTTGGAAGTTGTTTTTCCTTTAAAATCTTAGTGAAGCCGCCTATATTTTGGAACAAAGATCTATAGGGATAGATCGAGGCAGTTGATAGGTTTAAATCAAAGTGCATATATTGATAAAGTCTTGAAAGGATTCAAGATGGAAAACTCTAAGAAAGGTATGGTACCTGTTAAGATCTCGGCATCTAGTTTGATCAATTAGATTGGATTTGCAACGGAATGAGCTCACGAATTAACAAATTTAAACAAGAACACACGAAATTTATCAATGAAACAGTGTTTGTTATAAAGAGAGAATTTCTACCAAAAGGAATATATTCAATCAATACACGCTTCGGCTCGGCTTTTCGCACAATTACAATTAGGTCATCTTTCCTTTTATAAGGAAAGTTGACATCAGCTGATGTCACTTGACAGTGACATCTAACTGTTATTTAACTACTGAAAGTTAACACAACTACTGAAGATGTCAAACGGCTGACATCTTCTTACAAAAATACCAAGTGTTAACTATCACTACAACTACTGAAAAGAAACTACTGAAACAACAACGACTGAAGAACATGCTCTTCAGTTGTTTTTCAGTTACTGAAATAGAAAATAAAAGTACTCAAAGGAAACCATCACAACAACTAAAGAATGCTTCTTCAGCTGTTGTGACAAACTCTGGAAGCTTCAGTACTTGGACTTCTTGAACTTCAGTTGTTGTCATGAGCTGATGTCTTCAGCTGATGTCTTCAGTCTTTGTACTTCAGCTGTTGATCTTCAGTACTTTAGTCTTCAGCTGTTGATCTTCAGACTTTGGTCTTCAGCTGATGAAGTCTTCAGTACATTAGTCTTCAGCTGTTGCAGTCTTCAGTACTTTAGTCTTCAGCTGTTGAAGTCTTCAGTACTTTAGTCTTCAGCTGTTGATCTTCAGACTTTGGTCTTCAGCTGTTGAAGTCTTCAGTACTTTAGTGTTCAGCTGTTGATCTTGAGACTTTGTCAAACAGCTGATCAAGTCTTCAGCAGTTGTTGTGATGTCTTATGGGACTTAAAGGTTTTTCTGATCTGGCTCATTGGTTTTTTTGGTCCAACAAACTCCCCCTGAACCAATGCAGCCAAAACCTTTAAGCTTATTGAAGATGTCCCACTTATTATGGCAGAAATATTGGTCTTTTTGTCTTGTAGATCAGCTCAGAAGTGACCCTTGTCAGCACAGGCCTGGGAAGAAGTCTCAATGATCTGTTTGACAAAGGATGGATGGGAACTCTGTCTTGGGGAACTGGACACAGAGCTGTTACCCCATCCATGAGATCTACTTCCCAAATATGAGTCTGTAAGACTCCCTTGTATAGGCCTCAATGAAGGTTACTTGTTCCTCCATGGTAAGCTCTTCTGCTTCTCCTTCAAAGAGTGACTCTGGCCTATAATACTCAGAGAGGTATTTGACCTGCTTCCCATTTTTTAGTTCCATAGTTGTTATGATTCTATATGCAAATTCATCTCGGTGAATACCCTCTAAGAACAACTAGAGCTCATTCTTTCTAACTTCCTCAAGCCTCCTATATACTAACCCCTTTTTCACCACTTTATTCTCCAGCATCTTTTGTGGGGTCAGTTTAGCTTTATAGGCTTTCTTGAAGTCATCTGGGATCTCCCAAGGTGATACTACAAAGGCCAGTGAGATCACTTCATCTACAATCATCTTTACTTGGCCAATGTATCTCTGTGGAATATTTTTCTTTTGAATCCTATGAGACACCCTGGGATCAGGCCAAATCCTCACTCTCTCTTTTTGATATTGAAAGGTATGTCTGAGAGTGTATAATCTCTGAGCATGTTTCTTCATATTGATGATTGAAGATGTGGCAGCGTATGCTTTGTCGACTCTTCTCAACAGTTCCTCATCATGTTGTTTGTGAAGCTCTTCTTCTTCTAACTTCACTTTCACAATTTTCCTTTGAGATTCAGCAGTAATTATTGGAGGGTGACTTATGGCCTTCGGCAACTATATAACAGCTGAGATTGGCAGCCTATCTTCATCTTCATCATTATCTTCTTCTTCCTCTTCTAGCCTCAGTACCTTTCTCTTCCTCTTTTGGGGTACATCATCGGCTTTTGGTTTTGTGGGTAAGGGAATTGGTTTAGTGGGTTGTCGCTGTGGTGGTTTTAGTGTGGGAATTTTGACCCGCTGTTCTAGCATTTTGGATGTAAGTGAGGCTTTAGAGTGTTTGACCAGTTCAGTCCTGCTCCCAGCTCCAGCTTCATTCAAGGCTTCAATGACCAGCCCTTTGGTATATACTTCAGACGAACAGATCTTGGGGGTTATTGCCAAGATGTTGTCCCTGGACCATGACTTGATTTCAATCAATGATCTTCCAAGATACTTAGCTATGAACCTGATCATGATTTCCAATCTTTCCCTTTCCAACACACTATAACAGGCCCATCTTGATTGTATCTCTTCTATTTCCAGCCTTCTGATCTCAGAGTCTAATGTGGCTGTGTCATGACCATGTCTAAATAGCTGATCTATAATTGTAATCATTGATCTGCTATGAGCTTTGCATCTTTAACAAGGTCTTCTAATGATTTTTCTTCACCAGCTCTTGACTCAGCACTTTTCTTTCTTTTATATGTAATCAGCTGTTCTGAGATCAGTTCTTTCTCAACCTCCTTCTCTTTCTCAGGCTCTTTCTCTTTTTTAGGCTCTTTCTCAACATCAACTCTCTTTCTTTTCTTGTCTTTCACTGCCTTAGACTTTGCAGTCTCCCCCTTTTTGGTTGCATTGGAATCAGGCGTTTGGAAGGCAGAAAGAGATTTATGAACAGCATCATCAATGAGGGTTTGTAGATTTGAGGGAATCCTCTCATCAATGGCTTTAGGCACTATGTCAAGGATGATGGGAGTGATGAGAGGTAAGGAGTTTTGAAAGATAGCAACCATCTGCTTAGAAGGGTTTTTCCCCTGAGAGGTGGTGCCAAAAGCAAAGGCTGGTGGCTCAGTTATGTGTGTAGGCTCAGTGTTTGGTGAACCTTCAATTGAAGGTGCCATATGTGGGGTTATTGGGGTAGATGGTCTTTGATCCTGAGACATTTTGGCCAACAGCTCTTTGAGTCTACTCACCTCATTCTCTAGGATGGTATTGTGGGCTAAAACATCATAAAAGAAGCCCAGGTCATCATCAGTGTGAGCTGAATCACCTGACCTCCTGATTGAATCAGGATGTACATGCTCTGAGTGTAGATCAGTAGTAGCATGTGCCCCTTGTTATTGGTACTGAGCACTTCCTGCCTCAGGACTATGTCCGTCATTGGCAGTTGCCTCTGGTAAGGTCTTATGGATGTTACCAACTGCATCCTGATCATATGCTAAAGCAGGAGAAGTGGTAGCCTCACCAAATGTTCTAATCTCCGTTTCTACACTTGGAGATGGAACAGTGTAACCCTTGTGCTGTGGGTTATCAGAAGCATGTTGATCCTCCCCCTCAATTGTTGAGGCTATCCGAGTTTTGAACGGTATCTGGGGAGGGGTGAGGAATGCAACTGACTCAGCACTTTAGCAACGATCAGTGTTGGGCTTTGAGGGGAGGTTGCATGTGGGGATTGGTCCGAAGCAGATTGCACCCGGGGTGAGTGGTGCGCTTCGATGGTAACCCTCTCAATTGAGATAGGCTCCAGTATTGTGGGATCCCCAATTGTGGTTGCAATAGGATCCTGTTGAGAGGATACCTGTGCGGCTGTAGCAGGTTGAGTCATGGACATAACTGGGGGGTTATAACCAATATGCATTTCCTGTGTTTGTGGTACAAGGGCATCCTTAGGGGACTCATCTCCCTGAGCAGCCTTTTTGGGTTTCTTGTGTTTGGGTTTGGTGGGGACTTTGGATTTGGAGGTGGTGGTGGGTTCCTGCTGTGTGGGTTTTCGCAGCTTGGCAGCCTGTTTGAGTGACTGGTCTGAGTTCTGCCTAGAGTATACTTCAGGCAATACAGCCATGGCAGGGACTCCAAGGCCAACAAGTCCCTCAGCTTTCAGCTGGTTCTCTATAATGGCCATTATGAACCGAGGATATAATATCCATCGGTTAGCAATAGGTTTTGAGACCATATCCTTAAGTTCAAGGAATATTATTTGAGAAAATTTTAAGTTTTGTTGCTCAAGGCTAGGCAGACATTCACCATATGAAAAATAAGGCGTTCTGCGTCATGGAAATGCTTCTTTAGGATGGTAGAAGCGTTAAGGTTACACTGGTATCCATGTTAGGCAAAGGATAGATCAGTGGTGCCCTTTGAATATCCAGCGGGGAAGGTGGCATCATCCAGTTGTAGGGTTTGGCGAAGGATTGCCGGAGTGATGACCACCTTACGGTAGTTGACGAACGACTGGAGAGACTCGGTGTCTTTCTCCCCAGTGGTAAGGGTGACGTTCGTCCAAAACTGATTTAGGGATTCAGCATAAATGGTAGGATTGATAAGGAAGGCTGTTTTGTATGGAGAATGGACCATTAGATCAATGGCAGTATCGAACTTCATCCAGAAGGGTGATTTGGTAAGGTAGGCAACACAGTTGTGTCTTGGTTTAAGCTGCATGGTCGCCATTAATTTGAGAGAAGGTTTGGAGTTTTTGAACGTTAGGTTTGAGATGATGAAGCTCTGTAGGATTAGGTATTTATAGGGTAAGGGTTATAAAACAACTTAAGGGTTTGGTGTTAATCATCAGTTGTTTTAAACGATTGATGACATGGTATTAACCTTCAGAGGTTGAAACAACTGAAATCTTGGTTTTAGGCATCAGTAGTTATAAAACTACTGAAAACCATGGTTTTGGCTTTAGATGTTGGAAACAACTGAGAACTGGTGTTAGTCATCAGTAGTTGTGAAACTACTGAAGACATGGTTTTGTCATCAGTTGTTGTAAACGACTGAAGACTTGGTTTAGTCATCAGTAGTTGTGAAACTACTGAAGACATTGGTTTGCTTCAGTTGTTTAAGATGAAACAGCAGTTTTAGAAACAATTAAAGAGAAAATTCTCATCAGTAGTTTTCGTCAATTCTTAGCTTTTCATCTGTTTCATACTGTCCTCAACACTTACTCATCAGTCTTTTTGGCTATTTTCAGTATTTCATGGGACATCAGTACTTATCTGTTTTTACTGACATCAGTAGTTATAACTACATTAGTAGTTGTAACTGTATCAGTTCTTTTAACAGAATCAGTACAATTTGTGACATGGTTACTAATGATCATGAGTACTTATTTACTGAGATCATCAGTAGTTATCACTTATTCTACTTGCAGCATACCAAGCCTTAACACAAGGTATTGGAAAGTTGAACTATCCAAAGGCTTAGTAAATATATCTGCAAGCTCATCAGCACTAGGCACAAACTTTGGATGAATCAGACCTTTTTCAAAACAATCCCTGATAAAATGGTGTTTGATCTTGTCGAGAATCTTATAGTTATAACTAATGGACCAAACACCATTTTATCAGCATTACTAATGGACCAAACACCATTTTATAACTACATTATGTATTATAACAATGGACCAAACACCATTTTATAACTACATTATGTAGTGATAAAATGGTGTTTCAAAACAATCCCTGATAAAATGGTGTTTGGTCCATTAGAATCTTGTAGTTATAACAATGCAAAGAGTCCAAACACATAATGTAGTTATAACTACAATCCCTGAATAAGACTCCATTAGTAATGCTGATAAAATGGTGTTTGGTCCTACAGTGCTCGACAAGATTCTTGACAATGCAAAGAGCTGAAGCACTGTCCATTAATAATGGAGTCTTAGTCTCTGTAATGCCATAATCCAAATGTTGGTTCTGAAGCCAGAGTACCTGAGATGTACAGCTTGCAGCAGCAATGTACTCTGCTTCAGCAGTGGATGTAGCAACAGATGTTTGTTTCTTACTCTGCCAAGAAATCAAACAGTTGCCTAGGATTGACATCCACCAGAAGTTGACTTTCTGGTTAACTTACACCCTGCATAGTCACTCTCAGAAAAAGCACTAATTTGCAAGAGTGTCCAGTGGAATACCATAAACCTAGAGATTGTGTACCTTGCAGATATCTAAAGATCCTCTTGACTGCAATCAAATGAGACTCTTTAGGAGCAGCCTGAAATCTAGCACAAACACAAGTTGCAAACATGATATCTGGTCTAGAAGCTGTTAAGTACATCAAGGACCCAATCATACATCTGTAAAGTGTTCATCAACAGCTTTACCTTTCTGATCTGCATCCAGTTGTGTGGTGTTGCACATGGGAGTAGAACAGGGCTTACAATTTCGTAAATCAAACTTATTCAAAAGATCTTTTCTATATTTTGACTGATGAATAAATGTTCCATTAGCCTTTTGTTTGATTTGCAAGCCTAGAAAGAACTGTAATTCTCCCATTGCACTCATTTCAAACTTTTGTTTCATTAAACTTGTAAAATCATCACACAGCTGGGGATTAGAGATACAAAAATAATATCATCAACATAAATTTGAACAAGTAGCTTATGCTGATCCACCTTCTTAATGAACAAAGTTTTATCTATGGAGCCTCTAGTGAAATTATTTTGGAGAAGAAAATTTGATAATGTTTCATACCAGGCTCTAGGAGCTTGTTTCAACCCATAAAGAGCCTTATCAAGCTTGTATACCTAATCTGGATGTTTATTATCCTCAAAACCTGATGGTTGACACACATAAACCTCTTCTTTTATTTTACCATATAAAAATGCACTTTTGACATCCATTTGAAAAACTTTAAGATTATGGAATGCATCATAGGCTATGAACAATCTAATTGCCTCTATTCTGGCTACAGGGGCAAATGTTTCATCATAATCAATACCTTCTTCTTGGTACACAATAAGATCAGTGCAAGTGTTTGTAGCCGGTTCAGTAGCAGCAGATGTTGATCCAGATTCTTGAAACCAAGTATGAGATGGCAAGTCAAATGATGTAGAGCAATGAGAAATCTCATCAGCATTGGTTGTGGATGGAGCTGCTGAGGCTACAGGAACATCAAGTTTAGTGGACTCAGGCAGTTGATCACTAAACTTGAATAGGTGAATATTGATATTATCATCATCATCAATACCACCAGGTGGAGAACTGTTGACAGGAGCACAGCTGAAGCCTGATAAGGAACATATTGCAGTATGTTCAAATCAAATAACTCCACAGGGTTTTGTGGAATCTTGTCCTTTGGAGATTCCTTAAACTTCACATGCAGAGTCTCTTCAACTATCTTTGTTCTGCAGTTGAAGACTCTGTATGCCTTGCAAGTAGATGGATAGCCAACAAAATACCCTGCGTCCACCTTAGGATCAAATTTGTGGAGTTGATCCTTTGTGTTGAGAATGAAACAAGGACACGCAATGGCTCTAAAAAATGAAATTAGAGGAGCCAAATGATGTAGAACTTCATATGGAGTCTTCATCAACCTCTGATTTACTAAGGCTCTATTCTGCACATAGCAAGCTGTGTTAACAACTTTAGCCCAAAAGGTCAGTGGCAAAACAGAGTCAGCCAACATGGACCTTGCAACTTCAATTAGGGTCCTGTTCTTTCTCTCTACTACTCCATTTTGTTCTGGAGTCCTTGGGATGCTAAACTGCCTCTTGATTCCCTTTGAGAGATAAAAATCATCAATTGTATGGTTTCTGAATTCTGTTCCATTATCACTTTTGATACACTTGACAGATAGGGAATACTGCTTCTCAACATACAACACAAAGTTTATAATCGTCTGAGCAGCCTCATCCTTTGAATGCAAGAAGAAAGTCCATACAAATCTGGAGTAATCATCCATAATTACAAGACAGTATTTCTTCTTTGCCATACTCATTACTCTCACGGGACCAAAGATATCCATGGTAGTAATTGCAAGCAGGCAATGGACTTAGGTTCTTCAATAGGAGGGAATGAGACTTTGTGTTGTTTTCCTTTCAAACAAGCAGTACAGTTGTCTTAACATCTGAACTCCTTCATAGGCAATCCCCTTACTAAACCATGATGTATCAGCTGATTCAAGTTTTTAAGATTCACATGACCCAGCCTTCTATGCCATAGAATAGATTCTTGAGGAGAAGCCTTGGAAAATAGGCAAGGATGGCCTTTGAGATCTATTTTCTTGGAAAGATCCAACACATACACTCTTCCTGTCCTGTTGGCCCTGAGGAGAGTGTGATCATCCAACACCTTATCAATCAAACTCAGAACTTTGGAATACAGAATCCAGCAGTTCTGACTGGTGAAAAGAGCAACATGGCCTTTATCACACATTTCACTTACACTCAAGGGATTGTACTTGAGATTCTCCACATGGTTAACATCATCAAACCTTATTTCCCCATTGGAGACAAAGCCTTTGCCAATGATGTAACCCTTAGCATCATTGCCAAAAGAAACAAACCCCTTCTTTCCTTGAGAGTAATCATGAAGAAGAGAGCTGTTCCCTGTCATATGCATAGATCCTCCACTGTCTACATACCAGATGCTACTGTGGCATGCTAAAGAACCCTGCAATCATAATAAATTAGTTAGTTTTTGAGACCCAAACCTTGTTGGTTTTGGGTCTGTTCACATCAACATATGGTAAACTAACAGATTGGCTATGAAAATCAGCTTGAGGGGAAGGAGATGGTGAAGAAGAATCATTTGGCATGGATTTTCTTCTCTGTGGTTTCAGCACAGGAGCATCTAATTGGTTGACTCTCCCCAATAGATGTTGAACCATCATAACAAGTTGTGTCTAATTATGTGATAAAGCCTTCAGCTCATCAGACACATTAGTGCTTGACATTGATGGATTCGTGTGTTGTACCATCTCTCGTTGAGCAACCTCAGCTGTTGCCTCATTAACCCCTTCCTTTTTGGATTTCTTTTTGGATTTTGGGGTTACAGGTTTTGATGTTGCTGCTACAAACTTGGTATCAAACTCAGTTTTCATTTTATCCATTTTCTTTTTAATGTTCTCATTGTGTTTGAGTTTGGAGCCCTTTTTATACCAGCAATCATCAGTAAGATGATTGAATAAGCCACATATTTCACATGGCTTTTTCTTCATCTTAAGTTGATCATCTGCTGAAGAAGATGAAACTACTGAAGACTTATTCTTCAGCAGTTTGCAATCAGTACTAGCAGTTTTCTTCCTTTCAGTACATGCTTTCTTGATATCTTCTTCAGTAGTTTTCCCACCATTCTACTGGCAGTTTTCTTCCCTTTAGTACATGCAGTAGTTTGGGTTTGTTCTCCAGGTGTTATGACTTGCTCTTTAGTACTTTTAGTACTTTGTGAAATACACCTGGAGTGATCAACCTCTTGATCATGTGAGTGTCAGCATTTAAACCATCAACATCAGTTGATAGGTTTTGGGTGGAATTTATGCTGACTCCAACCTTTGATGGTGCTGTATCAGATAGTAGATCACATGATGAAAAGGATTGGTTTTTGCTTTCTCCATCAAATTCTACCTCTGCTCTGGGAGTAAAATCTGCAGGAGGAGCAGTTTGATTATAACCAATGCCAAACTTCACATTGGAAGCTGACTGCTTACTGAGAAGCATTTCAAAACCCTTGCAGGAATGTACCCATCGATCACACTCTACCTGGGTAGCTACAAGTGTTTCTTTGAGGTCTCTGTACTTCTTTACAAGTACTTCTTCCCTAGCCTTATCATCTGTGATTTGGCATTAAGTTTGTAAATCTCATCATTCTTATCATTAAGCACAGACTCAAATTCAGCTTTTCGTTTGGATATTATTTGTTCTAGCTCAATGTTCTTGTTAATTAAAGCAACATTTGCTTCTCTAATAGATGCAAATGCGGTTATGCATGTTACAGAACATAGCTTGGCTTTGGTGTGGAGAAGATGATACCTCATCCTCTAATGCCTCCACACCACAGGTTTCCAAAAGGATTGTCACCACCATGTTGACCAGCACCAGAAAACAGTTGTTCATGACCAAACATATCATCTGGTAAACTGCTCCGTCAACAACTCCTGGGGTGAAAAAGCTGTGTTGTTGAGGTTGAGATTGTTGATGAGATTGGGAAGGTTGAGGCTGAGAAGAGTAGGTGGTTGTTGAGCAATCATAAACTTGACTGGTTTGTGGCATGTAATAGCAGGGGTATTGATATGGCATTGGACCCTGAGGGACAAAATATGCACGAGATAGAGGTTGTGATTAATGACCAGAACTAGCAGGATGTTGCCCTCTGTTTTGTTGAATATTACTTGGAAAAGTCACAAAGGGTGCGAAGGAGTTAGATCCAGATGATCTACACTCTCTTGCAAAGTGCCCAAGCCTGTGGCATTTCTGACACCTCAACTTACTCTTGTCAAAACCAACTTTGGTTTAGCTAGAGAGTCCAGGGAATTTCCTACCAGTTCTCTTGTAGAACTTTTGAGATCTGATATTAATCAAGGCCATTTGGCTCAGAATATTCATCTCTTCTAAGTCATCATCAGCTATACCTTTCAAATCATCCATAATGAAGCACAAATTGTCACTATTATAGCCTGACTGACTATCAACACTCACAAATGCATGATCAGAACTGTTTGAAGAGAAATCTATATGCACATCATAATTACTTTCTCATGCAGCATATTCTGACTCATGACCAACCAAGGTAGAGTTCCCTGGTACAAAGTCTTTAGTGAGCTTTCCTGATGATGCCAGTTTCCTTTTCTGCTCTATCCCTCTTTCAAATGAAAGCAGTTTCCCATGAAGTTGGGTAAGAGATAGGCTATCCAGATTTGCATTAGAGCATAGGACAATTGTATATGTGTCCCATCTCTCAGGCAGTGATCTGAGGAATCTATGGTTCATCTGGCTATTAGTGTATTCATGTTTGACCATTTTCAGCTTACAGATCAAATATGAAAACCGCTCAAACTGTTGAGTCAGAGTCTCACCCTTCCTATGAGCAAATGTCTCATATTTTTGGGCAAGTATTTCCCTATTGTTTGCTAAGACCTCATTAGTACCACCAAATTGTTCTTTCGGTGCCTTTTAGAGGTCATGAGCAGTTTCATGATGCATAAGCCCAGAATAGATTTCATTAGGCAGTGCCATGGCAAGAATTCCATGAGCTTTAGCATCAATCTCAAACAGTTTACGATCCTCATCAGAGTATTGTTCCTTCTTCTTCGGAACCATTTGGTTGGTTTCCGGATTTTTCACCATAGGCTTATGTGGACCATGTACCACAGATGTCCGACAACCTAAACTGTTAACAGACAGGTGATGGAGCATTCTTCGTTGGCATATGTTATACTCAGTCCTAACCGGCATCGGAGGCTTGGTTGAGGAACCAGTATTGTGAGGGTCATTAGAAGGAGTAGTCATATTCAGAAATCAGACAAATTCAAGGTAAACAAAGTAAATCTAACTCAAAACCACTTAGAACCTCAAACAAAATGGCCAGAAGCAACAGAAACTCAATCTCTATAACCGATTCTTGCAAATTTGCTAATTCGATCAAACGTAGATAGCAAAAGAATAGTTTCAATGATCAATTGTTAAATCGATCAATGATTAACCTGCTCTGATACCATTTGTTAAGATCTCGGCATCTAGTTTGAGCAAATAGATTGGATTTGCAGCGGAATGAGCTCACGAATTAACAAATTTAAACAAGAACACACGAAATTTATCAATGAAAGAGTGTTTGTTATAGAGAGAGAATTTCTGCCAAAAGGAATATATTCAATCAATACACGCTTTGGCTCGGCTTTTCGCACAGTTACAATTAGGTCATCTTTCCTTTTATAAGGAAAGCTGACGTCAGCTGATGTCACTTGACAGTGACATCTAACTGTTATTTAACTACTGAAAGTTAACACAACTACTGAAGATGTCAAACAGCTGACATCTTCTTACAAAAATACCAAGTGTTAACTATCACTACAACTATTGAAAAGAAACTACTGAAACAACAACGACCAAGAACATACTCTTCAGTCATTTTACAATTACTGAAATAGAAAATAAAACTACTGAAAGGAAACCATCACAACAACTGAAGAATGCTTCTTGAGCTGTTGTGACAAACTCTGAAAGCTTCAGTACTTGGACTTCTTGAACTTCAGTTGTTGTCATCAGCTGATGTCTTCAGCTGATGTCTTCAGTCTTTGTACATCAGCTGTTGATCTTCAGTACTTTAGTCTTCAGCTGTTGATCTTCAAACTTTGGTCTTCAGTTGTTGAAGTCTTCAGTACTTTAGTCTTCAGCTGTTGAAGTCTTCAGTACTTTAGTCTTCAGCTGTTGATCTTTAGACTTTGGTCTTCAACTGTTGAAGTCTTCAGTACTTTAGTGTTCAGCTGTGGATCTTGAGACTTTGTCAAACAACTGATCAAGTCTTCAGCAGTTGTTGTGATGTCTTGTGGGACTTAAAGGTTTTTCTGATGTGGCTCATTGGTTCTTTTGGTCCAACAGTACCTATTCGAAGAGGGGCAATATTGAGTACATCTCAATGTCCAAGCTCAACGGGTGAGCAGTATCGAATGAAGTCATCCCATATGCGTCTGCTATAGGATCCATCATGTATGAGATGATATGCACTAGACTGGAAGAGTCATGCGTGTTAAGCATCACAAGCAGATATTAGCAGAATCAAGGTAATAGCCATTGGATGGTTATGAAAGTATATTGATATACCTTAGGAGGACTAAGGAAATGTTTCTAATATATGGAACTCATGAAGAGGAACTCGTTGTAAAGGGTTACACGGATGCGAGTTCCAAACCGTTCGAGATAGTTCTCGATCACAATGAGGGTATGTCTTCATTATGAATGGAGTAGTATTGTCCACTACAAAGTCCCAATACATAGCCATATCATCAGTAGCTTAGGAAGCTGCATGGATAAAGAAATTTATCGCCTACCTAGGGTGTTCTCTACCATTCAAGACCCCTAGAAATCCTTTTATGATCACGAGGGTACGATTGCATAAATCAAGGTACCCTGTCCTCTTCAAAAGGCTAGGCACATTGAGCGGAAATTCAACTACATAAGGGATGAGGTTGAAAAGGGAAAAGTATGTATTCATAAAGTTCACACCGATCAATACACTACGGATCCACTCACGAAGCTCCTTGAAAGGGCAAAGCATGAAAGTCATAATTGTGCCTTAGGACTTCGATATTCTAGTGACTGGAATTGATTTGTTAGTATTAAAATTTTGAAACAATGTAATTTTTAACACTTTATATACTTGTGATATTTTGAGTTATATTCATTTTAGCATGTATACATCGTGAATATATTTATTATTCTAAATGTCCGTAGTCGGTCATGTTTGTTGGAACAAATATGAACGTAAGACTATTATGAACATTGATTAGTGGATATTCATAAGGAATGAATATAGAGCAATTGGTTGCTGCCAAGGTTCATAGATATTTGTGTAGGATTCTGAGTGCCCAAGACACTTAGAATATTGATGTGGTTAGTACGTAATGATCCAAGTCGGGTTATACCCAATAACAAGCTTAGCAAACACCAATTAATATTTAATTGATGATATGATGATGCAATTAAATATTTACACCAATTTAGAAAATGGGTTTTCTAAATAAGTTGCATATGAGAGGGAACACTTATTAGGATATTTTGTTCAATAATATTATTTGATGTGTTATTTAAATTGGTTAGATGACACCAAATAATAATGAGAGAATATAACTTATAAAGATAAATGTTCAATTGTATAAGTTATATAACTTGTACATACAATTAAATGGTTAATTGTATGTCTAGTTACAAGACATTTTAACATGTGTTTATGTGTTCAAATTAGAAGGGGGAAACCCTTTTGGTTTCAAAAATTTCGCCCCCCCCCCTTGACTGTCATTGGACCTTTTTCTTTGAGCACATCACACATTATTAAGTCTTGTCCCCTTTGATCTCTTACTTCTCTCTTCACATGCAATAGACAAAAACCTCCCACTTTTCTCTCTAAATTTTCGGCCAGCAGCAAGAAGAGGGTTTTGTGGTTGTTTTGGTGTCATCTCCCTAGCAAGAAGAGGTGTTTGCAAGGAGGCTTGGGGTATACTAGCTTGAGGGGTCCTTCCTTGGAGCCTTGGCCGATTTTCTAGCATCTTATCATCCTATTTTGGTCGATTTTCAGCTGGACAAAGAGGTAGTAATCACAGCTCATTGTGGCTGTGATTTTATGTAGTTTAACATATGTTCATAGCTTGTTCATTCACATATTAATGATCCTTTTGATTAGGGTTTGTTTTTCCATCTTAAAACATCATTAAGAACACAAAATTTTCAGATTATAAACATGTTATAATGTCTATCTTCCGCTGCATTTTTCAAAAAGTTTATAAGGTTAAACTTGTTTTCTTGTGTTCTAACAAACCCATCAATGGCATCCAGAGCCAGTTATGTGGATAACTTGCTTGTTCATAGTCTTTAAAATTGGTTTTAAAGAAGTATTATCTACCTTTTATGGCTGATTTTGGGCTGCTATATTTTGTATGAATGATTCCCCAAACTTTCAAGGTCATATCACACATACTAGTGATTAGATCTTGAAAGATATATATTATGAAATGTTGATTGTTTGGACAATGTTTAAAACCCAAAATTTCAGTTTATGTTGGCTGAAATTTGGTGGTTTTAAGTGGGGTTTCATTATATGTTTGGATGATATGATCAATAGATGTTAGTGTGCATAACCTAGCTTTTGGCCTTTTGATTTGGATGATTGGAATGGTTGGTTTTATTCATTCAATTGGGTTGTAATATTTATGTTTATCATTTGGTTGTATTTATTTATTCATTTGGTTATGTAATAAATAGAATAGGTGCATTTATTTTATTAAAAAATGTATTAGGATACAATTTGTAAAAGGAAGATGCACAAGATCAAGACCCAAAGATGGACATCAAAGACATGTACACTTGAAGCATTTGGATGTGGAATCAAGTCGGAGTTCATGGACACATATGATGTGTCATTGTAAACCCTTAGGAAAGACCTTATGACAACACTTGTGATGGCAAACAAGTGTAGTCAACTTAGTGGCTATGGTTATGCACATGTGGTTGTATGAAATATGCTTGTTTGATTATTCATTTTATGTTGATTGTTTGATATATGGATATGCATAACAATCTAAATAAATTATCATAACAAGCTGAATTTTTTGGGTTCCTAATCATTAAGTGACTAATAAAAGGTTATTAAAAGGATTAATGATTTCAAAATAAAAGAAGTTTTATTAAAAGAGAATCATAGGGTATCTTGTATTTGAAAGCATGCAAATACAAGTACATAGAGTTTTCTAAAACTAAAATTAAGTAATCTCTAAACTTTTGACAAACAAGTTTAACACCGTCCTTTTGCACAACACTTGAGTCATTGGAAACTCTAAATGGGATAAAGGTCACGTACCATTTAGAGGGAACTTGTGATTTAAGGTGGGGATACCACATTGGTGGGATAAAGGTCACCTAACCACTTATGTGGGTAAACTCACATGTGTGGGCAAGTAGGATAACTTGATTTGCAAACCATGTTAAATTGATCACCTAAATATGGTTTCCAAATGGTGTTGATGGGATTAACATGCCGACTTTGTATATGATGTTTTAAGTCGATCCCATGCCTCTAGAAGTTGCAAATGGTTGCAACCGTCAATTGTTGACCACCTTATTAATTTAAATCATGGGATAAAGGTCACCTAACCACAATTTAAATGTAATGTTGGGTTCTAGATTTTAATATAAAAATGACCTTAAAAGGCGTTAATTATTAAAAATAGCAATATCGAAAATACTAAATAGACCTTTGTTAAATTTTGTAGATGGCCACGAACAATGAAAATCACGATAACTCATCCACGTCCAACCAATCATTACGTGCGATCCTCCAAAAGGAACGTCTAAATCATAACAACTTTATTGATTGGTATCGAAACTTGAGAATCATTCTCAAGCAAGAGAAACGATCATATGTTTTAGATGACCATATCCCCGATCAACCTACTGAGGATGATCAGGAGGCCTTCAACGATTGGTTGAAGTACACTGAGGACTCCGTCCAAGTGTCTTGTCTCATGCTAGCGAGCATGACTCCGGATCTCCAAAAGGAGTATGAACATCACGGAGCTTATGACATGATAACCCAACTGAAGGAAACGATCCAACAGCAAGCAAGGGTTGAGCGCTTCGAAACGGTTCGAGCACTCCATGCATGTCGTATGGACGACAACCAATCTGTTTCATCTTATGTTCTTAAGATGAAAAGTCATATTGACCGCCTCGAGAGGCTTAATTGTCCCGTCTCGAAGGAATTGGCCACATATTTGATCCTTAATGGCCTTACCAAGAAGTTCGAGACATTTGTGTTGAACTACAACATGAATGCTTGGGACAAGAGCATTGGTGAGCTTCACTCAATGCTCAAAACGGCTGAGGCGAACATGGGTAAAAGGGTTTTACCCGTTATCACCATCAATGAAGGTGGGAACAAGAAAAGGCCTTATCCCGCACCCAAGGCAAAGGTTGCCAAGGGTAAGGGACCCGTCTTGGGAAAGGGGAAAGGGGTGGTAAGGGTACCACCCAAACCATAGGAGAAGAAGCAAAAGGTTGCTACCAATGACCCATGCTTCAAGTGTGGGGAGATTGGACATTGGGCAAGGAATTGTCCTGTCCATCTCCAAGAGTTGAAAGCCAAGAGGGATGCCGGGCAGACCTCAGGTACAATATACATGATTCATATTGATCTTAATGTTACATCTTCTAACACATGGGTATTGGATACGGATGTGGAACTCATATTTGCAATTTGTTGCAGGGGTTCACAAGAAGTAGGGACTTCAATCAAGGGGATGTTAGTCTCTTCATGGGCAATGGAACCAAAGTCCAAGTTGAAGCTCGTGGGGACTACATCCTAAAACTTCCAAGGGGCTTGGATGTTATTTTGAAGAATATTTTGTACGCTCCTAGTTTGACTAGGAACATTATTTCTGTATCCCGATTAAGACATTATGATTATGTATTATCTTTTGTTGAAAATGATATTCATGTTTCTTTAAATGATATGTTCTATTTTAAAGCAATTCCCATTAATGGTATTTATGAATTGGTTCATGAAAACGCTTTAAATAGTTCATTGTACCAAACTAACACCAAGAAACTCAAGTTGGACTTGAATGATACCTATCTTTGGCATTGTCGTCTTGGTCATATAAACAAGAAACGTATACAAATACTTCAAAAAAATGGTTTTTTAAAAACAAATGAATGTGATTCATTTGATGTATGTGAATCTTGTTTACAAGGTAAAATGACTAAGGCACCCTTTAGTGGGACCAACGAAAGGGCAAAAGATATATTAGGAATCATACACTCGGATGTATGTGGTCCTTTTAAGCCAATGACTAGGAATGGTGTAAGATACTTCATTACCTTTACTGACGATTATAGTTGCTATGGGTATGTGTACTTATTAAGGCACAAAGATGAAGCTTTTGAAATGTTCAAAATCTTCAAGAATGAAGTAGAAAATCAACTCAACAAGTCAATTAAAGTTCTCCGTACCGATAGAGGAGGTGAATACCTAAGTGATGCTTTTCAAGATCATCTTAGGAGTTGTGGGATTGTCTCACAACTCACTCCACCTGGAACACCACAACATAATGGTGTGTTGAGAGGAGGAATCGAACCTTATTGGATATGGTCCGATCTATGATGGCTAGAAGCACATTACCTCTATCATTTTGGGGTTTCGCTTTGCTCTCTGCGGCCGTATTTTAAATATGGCCCCAACCAAAAAGGTGGAAAGGACACCTTTTGAGATATGGCATGGAAGAGTTCCATCCCTATCATACTTAAGGGTCTGGGCTTGTGAAGCTTATGTTAAGACTCCCACCCCAAACAAATTAGAAGTCCGGTCCACCAAGTGTATCTTTGTTGGATATCCTAGAGATTCTATGGGATATTATTTCTATGATCCACCGGAACAAAAGGTGTTTGTTGCCAGAAAGGGTGAGTTTTTAGAAGCAAAGTTCCTTATGGAAGTAGCTAGCAGTAGAACAGTGGATCTTGAGGAAGATCAAGAACCACAACCCGATGCACGTTTGGTTGAAACTAGCACTCAACATAAGGATGTTGAAGATGATCAAATGGTTGATCAATACACACAAAACTTTCGCAGAAGTGGTAGAACTAGTAATCCACCTGAAAGATACGGATTTTTCATGGATGGATGCTATGTGGTAAATTCAGATGAACCAACCATATACCATGATGCAATGTCCAATTTGGATTGTGACAAATGGCTTGAGGCCATGAACGTTGAGATGCAATCCATGTATGACAATCAAGTTTGGGAACTTGTGGTACCACCTCTTAATTCCAAAGTAGTTGGATGTAAGTGGGTTTGCAAGAAGAAAACCAATATGCATGGAAACTTGGATACTTATAAAGCTAGACTTGTAGCAAAGGGTTTCACTCAAACTCAAGGGGTTGATTATGATGAAACCTTCTCACCTGTTGCGATGCTAAAGTCTATAAGGATATTGTTTGCCATAGCTGCTCATTATGATTATGAGATTTGGCAAATGGATGTCAAAACGGCTTTCCTAAATGGATATCTTGAGGAAGATGTCTATATGGTTCAGCCTGAAGGTTTTGTCCATCCAAAACATCCTAATAAAGTATGCAAACTAAAGAAATCAATCTATGGATTGAAACAAGCATCTAGAAGCTGGAATCATTGTTTTGATGAGGAGGTAAAGAAATTTGGCTTCATCAAAAACGCGGATGAGGCTTGTGCGTATAAGAAGGCTAGTGGAGCACAATAACTTTCCTAGTATTGTATGTTGATGACATACTACTATTGGAAATGACATTCCAACCTTGGAAGGTGTATAAACCTGGCTTGGAAGTTGTTTTTCCATTAAGGATCTTGGAGAAACCGCCTATATTCTGGGAATAAAGATCTATAGGGATAGATCAAGGCGGTTGATTGGTTTAAATCAAAGTGCGTATATTGATAAAATCTTGAAAATGTTCAAGATGGAGAACTCTAAGAAAGGTACCGTACCTATTCAAAGAGGAACGATATTGAGTACGACTCAATGTCCAAGCTCAAAGGATGAGCAAGATAAAATGAAGGCAATCCCATACGCATCTGCTATTGGATCCATCATGTATGCGATGATATGCACCCGACCGGACGTGTCATGCGCCATAAGCATGACAAGCCGTTACCAGCAAAATCCTGGAAACAGTCATTGGATGGCTGTTAAGAACATACTTAAGTACCTAAGGAGGACAAGGGATATGTTCCTAATCTATGGATCTGGTGATGAGGAACTCGTTGTAAAAGGTTACACGGATGCGAGTTTCCAAACCGATCGTGATGATTCTTGGTCACAATCGGGATATATTTTCATTCTGAATGGAGGAGCGGTCTCTTGGAAGAGCTCCAAGCAGGATGTGGTGGCTCTATCAACTATAGAATCAGAATACGTCGCCGCCTCATTGGCAGCTCAAGAAGCTGCATGGTTGAAGAAATTCATTGGCGATCTAGGGGTTGTCCCTTCCATTCAGGACCCCTTAGAGATCTTTTGTGATAACGAGGGTGCGATTGCTCAAATCAAGGAACCTCGTGCTCATCAAAAGACTAGGCACATTGAGCGGAGATTCAACTACATACGGGATGAAGTTGAAAAGGGAAAGATATGTATTCGCAAAGTTCACACGGATCAAAACATAGCGGATCCTCTCACGAAGCTCCTTGAAAAGGCAAAGCATGAAGGTCATACTTGTGCCATGGGACTTTGATATTCTAGTGATTGGATTTGATCTGTAAACTTTGTATTTGGATATGTGGAACTCTTTATTATTTGAATAAAACTATTTGGTTATAATGTTTCAATTAATGTTCCAATTTAGCATGTTTAATCCATGAGTAAATTGTTTACTCTAAATGTCCATAGTCGTTCATACTTGTGGGAACAAGTGTGAGGGTAAGATTATTACGAACTTGGATTGGTTGATATTCATAAGGATGAATATAGAGCAATGGGTTGCTACCAAGGTTCATAGATATTTATGGGATACAAATATTGGACTAACACGCATCTCAATTTTACTACATGGAATCTTATTGATTGATCATAAGTAAATTTGAGTAAAGGCGAATATCATTTGGTATCCTCACACCTGAGATACATATTGGGTTTTGATATTCACCAAGTGTTATACCTTGAGCTTGTTCTTCACTATCCTGAAATAGTGGACAGTACATAAGGGTATGTTCAGGTATGACACCAGGTGTTTGTGAGAAACGTATGTGGTCAAGATGGAATTTGTTCCTCTTGTTTGTTGAGAGTTAGATGTCTAAGGCCTGATTAAGTTAAATCAACAAGGAATGATCATTCTGTGTCCTTGGAGTTAACATGACATCTGTAACAAAAGGATAGATGATTGATTCACCTAAATCATTTCAAGTAGGGTACTTGAAAGGGATGATGTTATTGAATGGCTATAAGACATGCGTATTAAGGGTAGTAAACCGTTGTTAGGCGGTATTTACTGCTTGCATCAATCTTCTATGAATCTTGGGCAAGTGGGAGATTGTAGGATTTTGAGTGCCCAAGACACTTAGAATATTGATGTGGTTAGTACGTAATGATCCAAGTCGGGTTGTACCCAATAACAAACTTAGCAAACACCAATTAATATTTAATTGACGATATCATCATGCAATTAAATATTTACACCAATTTAGAAAATGGGTTTTCTAAATATGTTGCATATGAGAGGGAACAACTTATTAGGATATTTTGTTCAATAATATTATTTGATGTGTTATTTAAATTGGTTAGATGACACCAAATAATAATGAGAGAATATAACTTATAAAGATAAATGTTCAATTGTATAAGTTATATAACTTGTACATACAATTAAATGGTTAATTGTATGTCTAGTTACAAGACATTTTAACATGTGTGTATGTGTTCAAACTAAAAGGGGGAAACCCTTTTGGTTTCAAAAATTTCGGCCCCCCCTTGATTGTCATTGGACCTTTTTCTTTGAACACATCACACATTATTAAGTCTTGTCCCCTTTGATCTCTTACTTCTCTCTTCACATGCAATAGACAAAAACCTCCCACTTTTCTCTCTAAATTTTCGGCCAGCAGCAAGAAGAGGGTTTTGTGGTTGTTTTTGTGTCATCTCCCTAGCAAGAAGAGGTGTTTGCAAGGAGGCTTGGGGTATACTAGCTTGAGGGGTCCTTCCTTGGAGCCTTGGCCGATTTTCTATCATCTTATCATCCTATTTTGGTCGATTTTCAGCTGGACAAAGAGGTAGTAATCGCAGCTCATTGTGGCTATGATTTTATGTAGTTTAACGTATGTTCATAGCTTGTTCATTCACATATTAATGATCCTTTTGATTTGGGTTTGTTTTTCCATCTTAAAACATCATTAAGAACACAAATTTTCAGATTATAAACATGTTATAATGTCTATCTTCCGCTGCGTTTTTCAGAAAGTTTAAAAGGTTAAACTTGTTTTCTTGTGTTCTAACAAACCCATCAATTTGTGGGATACAAATATTAGACTGACCCGCATCTCAATTTTACTCCATGGAATCTTCTAGATTGATCATAAGTAAATTTGAGTAAAGGTGAATATCATTTGGTATCCTCCGACCTGAGATACATATTGGGTTCTGATATTCACCAAGTGTTATACCTTGAGCTAGTTCTTCGCTGCTCTGAAATAATGGGCAGTGCATAAGGCTATGTTCAGGTGCGACACAAGGTGATTGTGAAAAATGTATGTAGTCAAGATGGAATTTGTTCCTCTTATTCGTGGAGAGCAAGATGTTTAAGGCCTGATTAGGTTAAATCAACAAGGAATGATCATTCTATGTCCTTGGATTTAACAAGACATGTGTAAAAAACGGAAAAATGATTCATTCACCTAAATCATTTCAAGTTGGATACTTGAAGGGGATGATGTTATTCAATGGCTTTAAGTAATACGTATTAAGGTTAGTAAACCGTTGTTAGGCGATATTTATTGCTTGCATCAATCTTCTATGAATCTTGTGCAAGTGGGACATTGTTGGATTCTTTATGCCCAAGACACATAGAACATTGATGTGGTTTGTAAGTTATGATCCAAGTCGGGTCATACCCAATAACAAGCTTAGCAAACACCAAATAATACTTAATTGATGATATGATCATGCAATTAAATAAATACACCAACTTAGAAAATGGGTTTTCAAAATAAGTTGTATATGAGATTGAACAACTTATATGGATATTTTGTTCATGGATATTATTTGTAATGTTGTTTATTTTAGTTAAATAACATCAAATAATAAAAGTGTGTGTATGTTATATAATTAGAAGGTTAATTATACATCTATTTTAAGACATTAGTTTAACAAAATTGGTTTTTGGGTTTTGGGGGGAAAACCCCATCTCAAAATACCAAGCAGCCGCCCCTTTTATGGGAGTAGTCTTGTTTTGTTTTGTGACTTGGTACTCCAGAACAACACACACACTTAATCCTCTCATCTCTCACACATATGCAAGAACCAAAAGGGGAAAAACACACTCTAATCTTGAAGTGGATCTCGGCTGAAAAGGGTTTTCAGCAGCCTTTGGAACTCGGCTGAAAAGTGTTTTCAGCAGCCCTTTCTTGGTGGTTTTTGGTGGTGAAATCCTAGCAACAAGGTTCTTGATTGATGCTTATGGGTATGGATGCTTGAGGACATCTTTCCTTGATGTTTTGGCTGTTCAGCAACATCATCTTCTTCAACCAAAATCGTTTTCTACAGCTTTACTAAAGGTAGCATGTATGGTTTGTTTTGGGTTGTTATATATTGTTCATAGCTATTTCAAACACATATATATGATCCTATGTTCTTGGGTTTGTTGATGTTTTGTTATTAGCCTTAATTTTCAGATTACTAATGATAATTTTAAGGTTACATTCCGCTGCGTTATTCATAGTTTAAAAGGTTAAACTAGGTTGACTAAGGTCCAACAAACCCAACAGTTGCAACATGACTGCAAAGTCTACATCTGGGGGATGTCAGTTTCTTGGTGGAAGGGTTATGTCATGGCAATGAAAGAAACAATCCTATGTCCCTACATCAACTGCTGAAGCTGAATACATTGTTTCTGCAAGCTGCTGTGCTCAAGTACTATGGATTCAGAATTAGATGTTGGAGTATGGGTTAAACTTCAAGGATACTCCCATTCATATAGACACACAACAGTGCTATCTCAAACACAGAGAATCTTGTGCAGCACTCAAGGACCAAACACATCAATATCATGTATCATTTAATAAGAGATAACCATAAAAAGCGATTAATTAAACCAGTCAAAGTTCATATAGATGAACAATATGTTGATCTGTTTACAAAGGCTTTTGATGAACAAAGATTTAAATATCTAATATTAGCTATTGGGATGATCAACTTTGAGTAGGTTTTTCTTAATCTAATTCTTATTATTTCTTAAAATATGTGTGTCCTAAGTTGTCTAGTTCATCACTTTGATAAGCTCATGTTTTCTCTCGATAAAAATATCTTTTTGAAGACTTTCCGTATATTTTTGACAATTTTTGATCCTTCAGAAGTTGTGCTTTTAACTTCATAAGCAAATCATGCCATAAAAATAAATAACTGTCTAAGAAATTCACCTTGAGAAGAGATTTTTCAATCTATCTTCCGAAGCTTAAATACTTGTCTCAAACACTTATTCATTTTTAAGGACTATTTTATTCCGAAGCAAAACTAACTCTCGGAAGCTTTGTGTTTTATATACAAAGCAATCAAGTTTTAATTTCTCTTATGATGCAAAATTTTCAAAACTTTCAGGAAATTCTTCTGAAGTCTTGATAGCTTCCGAAGCCTTTTAATTAAATTTTCCGAAGATAATTTACCTTCGGAAGCTTTTCGACTTCCAAGAAAACTACTTTTTGAGCTAAAGTACACTAATTTTTCACAGGTGGGACCGACATCCGGAATTCAAAGTTTATCCTCTTTCATTAAACTTTATCTGAAATCCTTTTTCACATATAAACCCAACGATTTCCCCCTCTTTCTATCATATGTTCTTCCTCCAAACCTAATACCCGAATTTCTCTCTAAAATTTCTTTCTTCCTTCTTTCTTCATCTTTAAGCTACCTTACAATGCCCAATCTCGCTCACAGAAATAATCCCAACTTTACCATGCAGCTACACAAGCAACATAATCACGTTGCTTTGATAACTTGTGGTTAATCTAGTTTACTATTTGATTAAGTTTAGTTAATCTCCTCTTTGTTGTGTTGTGTTGTAAGTGACCCCCATCACCGATCCTGCATATATATATATATATATATATATATATATGTGTGTGTGTGTGTGTGTGTGTGTGTGTGTGTGTGTGTGTGTGCGTTTGTGTGTGTGTGTGTATACATATATATAGATGTATATATATATATATATTATATATATATATATGTATACATATATGTATATATATATATGTATATATATGTATGTGTGTATATATATATTGTCTTTATTTATTTTCTTCTATTTCTACATGACACATGTTTGGGAAATGATAGTACATTATGCATGTGCTTGCTTTCTGAGTTCTTAAATTTCTTTAAAAACTGATCAAAAGTTCTTTGATATGTAAGTAGATTCAACTTGAGTAAATGTTATACTAAGAGCACGCATAAAATAATGAAAAGGTGATTGTTTGTGAGAAACTTCATTTTGAGGATCAAGCAAATAAGTCTAATCCTGATATGATCAATTCATTAACCTAAGCACACTATGAAAAACACTTTTTAACTTCTATCTTTGCAAATCATATTCCCTTTGTTTTGTGTGAACAAAAACCTGGGTTTATGAACACCATGAGATACATATGCATTCAACTAGTGAAAAGATCATGATCCTCAACATCCCTCTATTTTTGTAAACAAAGACCTGGGTTAAAGGCACCTCAGTTTTACATAAGTAAAGACTTGTTGACCTAATGATGATCGTATCTAAGCTCACAAAAGAATCTATAGTGATCAAGTGTATATTAACGTAAGTGCTTTTGCAGCAAAGCATTTATGAGATAACTCATATGTCTCAAGATAGAATTCATTACTTATTGTACATAGTTTATAAGTGTGAAAGTGATTAATTGAATCACAAAGAGAAGACAAACTCTAATGTGAATTGAATGTGGAGCCCATAAGATTTTATCACTAATTAACATGAAAACATGATAAATAGCATGTCTAGTTAATTCCATACTCTTTTTTGGATTTAAATTGACAAACATACTCGCAATCAGGACTAGAATCAGGTCACATTTCAACAATCTACTCAATCAAGAAGAATTTTACTGTCCTCATATGATCCAATTATGTGTTTATATGCATGTACATAACTTTTATTCAATTTTGTTAATTTTAGTTTATTTATCGTGTGTAATCTTTGGACCGTCATGTGCCTTTCATGCTAGTTACTTCATAAATTTGTCATGAATACAACACTTTATCATTAATCAGAAATTTAGGGGGAGTATTTAATGCATGAAACATAAAACCTGAAGTTATTAATACATGAAGTTTTTCAAAACTTAAATCTTCTTGTGTATAATTATCATGAAAACAAAGTCAACAAGGTCCAATAGTAATAAATGGTTCTATCAGTTGATTAGGACCATACAATCAAAGAAGTTTCAACTTTGCATTTTCAGCATTAGTAAAAGCTACAGTACATTATCTTGTTCAGTAGATGCTACAGTGTGAAAAAGGATTATGACCATCCGTAGATTGGTAACCTACAGATGTGGTAGTATTTAAAAGTATAATAGTTCCATGGACTGGTAATCCATGGAAATTCAAATTATACTTCAACTGAAATCAGTTTTTATTTCTAAGTCATCCATAGATGATCTACGGAAGAACTAAAATATGTGGAAATAATAAAATTAGTAATAAGGATAGGGGGTCCCACTTCATTAAATAAATGAAATTTATGTCTCCAAGGGATCATAAATGATGTTTTTGACCAAAATTTTCATTATTCACTTTTTCAGAGAACTTTGACCTGAAAGAAAAACGTTCATCAAAACCCCTCCCTCCTTTGTTCAAACATTCAAATTACCACATCAAAACAACCAAATCAAAACATCAACTAACTCATAAACTTGATTTAAAATTTTGATTTGAATGTAAAACATGTCGTAATCATTAATACTAAACTGTTTGATTCATTTTCACCAATAAAACTATTCATATTCTCATATCTATAATATTGAATCTTACATAATTTTTCTTCATTTCTATGAACAAATGGCTGATCGTTTTGCAAGAGAGCACAATGTATGTGCATTCTTAAATCCTGACGACGCTGTAATAGAAGGATGTTGAGATATCATTAGATACCTATGGCCATCAAGGCTTTTCTATGCTTTATCAGCAGAGCCTGTGATTCATCAAGCACACATAATTGATTTCTAGAATTAAGCTCTAATAGAAAAAGTTGGAGAATCTAAAGTGATAGTTGCTGAAATCAAGAATGAGAGGATGAGAGTTGATGAACAAACTATAAGATCGGCACTTGAGCTGAGAGAACAAGAAGTTGGTCACCCAAACGTATTTGAGAACGAGTACATAGAGAAAGCGTTCTATGTGACAGGATGTGATGGTGAATTTAACAACGGTGACATAAAGAAAGGGAGATTGTGCATGCCATATAGATTCTTATGTCACACATATCTAAAGTGCATCACCAACAGCAAGCCTGGGCTTGACAGATTCTCAAGGCACATTTCATCTTGAATTATTGGCAGTTTTGAGGGAAGGACATACAACTACTCAAATACATTTTTAGTTGTCTGTGTGACCACATGAGAGTGCAAAAGGCCGATAGAATGTATATGTTTCCAAGGATTATGAAAATGATCGTCAATGGTGAATTGCCTGGGATAGCAAGAGATAGTGATGTGTTTGCTCAAGCACATCTGGGGAGATCTATACTCAATAAGCTAAGTGGAAAGTATGAAAGACAAGATATGCCAATGTTTGCCCATGTGGTGGATGCTAATGCAAACATTCCACTAAAACTGGTGTGGAAAGATTAGAAAGATAGTCAATATACTGATGCTGAGCAAGACTTACGTACACATTCGCCTCCTCAATTCCCTACACACAACCATCATCAATCTCCACGAATCCGATCACCAACCGGTCAACACACCCAACCAATCTCTCCAATTCACCCTCAATTACCCATTCATCAACAACCTCTAAATCCACAAAATCTATGTGCTGAGAGTACTCATACGTCACCTATCTGTGCTACTCAATCTCAAAACTTAGTATACACCGGTGAGACTGAGTTAGTATCTGAAGCATGTACCATTCCACTCACAATCACAAGCCCACAAACCACAATCATATGTAACCGAACTGAACCAATATCTCCAATCCTTAATCCTTAACAACAACAACAACCTCACTAAGAGAAAACAGATCAAGCAATTGAGTTTATTTCAAGCTCAACAAGTATAGCTCCTACTGTAGGCAATAAGGATGAGATTGCTGATCAACTTCAAGTTGGTGAAGAAGAAGATAACTATGTTGATGTTATAGCCTATCATGAAGATGAGCTAGAAGATGATGATATAGATATGAGCAAAAGTTATTTGGTTGCTTAGTATAACAAACTTAACATGAAATCAAACAAGAGGTTGGAAAGAATTAGAGAGCTCAAAGGATAGTTAAAAGAAAAAAAGAAGCTGGCAAACAAACAAGAATTCAGACCGATGAAATTAAGAGAAGATGCTCAAACCAACACTGAAGTAATTGATGCATTATATGAGCTGGTTGAAGAACCTAAATAATTTGTGAAGCATGAGAAGACTTAAAAAGAGAAGCTCGTATTGGAAGTTGAACAAGCAAACAACTCTCTCACTTCTCAGTCTATTTTGTTGAAAAGGAATGATGAACAAATTGATGAGCTCAAGATGAAAATCTAGGCACATGAATTGAATGCTACTCCATCAAAAAAAATAAAAGATTCTACTAAAGCTTCATAGAAAATCATTCAGTACTTAAGAAAGAGGAAGTATATGGGTATGTAAAGAAAAAGATAATTAATATTGAAGATTCACTAAAAATATCATGGCCTACATCTCAAGAGCACACACCTTCAGTGGATGTTTCTAATTTAAAGCCTATATCTCATGTTGAAAGTGAGAGTGATGCTGAATGGGATGAGCTTACTAAAGATAAGTCTCCCAAAGAACAAATAGAATCAAAGGCTGATGACCTATTGATCATAAAAGACATATTAGAAGAGAGGCATGAAAAACCTATACTTATGATCCTTATCAATCATGGGTTTCCCTATGACATGGTTGAGAGAATGAACATGACAGAAATAAAGGAAGCATTGAAGGAATTTGAGCAAGAAAGCTTCATGATCCCAGATTGCAATTATGAATATTAACAACCTTCCAATCAATTCAGAGAACAAAGAAGGAGCTAGGTCATTATGACACCACAATACTGAGCAAATACAATATGACTTGTTGGTTACAAATTCATAACTACAAACTACATGAGCTGAAAGGAAGATCTGTGGCTAAGCTTAGAAGGATGATGGAGCATGTACTGAAGTTGGAACTGGAAACTAGAGAAACATTCAAAACTGAAGCTCTAAATACTTACTATGAACATCAACTAAAAAACCCTATTGAACGAGTAACAGTTGAAAGAAAAGATCAACATAAAAGGAAAGATAATTGATTAATGAACCAAGAGAGGAGATCCTTGGGAAGTATGGCCTATGGGGACAACTATGAGAGAAATCACTAAAGAAATATCTTCTCTAATCTATTTGTTTGATCATGTAACACCCCGAATTTCTATTTAAATGGAAGGAAAAGAAAAGTATATGGAAAGAATAGAAATTGTGCACAAGTGGAGGGGAATAAAGTGTACAAAGTACAAAACCTTATTATTTTAAGGATTTAAAGGGCATGGCCGCCCATATCATAGCAGAAAGGTGCTTTTGCTCTCGGAGGAAGAAAGAAGAGAGAGAGAGCCCGGGTTCTAGAGAGGAAGTGGAAGAAGCAGCTTCAAAGTGTTTGTTTTCGGGATTCAAGAGTTGAATCGAAGGTGGATCTCGAACTTCAAGTGTGTCGCTCAAAGGCTGCTCAAGGTGAGATTCTAGAACCCCTATTTTACTGATTTTCAACTGATTTGGGGCTATTATGCATACTAAGTAAACAACTTGAAAGGAACCATGGGTTGACAGCTTTGTGTTCGAAATGATGTATGTATGCATGTATGTTATAGTGATGCTTATGGGTTAGTGATGATGAATAGCATGCTTAGATGGTCTTTGTATGTTAGATATGTGTTTGGTTATGATTAGAATGATAATCGGGTGATGTTGATAACATAGAAAATATTTCAGAATGTTATGATGAACATGAACAGTGGTCCATGCGCCAAGAGGTGGCTTATGCGCCCAAACAATGGCCCATGCATCCAGCGTGAATGGCCAGACGCCTAACCCGTGGCCTATGCGCCCAACATGTTGGCCATGTGTCTAAGTGTTGGCCATGCGCCGAGCATGTTGGCCCATGTGCCCAGCATGTTGGCCATGTGTCTAAGTGTTGGCCATGCGCCCAAGGGTTGGCCATGCGCCTAAACAGTGGCCCATGCGCCCAAGTGTTGGCCATGCGCCTAAATAGTGCCATGCACCTAAATAGTGACATGTGTCCAAAGTGATTGAAACGGCTAAGTGTTGATGCGCCTGCATAGTGGTAAAGCGCTTGAATAGGGCAGAAGCGCCCAAATAGTGCCCATGCGCCTAGACGGTTTTACAGTTAGAATTTTTATGCTCATGCGCCTAGAAGGTCATGCGCCAAAATTTGGACTTAAGGTTTCTAAGTGGTTTTTAAGGGGTAAAATGGGGAGATGGGCCTGGTTATCATGTGATGCCTTATGTTTGATGGTGTTATGTATGTATGATGTTGCCTGTATGGTGATGGTGTATGTTTATGATTATGTGTATGTTCCTTATTCTATGTATGTCTTCCCTTGGCTTTGCATTGAACGTTAATAAATGTAATGAAAGTATTATGTAACGTAAAGTGGAAGATAATGAAAAGAGGAATGTAATGAACGAATGCATGCATTAATAAAAGAGAAAGTATAGAAAGGTTTGCAAGCAATATGTACAGAGGTGCATGGCTCTAAATACATTAAGCTCTACCACGTGAGGTTCAGCAAATCCAAAAGTGTGCATGCAAGGGTTCCAGTCTTTGTGACCGGCCTTCAATGTTGTTACCCATTTCGGTGGGGGTGTTGTTACCCATTTCGACGGGGGTGTTGTTACCTATAATATTGGGGGTGAAATATATGATGGTTACCCGAGTTACGTATAACTTCGGTGGTGTGGCATAAAGCCAAGCATAGGTATGAGGTGAGCGACTTTGTGTTGCAACAGACTCGGATAGAGTTCAATCCCTTTGATTGACTAATATGGGATCTTTGTCGCATATCCCGATGCTGTGCTTGTCTTCGGACATGAGTCGGGGGTTTGTGAGCAGGCCCTGGCATAGCATCAGCTTTCGAGCATGAGTCGGGGATATTGCACTAGACAAGATTAGAGTAATAAAGAGTAATGAGCAAAGAGATGAATGAACGTAATGAATCATCGTAATAAAGTACTAAATTGGATCCTTGTCATTCGACCTTAGTAATCATGGCTGAGTGTGAAGAAGAGGGTAAAGTCTCACCGGATCTTGAAAGAGAAGTGAACGATAATGTAATACGTTAAACGAACGTAATGGCGAAGATAATAATGATATTATCTGTATGTACGTATGATGAATGATCACGAACGATGTAAAGTATAGTATGCTTTTGAAAGAAAGTAAAGATTAGTTTTAACAAAGAATAGTATGTTTTATTATAAAACTAGAACTCACTCAGTGTTGCTGACTTTTGTATGCATGATAGTTGGCAGGTATATGTTGATGCTGAAGAGTTGCAGGCATGGATGCACAAGGTACTAGGAGCATTTTGAGGCTGGCATCTGTATTTTTGACATGTCATTGTATTTTGAGATGAAAACAAACATTATAAATGATATTTTTTTAGTTATTAATGAAGGTTTTAAATTCCGCTGCAAAATATACGTACGTTTTAAAATGTTTTAAGTGCAATGAATGGCCAACTATGAGGTGCTTGGGAACGGGGCCTTACAGATCATATCTAAACCCCCAAGATAACATGATTACGGCTTGGAAATATGATCCAGATTGGGATTGTACACTTATCAAGACAGTATCTAGAAGAGTTGAATACTTCCACTTACTTGAATCAATCTTGTTATTGCTTGATGCTAACATTAAAGACCTTCAAGTTTGATAATATCCAACTACCCAATAAGCCCAAGAGGAAGAGATTTCTCTATATTGGTTGGAAAGTTAAAAACAAAATTTAAGGATGATGTACTCAAAGAAGCCAGAAAGGAAGATGATGAACAGAAGAAAAGATACCAAGGAGAGAGAAGATCAAAATCCAACTCCTCTACACAGGTTGATGATGAATTCATAAGGAGGATTAAATACTCTAACAGAAAAACAACAGCCATAAAAGTCATTGAAGGAAAACAATACACTCTTCCCGAAATTGAGTGGGGATATATGGAGAAGACTAAAGAACTGGTGTTGATGAGAAATGAAGAAAAAAAAGAAAGCAAGGAGTATAAGATTGTTTGATACAATTGAAATTAAACTTCTGCATCCAAGCTTCACTTCATACCTACATGATAAGTTCTTCCCAAAACTCAAAAATGATCAAGCTCAAAATGATCTATGTCTTTACTTGCATATAATACAAGTCATTGACAAACTGTATGCAAAAGGATACAAAAGAAGAAGATATGAGACTGGACAATTAAGAGGATCTAACATCAAGAAAGTATGTGAACTAAGGATGTCAGAACAAAATGAGCTGGAAATAGTCAATAATCAAAGTATAGTGGAAACACGAATAGTAGAAGATTACATTTTGGGATTGAGATTTGAGACAATACAAAAGATATGCACAATGGAAATAAAGTACAAATATGATTATAAAAAGGATGCAGTGTCATATTTCAATAAGAAAATGGTGTCAAGAGTCAAAGACTTTCAGCTTTGAACACCTGATTACAAATTTCTAAGCCTAAGGGGTAGCATTGTTAGATCTAGAAACAATAGATCTAGATCATTTTGTATAGGCTTAGAACTTTAACCAATACATGTAATGAATGTTTGCAATTCATTATTTTAATGCATGCATTATGTATATAGGTTAACACATATGTGCATTGATTTATGTGTATGAGTGCAAGTACAAATATTATACTTGGTCATTTTTTGAAATTGACTAAGTGTAAGAAACATCTACAAATGAAAATTTTTGTTCTTTAGTAGATATCTTTCTTACAAGACATTCAATCTGAAGATCAACTACGGAAGAATATGGGTATTCATTGATGAAGAAACCACACATAAAGAAACTGATGTGAAGCCTCCTTTAGAAGAACAAAGTAGCTCCAGAAGAACGAGACACGGGTACTTATATCATATAAGTGTTTCAAGTCAACAAGTCAATCACATACTCCAAGAGATTTGGTGGTTCCTTAACAGAAACACGCATGTCTATAAATATGAGTCCTAGGTTTCACATGAAAAGAGACACAAGCGATGGTGACAAAAATACCATCTCATCATTTCTCATGATCAACACAAACCGTAGCAGCTATCACATCAACACACCAAAATCATAAACACGACCATAGCATAGAATTTTGTTAGCAATTATTATTTGATTCTTTGTAATCATTAATCAGTTTCAATGAGCTACATTTGATTCAAAACATTATTCTTTGCATATTGTTGATATCTTTTGAGCATTTATTGTTTCTTTTCTCTGACCTTGATATTTATTAATTAATCAATTAAACAATGATTAATGGTAATTCCAGGATCATTAATTCAAAACCAATCTAACACTGTTAATTCGTGACTGCGATCCTCAGATTCACAACTGCCTGTTGTACCACCAACTTTTCTTCCGATTTATAGAGAGAATGCATATGAAGCTCTCGGCTTTTTGAAGAAGAAGAAGACGAATTCATGTTATGTCTTCGAGGTTTTGAAGTGTTCCTCGCTGGTTTTTAGCCTCGGGTATGTGCTTATGTGTTTTGTACAAATGAGTGCAAGTACAAATGTTTTCGTGGGTTTTTAGGTGTTTGAAGTCAAGTGCATTCGGGTGTAAAGAAGTCATACACAAAAGTTGCAAGAGGTGAGATCTAGATCCCCGTCTTTACATTTTTTAAATTGTTTTGGATTTAAAAATGCATTTTATTAACATTTTTATTATGTTGGGTGTGTGTACCCGTATGCATATTTGTGTGTAATATGGGTGGGTGTGCGTTTGGGATGATTTATCGTTATGTCCATGTTTTGAAATTTATATTGCTTAGTATGTTAGAATTAGGCTTGAACAAATGGATATCATTTAGGGACTAAATTATGTTGTTAGTTGTAAGTTAGTTACTCATGCGGCTGAAGTTCATGGGCCCCAATAGTACCCATGCACCTAGGATGTGCAAAAATGCTTGTGTTACCATGTTCCCAACTATCCATACGTCTAAGTGCCTATGTGCCCAAGTCAGGACCATGCGTCTGCATAGTGCCCATGCGCCTAGAAAGTTGTACAGATGACTAAGTGTCGGCCATGCGCGTACATAATGCCTACGCGACTAGAAAGTTGCCTAGATGACTAAGTGTTGGCCATGTGCCCAAATAGTGCCCATGCACCCAAAATTTCCCCATGCGCCTAAGTATTCCCATGCACCCGAGAGGCCTTGCACCCATGTAGTGGCTACGCGCCTACACAGTGCCTATGCGCCCAAAGACTTAGACCTATTTCTGAAATTTTTTTAAAAAGAAGTTGTCAGCTAGGACTTGGGTTGTTCTCGGGGATGATGTATGCTGATTATATGATGTTATATGATAATATGTAATGATGTTATGTATGTTTTTATTCTCTTATATTTATGTTCCTTATTACGTATTATTCCGTAGCTTTACGTGGTATGTTGACGATAATGAACGTAAAGTATTATGTAATGAAAGCAAAAGTTAATGATAATGAAAAGAAGAACGTAAAGAAAGAATGAATGAATGTATGAAAGGTCTTGCAAGCAAACGTAAGGAGGTTGACACCCAATGAAGGGTGTTAGCTCAACTGTGTGCGCTTTAGCAAACCAGAAGGATGCACATAAGGGTCTAATCCTTGTGATTGGCCATATGTATACGACCCTTGTCTCTTGCCATAGGTACTGGAGTCAGCTTCATGCATAATGTTCGGGATCTATTTAAAAACCTTAGGCCCAGTAAGCAGGTTCGTGAACAATGTTTGGGGTATAACACATGGCATTGGTTCAGACGAAAAGTGAAAAATAATGATGAACCTATGATATGGAAATGAATGAACAAATGATAACGAATAACGTAAGATGACCAATGATGAAAGATAATAATAAGGTAATCTATGTGCACACATAATGTATGATCGCGAATGCTGTTGGATCTTGTATGCCCAAGACACATACAAGATTGACGTGGTTAGTACGTTATGATCCAAGTCGGTTCATACCCAATAACAAGCTAAAAAACAACAAAAAATATTTATTTGTTGATGTGATCAAACAAATAAATATTGACACCAATATAGAAAATAGGTTTTCTAAAACTTTGCTTTTGTAAAAGAACAACATTATATCGATAATTTGTTCATGAGATATTATTTGTTTCATAATTTAAGTGAGTTAAATAATAACAAAAAAAATGTGTTAATGTTATAAAATTAAAAGAGGTTTTTAATTTTATAAACGTGTGGGTTAAGAGTGTTCTTTTTTTTTTTATAAAACTGAAATGGGGGAACCCATTTCAAAAGGGGAATTCGGCCGCGCATAGTGTCCTTTTGGCAATCAATTTTGGTCTTGGTCTTTGAGAGACTTTAGACATTCTTGCCCTCTTCTATCTAGCACACTCTCTCACACCCAAAAAGCAAGTTCCTTTCACTTCTTCAAATCTGAAAAATTCATTTTGCAAAGTTGAAAAATCTGGGTTTTGTTGGGCATTTCGGATTTTTCAAGAAGAGGGTATTGTGTTTTAGTGTTCTTCTACCTAACAAGATTAGGTGTTTGCTAAGCCTTGTCGGAATACAAGCTTGAGGACTCCCATTTTGTAGTCTAGACATTCAAGAAGCAACATCTCCTTTCTTTTCGTCCTTATTACACATCTTGTTCTTGAAAGGTAGTTTCAAGAACACCCTATGGTTGTTATTTTCGTTTATGATAGCATACTATTTCACATATATATATGATCCATGTTCTTGGGTTTTGTTTATGGTTTAAAATGGTACAAATTTCATATTGTTAACCTCACTTTAAACCCTAATATCCGCTGCGTTTTTGTAGTTTAAATGGTTAGACTAACTTTGATTTAGATGTTACAAATCCCAACATTGTCATATAGAGCCGGTTATGTGGAATATGTGCTTCAAAAGTTCTTGAAATGTTAGTTTTCATGGACTTTTTCAACCCATTAGGGGCTGTTTTGTTTTAGATGATTGAATGCCTTATGTTTCAAGGTTTCATCTTACATGCTTTAGTATAAACCTCCAAAGATTAACATCAAATGGTTGATTGTATTGTTTGGACAAAACCCAAAATTTTTGGTTCATGTCAGCTAGAACATTAAGGTTATCAAAAGGATTTCATTGTTGTTCTTGGATGTTGTATATGATACATATTTGGTGCATAACATAGCCTTGACCTTATGTGTTTTGGATTTGGTTGATTGTGGTATGTCATGTTGGTTTTGATTCTTGAAAGGGTTGTAATTTTTTGTGTTTGTATTTTGGGTTGTAATTTATTTATTCATTTGGTTATGTAATAAATAGATTACGTGCATTTATTTTATTATAAAAAATTGTATTAGGATATGATTTTGTAAAAGAAGATGCACAAGATGAAGACCGAAAGAAGGACACAAAAGACATGGACACTTGAAGCATTTGGAAGTGGATTCAAGTGGGAGTTCATGGACACAATTTGATATGTCATTGTTAACCATTAGGCTTGACCTTATGACAACACTTGTGATGTCAAACAAGTGTAGTCAACTTAGTGGCTATGGTTATGCACTTATGTTTGTATGATCATGCTTGTTTGGTTGTTTGTTGTATGGTTGTTGTTTGACATTTCGATATGCATAACAAACTCATTAACAAACTTAACAAGCTTAAAATTGATGGTTCATTATCATTAAGTGATTAATAAAAGGTTATTAAAAGGATTAATGATTTTGGTAAAAAGGGTTTTATTAAAAAGTGAACCATAGGGTACCTTGTATTTGAAAACATGTAAATATACGGTACATAGAGTTTTCTAAACTATTATTATGAAAACTTAAAATTTCTGTTATAAACAAGTTAAACACCGTCCTTTGGCACAACATTTGAGTCACTTGGAAACTCTTAATGGGATAAAGGTCACCTAACCATTTTGAGGGAACTTGTGATTTGAGGTGGGGATACCATATTTGTGGGATAAAGGACACCTAACCACTTATGTTGAAAAACTCGCATGTGTGTGCAAGTAGGGTAACTTGATTTGCAAACCATGTTAAATGGATCACCTACAATATGGTTTACAAGGTGTTGATGGGATAAACATGCCGACTATACGTATGATGTTTTAAAGTCGATCCCATATCTGTAGAAGTTGCAAAGGGTTGCAATTGTCAAAACATTGACTACCTTGTTAATTTAAATAATTGGATAAAGGTCACCTAACCACTATTTAAATGTATTTGGATTCTAGAATTTTAAAATTGTGTTAGACACTTAAAAGGGGGCTTTAATTATTAAAATATGAACAATATCGAAAATACTAAAATTGAACTTTGTTAAATTTTGTAGATGGCCACCAACAACAATGAGAATAATGATATCCGGTCCACTCACTCACTATCACTTAGAACCATTCTCCAAAAGGAGCGTGTAAACCATAACATCTTTATTGATTGGTTTCAAAACTTAAGAATTCTTCCCAAGCAAGAGAAACGACATATATTTTAGACGATCCGATTCCCGATCAACCTAATGAGGAGGATGACGAGGCCTACAATAATTGGGTGAAATACACTAAGGACTTGATCCAAGTGTCTTGCCTCATGTTTTCAAGTATGACTCCAGATCTTCAAAAGGAGTATGAACATCATGGAGAATACAATATGATAACCTAGTTGAAGGAAACGTTCCAACAACAAGCAAGGGTAGAGGCTTCAAAATGGTTTGAGCACTCCATCCGTGTCTTATGGATGACACCCAATTTGTTTCATCTGATGTACTTAAGATGAACAGCCACATCGACCGCCTCGAAAGCTGAATTGTCTCATATCGAAAGAGTTAGCTACGGATTTGATCCTCAACTCTTTGTCAAAAAGGTTTGACAACTTTTTCATGAATTATAGCTTGAATGGGTGGGACAAGAACATAAGTGAGCTTCACACTATGCTCAAAACTGGCGAGGTGGCCATGGGTAAAAGGGTTTTACCCATTCTCATCATCAATGAAGGTGGGAACAAGAAGTAGCCTCACCCCGCACCCAAGGCAAATATTTCCAAGGGTAAGGGGCATGTTAGGGGAAAGGGAAAGGGAGTGGTAAGAGTGCCACCACCAAAACCAGCAGAGAAGAAGCAAAAGGTTGGTTCGAATGACCCATGCTTTAAGTGTGGGAAGATTGGACATTGGGCAAGAAACTGCCCAGTCCATCTCAAAGAGTTGCAAGCTAAGAGGGATGCTGGGCAAACCTTAGGTAAAATTTTCGTTATTCATATTCATCTAATTTAATATCCTCTAACACATGGGTATTGGATACCAGATGTGGAACTCACATTTGCAATTTATTGCAGTGGTTCAAAAGAAGTAGGGACTTCATGAAAGGGGATGTTAGCCTCTATATGGGGAATGGGGCAAAAGTTCAAGTTGAAGGCCGAGGGGACAACATCTTGAAGCTTGCAAATGGTTTGGAAGCAATTTTGAACAATATTTTGTATGCTCCTAGTTTGACTAGGAACATTATTTCTTTTGCCCAATTAAGACAATATGGTTATGTTTTAACATTTATTGAAAATGAAATTCATGTTTCTTTAAATGGCATATTTTATTTTAAAGCTATTACTATTAATGGTGTTTATGAATTGGTTCGGGAAAACACATTATATGATAGCTCATTGTACCAAACCACCACTAAGAAACTCAAATTGGATTTGAGTGGCCATTATCTTTGGCATTGTCGTCTTGGTCATATAAGCAAAAAGTGCATAGAAACACATCAAAACAATAGTCTTTTAGTGTCAAGGGAATATGATTCATTTGATGTATGTGAATCTTGTTTACAAGGTGAAATGACTAAGGCAACTTTCAGTGGCAAATCCAAAAGGGCTAAAGATTTATTACGCATCATACATTCGGATGTATGTGGTCCTTTTAAGCCAATGACTAGGTACCATGAAAGATACTTCACTACCTTTACCGAAAACTATAGTCAATATGGTTATGTGTACTTTTTAAGATCCAAAGAGGAAGCTTTTGAAATGTTTAAAATCTTCCAAAATGAAGTAGAAAATCAACTCAACAAGAAAATAAAAATTCTCCACACCCATAGAGGAGGTGAATACCTAAGTGATGCTTTGAGAGATCATCTTAAAAGTTGTGGTATTGTCTAACAACTATCTCCATCTAGAACACCACAACACAATGGTGTGTCTGAGAGGAGAAACGAACTCTATTGGATATGGTTCGATCTATGATTACTAGAAGCTCATTTCCTCTATAATTTCGGGGTTTCGATTTGCACTCTGCGGCCTGTATCTTGAATATGGCCCCAACCATGAAAGTGGAAACGACACCTTTCGAAATATGGCATGGAAGGTGCAAATGACATTCTCACCACTTTCCTAGTATTGTATGTCGATGACATCCTACTATTTGGAAATGACATTCCAACCATGGAAGGTGTAAAAGCCTGGCTTGGAACTGTTTCTCCATTATGGATCTTGGTGAAGCCACCTATATTTTAGGAATAAAGATCTATAGGGATAGATCAAGGAGGTTGATAGGTTTAAATCAAAGTGCATACATTGACATGATCTTGAAAAGGTTCAAAATGGAAAACTCGAAGAAATGTACCGTACCTATTCAAAGAGGAACGATATTGAATAAGACTCAATGTCCAAGTTCAAAGGATGAGCAAGACAAAATGAATGGAATCTTGTATGCGTCTGCTATAGGATCCATCATGTATGCAATGATATGCACTAAGCCGGACGTGTCATGCGCCTTGAGCAGACAAGCCGATACCAACAAAATCCTAGAAGCAATCATTGGATGGCTATTAAGAACATTCTTAAGTACCTAAGGAAGACTAAAGATATGTTCCTAATTTCTGGATCTGGTGAGGAGGAACTCGTAGTAAGAGGTTACACGGATGCGAGTTTCCAAACTGATCGGGATGATTCACGATCATAATCGGGTACATTTTCATCTTGAATGGAGGAGCAATTTCTTGGAAGAGCTCTAAGCAAGATGTGGATGCATTGTCAACTACAGAGTCAGAATACATTGCTTCTTCATTAGCAGCTCAAGAAGTTGCATGGTTAAATAAATTCATTGCCGATCTAGGGGTGGTCCCTTCCATTCAGGACCCCCTAGAAGTTCTTTCTGATAACGAGGGTACGATTGCTTAAATCAAGGAACCCTGTGCACATCAAAAGACTAGGCACATTGAATGGAGATTCAATTACATAAGGATGAAGTTGAAAAGGAAAAGATATGTATTTGCAAAGTACACACAGATGAGAACATTGCGGATCCACTCACGAAGCTTCATCAAAAGGCAAAGCATGAAAGTCATACTTGTGCCATGGGAATTCAATATTCTAGTAACTAGATATGATCTTTAATTTCTGTATTGAGATATTGTAACCCTTTATTACTTAAATAAATTATTTTTTTTATAATGACTCAACTAATATTCCAATTTTGCAAGTTAAGAATCCATGAATAAATTATTTACTCAGAACGTCCGTAGTCGTTCATACTTGTGGGAACAAGTATGAAGATAAGACTATTATGAACATGCATTGGTAGATATTCATAGGGATGAATATAGAGCAAAAGGTTGCTCCCAAAGTTCATAAATATTTGTGGGATGCAAATATTGGACCGACCTGCATCTCAAATATTACTACATGGAATCTTCTTGATTGATCATAAGTATTTTGAGTAAAGGCGAACATCATTGGGTATCCTCTTACCTGAGATACATATTAGGTCTTGATATTTACTGAATGTTATACTTGGACTTAGTTCTTCGCTGTTTTGAAACATGGTAGTACATAAGTCTGAGTTTAGGTATAATACATGGTAATTATGAGAGACATATGTAGTCAAGATGGGATTTGTCCCTCTTATTCATTGAGAGTAAGATGTCTAAGGCCTGGTAAAGTTAAATCAATGGAGAATGATCACTCTGTGTCTCTGTGATTTAACTTGACATCTGTGACAAAAGGATAGATGATTAATTCACCTAAAGCATTTCGAGTAAGGTAATTGAAGTGGATGATGTTATTGAATTGCACTTTGTCATAGGTATTAAGGGTAGTAAACCCTTGTTAAGCGGTATTTACTGCTTGCATCAATCTTTTATGAATCTTGTGCAAGTGGGAGATTGTTGGATCTTGTATGCCCACACACATACAAGATTGATGTGGTTAGTACGTTATCATCCAAGTCGGGTCATACCCAATAACAAGCTAAACAAACACCAATAAATATATATTTGTTGATGTCATCAAACAAATAAATATTGACACCAATTTAGAAAAAGGTTTTCTAAAACTTTGCTTTTGTAAAAGAACAACATTATATGGATAATTTGTTCGGGAGATATTATTTGTTTCTTTATTTAAGTGAGTTAAATGTTAACAAATAAATATGTTAATGTTATAAAATTAAAAGAGTTTTTAATTTTATAAACATGTCGGTTAAGAGTGTTCTTTTTCATAAAATTGAAATGGGGGGAACCCATTTCAAAAGGGGAATTCGGCCGCCCATAGTGGACTTCTGGTAATCAATTTTAGTCTTGGTCTTTGCAAGACTTTAGATATTCTTGCACTCTTCCATCTAGCACACTCTCTCACACCCAAAAAGCAAGTTCCTTTCCCTTCTTCAAAGCTGAAAAATTCGTATTGCAAACCTGAAAAATCTGGTTTATTGGGCATTTCTAATTTTGCAAGAAGAAGGACTTGTGTTTTGGTGTTCTTCTAACTACCAACATTAGGTGTTTGCTAAGGCTTGTGGGTATACAAGCTTGAGGTCTCCCATTTTGGAGTCTAGACATTCAAGAAGCAACATCTCCTTTGTTCTCATCCTTACTACACATCTTGTTCTTGAAAGTAGTTTCAAGAACACCCTATGGTTGTTAGTTTTGTTTTTGATAGCATACTATTTCACACATATATATAATCCATGTTCTTGGGTTTTGTTGGTTTAAAATGGTACAAATTTCATATTGTTAACCTCACTTTAAACCCTAATATCTGCTGAATTTTTATAGTTTAAATGGTTAAACTTACTTTGATTTACATGTTACAAATCCCAATAAATAGAAGTAAAGAAATGGTTTTAAACCAAAGTAAAGTATTAATATATTATAAAACTAGAACTCACTCAGCAACATTGACTTTTATTTGTGTTCCAGCTACCAGGTAACGGTTGTTGATGATGACACGGGTGCAGCTACTTGCCAATTTTGGATGGCATCCATTTTGTGTTAAATGATGTTTTTATGATGTAATGCAAACAAATGATATTTTTTAACGATGAACAATGTTGTATTTTTGTAAAAGCAATTAATAATGCATGAAATGGTTTTAGTTTAATTATTCAGATGCGATGTCTTATAAATGTTAAATGTATTTTTATATATTATGTGCGATGATTATTAACTATGAGTGTTTTGGGAACGAGGCCTTAAAAGTTGGTATCAGAGCTAAAGTTTAAAAGAAACGGGTAAATATTTTGAAAAACCTAAGTTATTTTCTTCTGAGAGTAAAGAAATATATTCTGAAGTAAAATTTTATCATAATTCTAAGTAATCTAAGAGATAAAATTTTCAAAGATTTTTCTTCCAAAGTAAACAAGGGCTTATGAAGATTATAAAATAGAAAACATAAGACACAAAGACTTTAGAAATAATTTGAATTAAGTTTAAAGAAAATCTACTCAAAGTTAACCATCCCAATAGCTAATATAAGATATTTAAATCTATGTCCAACAAAAGCTTTGGTGAATAAATCAGCATATAGTTCATTTGTGTTCACCTTGACTAGTTTGATTAATCCTTTTTCAAAGTTATCTATAATAAGATGATACATGTTGTTGATGTGTTTTGTCCATGAGTGCTACACAGTATTCTCTGTAATAGAGAGAGAGCACTATTGTTGTCTATATGGATGCGAGTTTTGTTTGAAGTTGAATCCATAGTCCATCATCTTATTCTAAATCCAAAGCACTTGAGCACAGCAACTTGTAGCGACAACTTATTCATCTTCAGCAGTTGATGTAGATACACATGATTGTTTCTTGCATTCCCAAGAGGCTATCCTTCCTCCAAGGAATTGACATCCCCCAGATATAGACTTTGAAGTCATATTGAAACCACCATAGTCACTATCTGTATATGCATACAAGTTGAAATAAAGTTCTTTGGATACCAAAGCCTAATATAGAGGCACCTTTGAGATATCTTAGAATTCTCTTGACAATGACTAGGTGTGACATCACGGGGTTGGCTTGATATCCTGCACAAATACACGTGGCAAGCATGATAGCAGGCCTGCTAGTTGTGAGGTACATAAAAGACCCAATCATAGCCCTGTACACATGTTTATCTACACAATCCCCCTTAAGATTAGGTCCAAGGGAGTGATTGCTGGCTATGGGTGTCTTAGTAACATTACAATTAGTAATGTTGAATCTTGTAAGTATGTCTTGTACATATTTTGAGTGACTTATGAATATCCCACTATCAACTTGCTTTACTTCATTAGAAAGAAGTAAACTTCTCCCATTGAACTCATTTCAAATCTATTCTTCATTAGGTTCTCAGAGTCTTTGCAGAGCTTTGGATTGGTTGACCTAAAGATAATGTCATCTACATATACTTGAACTATCATTAAGTAATTCCTTGTTCCATTGATGGAGAGAGTTCCATATATTGTACCCTTTTTGTAACCATGCTGACAAAGATACTAAGATAGAGTATCATACCACTTTCTTAGAGCTTGGTGTAACTCATAAAGAACTTTGTCAAGCTTGTAGACATAATCATGATTATCAGGATATGGAAATCTCGGTGGTTGTTTGACATACACCTTGTTGGATCAAGAAAAAGGTTGGGGCAACCAAAACCAAATCACTTAGACTGTTTTGGTAGAACTAATAAAGGACTTCCAAAGCTAAGTGTGGAGCTTCCAAAGGAAAAAGAGTTTATCCGAAGATAAAGTGCAAGATTAAGTTCCAAAGATAAACTCTACTTCCAAAGACAAAGTATTCACTTCCGAAGAGCAAGACTTCGAAGAAAATATCAGAAGTCAACTTCCAAAGTATGAAGAAAAGAAGAAGTCCTCAAGCCTCAGAAGAAGTAGCCTCTTCCAAAGTATAAGTGGCTTCGGAAGAACTTGTTCTTCCGAAGCCAACTAAACTTTGGAAAACACTACTTTGAACTAGTGGACATAAGTATGGTGTATGTGACAGTCCGATGCAGACCTCTGAGATACTACATGACGTTTTCTCAAAAGCCATGTAGTTGACCATACTTTATTCCATATTCACCTTTATTAGTTAGTTCAGTTGCCAACTTTAGTTTTTGACAAAAGGTAAGTCATGGGCATGTTTTGACTACCATATCTTAGATAATACACTATCTAGGATACCTTAACTCTAGCATTGTAGTATATGTTTTAGTCATAGGTTTCCAGCTGGTATCAAAGTATATCCGGCTGTAGGTAGTAGTATATATAGTTTCTCATTGTAACTCATGTAATATGCTTGTAAGAGTCTTGTAATACTTTGAGTTGAGAAGTAATATATGCTATTTCTTTGTCTTCTTTGCTACTTATTAGATTATTATCAACTCTTAGAAGAGACTTTACTTCATGTGATCCGAGTGTAGTATAAGTAAGTTTGAGAGAAAACCAAGTGCTAAGTGACAAAAACCAATCCGGTACACCTCTTCATCAATCATCTCAATTAGAAAAGCACACTTGACATTAGGCTGGTAAACCTTGAAATTCTTGATGCAGCAAAAGGTAGGCATATTCTGACAGCTTCAAGTCTTACTACAAAAGCAAAAACATATGTGTAATAATTCTTGCTTCTTGTGTGTACCCTTGAACAACTAGTCTTGCCTTGTTTTTGATGAAAAGTCCTCCATGATCCTTCTTGTTCCTGAATACCCATTTGGTTCCTATGCTAGTTTTCCTTAAGGAAGAGGACATAGGTTCCAAACCTTTTGTGTTTTTAATTGAAGCAATTCCTCCTGCATAGCTTCAACCTAACTTCCATCCTTTAAAGCCTTATCAACTTTCTCTGGCTCTATTTGGGACAAAAAACATGAATGGAGACAAATATTTACATCATAGGTTTTCCCTCTTGTTCTTACCCTATTGTCAACATCTCCAATTATATTTATGGTAGGGTGAGACTTATGAATCCTAGGTTGAGGGATTTGTTGATACATATGTACCTAGATTTGGATCTTAAGGTAATATGTCTTGAATGTCTTACGCTTATGTAATGTTTGGGAACTTAATGAAATGAAAATGTTTGATTGTGATTTATAATGTTTAATATTTGATTAATGAGTTGGGTAGCACATAGTGACTAGATTATATAGGTTTGTGATTATTTGAATTGATATGCATAATGTTATAATAATGAATACATTCAAACTTGGTGAAGTGAAGTTCTCATGCGTCTGACTGGACCATGCACCCCAACAGTGGTAATGCGTCCGAATAGCCATGCGACTAAGTGTCCATGCGCTTAAATAGTCCATACGCCTGAACAACTTCATGCGACTGACTCAATCGCACCACTAAACACTCAGTCGTGCGAATGGATCAACCGCATGGCTCAATCGCACGAATGAACCATGCTAATGATTCAGTCGCTTGAATGAGCAACCCTAACCTATAAATACGACCTAATTCATGGAAAAAGGTAAGCATTATACACACTTCGACTCCAGACGTACCCTAGCCATCCAGAGACCTCTAAGATCATACTACAAGTTCATAGATCGCATTAGATCGATTCCTAATCGATTCTTAACGTTAGATTCAATACCTAGTTGTCTCTACATGCGTTCTCACTGATTGGATCGCCAATAAAATAGGATTCTACACTATTTGGTTCGGTATACACATTAATCATTTAGTACATCATCAAGTACACGATCCCTAACAAGTGGGATAGAGCCTTGGCTCTTGATTACGTGTTGATTCAATCGTTTTTTATACAAAAATTGTTTTTTTCACTTAAAACACAATCTTTTGTGTCAAACGGAGTCTTAGATTCTCTTGGGTAATGCTTCTGAAGTCAAAATCATAAACATTTGATCCTTCAAGGAATTCGTAACTACAACGGAATCCCTATACAAGCTGAAAGTACGAAAAGTGTGCTCAGACAACAAAACCGAGTTCAAGAATCAGTGGATGGATGTCTACTACAAGGAAAAGGGAATTGTGCACCAATTTACCTTTGCCTACACTCCTCAGATGACGGTGTTGTTGAACGAAAGAATCACAGCTTGATAGAGACAGCACGGACAATGCTAGCAGACTCGAAACTGCCTATTCAATTCTGGAATGAGGTAGTTGCAAATGCGTGTTATACGCTGAATCGAGTTTTGGTAGTTTAACGCCATGGAAAAATGTGCTATGAGTTACTACAGTGACCTAAACCTAACTTAGAGTATCTCGAGCCGTTTGGCGCTCCGTGCACCCTGCTGAAGAAGACTCAGGACGGAAAATTCAGTGAGAAGGTAGATGAAGGGATCTTTCAAGGATACAACATACCAAACAAGAGAGTTTACAACAACTCAACGGGTCAAGTAGAGATGTGGTGTAATGTTGATGTTCAGAGCTACACCACGCCACCTGCTGGAAAAGGGCCTTCTTACTTCTTTGACTATGATGGATTCTTCAAGTCCTTCAACATACCTCTCTCCACTTCCGAAAACGAGTTGGCAAACAAGATGATGTACGACATCTTGAATACACTGTCTCAAGATTCAACACCGGATTCACAAAGTCAATCATCTACCAACTCAGGGGGAGCACTTGATGTCAGTGATTCTTCCTCTGATGAAGAAAATGTGGAAAATGATCAGAACAACCAGGATGCACAGGTTCCAACTACCACAAGTCCACAAGCATCTGAAAGTGATGCTTCTAAGCCTTTTGAACCTCAGACTCCTATAGCCTCAGATCCAGAACCAATGTTCACAATCTTGATTCTGAGGTGGTCGTTCCAATAACTCCCGGCTCACGTGTAAACGTCTATCATCCCTTGGATAATGTCATAGGAGATATGAGATCAGGAGTTCAGACCAGAAATCAGTTGTACTCAGCTAATTATGCCTCTGTGATGGAAAAGGGATACCTTCACGATGGTGCCTATCGTTGCTTTGTGTCTCAGTTTGAGCCAAAGTATGTTAGTGAAGCCCTAAATGATTAGGCATGGGTGAGTGCCTTGCAAGAAGAACTTCTTCAGTTCAAGAAGTTGGGAGTATGGACTCTAGTGGATAGACCTAAAGGTGCTAAGGTCATTGGCACCAAACTGGGTGTTGAAATGCAGAAAGATGATCAAGGAGTGATCATCAGAATCAAGGGTCGGCTTGTCGTCTAGGGTTTTCGACAAGTTGAGGGTATTGACTACAATGAAGTGTTTGCACTAGTGGCAAGAATAGAAGCAATCCGCATCTTCCTTGCCTATGGATCCTATATGAAGATCAAAGTATATCAACTAGATGTGAAGAGTGCGTTCCTTCATGGTGAGATCCGAGAAACAGTGGATGTCAGTCAACCCGAGGGATTTGAGGATCCATATCATCGGGACAGATTTTACAAACTTGACACAGCGTTATACGGGCTTCATCAAGCTCCAAGGGCCTGGTATGAGAAACTCTCGACGCATCTTGTGAAACATGATTTTAATAGGGGAGTCATTGACTGTACACTGTTTATGAAGGAAAAAGATGGAGATTTATTGCTGGTACAAATCTATGTCGATGACATAATCTTCGGCTCTAAGAACGAAGAATTATGTAAAGAGTTTGAGGCAGTAATGAAGGCGGAATTTTAGATGAGTGCAATGGGAGAGATGAAGTTCTTTCTCGGGTTACAGGTGGATGAGACACCAAATGGGATCTTCCTATATCAGACCAAGTATGTAGGTGATATTCTTAGTCGGTTTGACATGGAGAATGCTTCTACAGCCGGAACTCCTCATGCTACAATCATGATGTAGCACCTGACGAGAATGGTGATCTGGTGGATGCCACTATGTACTGAGGGATGATTGGATCTCTCATGTATCTCACTACCTCATGACCTGATATCATGTATGCTATATCTCAATATTCATGATATCAGGCAAAGCCTAACATGAACCATCTTATTGGGGTGAAAAGGATTTTTCGTTATCTTAAGGGTACACCCACCCTTGGTTTGTGGTATCCTCATGATGATGACTTTGAGCTTACGGCATATAGCGACTCGGATTATGGAGGCTGCAAGATGAACTACAAGTCACATGAGCAGGGTGTCAGTTCTTTGGGAGAAGATTAGTACCTCGTAGTGTAAGAAGCAGACCTCAGTTGCATTGTCAACCTATAAAGCCGAATATGTTGTTGCTGCAATTGCAATTGCAGTCACTAAAAACCCGATCCAACATCCTAAGACCAAACACATCGGGATTAAATATCACTTTATACGTGATTGCTTTGAAAAGAACTTAATCGATTTGGTAAAAATAAACATAGATTTTCAACGCGCTGACCTCTATATAAAGGCTTTTGACAAACCATGTTTTCTATATCTGTTAGAGGTCAACAGCAACAAAAAAAATAAAGTGACGTCATTCCTGAAGATGGCCATGTGTAGTCCGATGTGTCGTGTAAATTTTCTTTATTTTTCAATTTTTTTAATTATTTGGTTAATCTTAAGTTGGTTAATTAAAAATGGTTTTATTGTTTGTGCCTATTAAAATCCTAAAACGCTAATCCATTACAGTTTTAAAATTTTTGGCGGGAGAATAGGTTTAGACAGTATAAAAAAACGAGGGGAAGAGAGGTAGCTGATAAAGATAAGGTCGTATGTGTGATAACGATTCAATCTTGGGAATATGATAGTACGCAGGAGCAGACCAGTTGGAACTTTAAAATTTGAATTGAAAATGATGCAAAGCTCAAGTATAAGTCTGTGTAGTCTGAGCAATTTAAAAGGAAATATGATAGACAAACTAGCTACTGCTAAGGTAACACAAAGAAAGTTGACCTAGAGGTTGCTAGACCACAGATGATATGTCGGTAGATTCAACATAATAGATGACTAGACCGTTTTGTTGATCTCAAGATTAAACTAAAATGTTTGACTAGCTGTGGGTAACACCTTATCCCTGGTTAACACAATCAACAAGATTCCAATAAGGGGTGATGAGCAAAATAAAAGCCACGAATGTGTGCGTAAGACCAAAGCATGAGCAAAAGCACATAAAAAAATATGCAAATACAATCAAAATAATAACCTATGTTGTTGGTGAGATCTATGCAAAAAGAATGAAATTGCTCAAACAAGAAGATAGGTTATGTGCCTTTCTACTGTGCGGTGGCATTGTCCTGAGGATAAGCATAACCTGTATATTATAAAATTCATTGTTGTTTGCCCCATCTCTGTTGTGCGGTGGCACTGACCTGAGGCTTGGCTTCTCTTTGAAAGTTCTATGAATAGTTTCTTCTTGAATACTACCCTGAGACCGCTCATAAAATCTCCTGAGGAATGTTGATTACCATATAAGAGTGGGATCCACAAATGCTTGTTGAAATAAACAAACGTTAAACCATCACCAATGTGTGTTGAAAGTCTTTGTATGGATTTAAGTGGACAAGTATACTGACAATCATTGCGGCTACAATTCTTGAAAGTTCAAATCATAGTGGGGACCTAATAGTACTAGTATGATTTCTTAAATTTGCTAAATGACTCTAGATGAAAAAACAAGAATAGAGCATCAAAAGTTATAGATAACTTGTCCTGAACGATTTGAGTATCCTGTATGATTCCTAATTGAATTGGTCCATGTATGGTTTAAATGAAATGAAGTTCTCTTTTTTAGAAAAATAATTTCTTAGATTTACATCTTAGGATTTAGCCCTCACAAAAATACAAAAACATGTCTTAGTTTTAAGTTTCAATGTTATTCTTTTAAATTTGTTTAAAGTTTGTCAATTTCAGTTTTTGTTTAGTATCGAACTATGTCATGGTAGTTGATAGGGAACCTTATCATCTAAACGGTCACGTCTGAGATGACCACACGTGCTTTCAAATAAAAATGGGTCACGTCTGAGGTGACAAAGTATTTTAAATGGACCACGTCTGAGGTGGTCAAAAGTTTTTCAAGTTAAAATGATCATGTCTGAGATGATCAAATGCTCATACTGTTTAATCAAATGATACAAGTGTGGAATGGTCTTCAAGTCAAATTAATGAGTCTGACCCATTCGCATGAATAGACCATGAGTATGGACCAATCATACGAATGGACCATACTCATGCCCTAAATAGCCGAATGGACATGAGTATCAACGATTCAGCCAAATGGATTATCAAAATGAGCCAGTTGACCGAATGGAGGTGTGCGAATGAGTCAGTCGCCCGACTGAAACCCAGTCGGCCGATTGAAGGAAAGCGACTGAGCCAATCGCACGACTAAAGTCCATTCGCCCAAATGAACAGAGCGAATGGGTCCAGTCGGCCAACTAAACTCAGATTCAGTAGAAATAGGGCATAGTCGATCGCATTCGACACATCACCCCGGAATCGCCCTTAATTTGCACACACTACCGTTACTCTACCCAAATCTCATTAGATCAGGATTTCTGACTCTTATTGGTATACTGATGATTGTAGATTGATATACAGGTACAATGTCATGATATCTCACTGAAATCTGTTGAAATGGTGCCCTAACTTTAAGATTCTCGACTCAATCAAGGATCGTGTAGGATTCTATATGCCCAAGACACGTAGAATATTGATGTGGTTAGTACGTTATGATCCAAGTCGGGTTATACCCAATAACAAGCTTTACAATCACGAAGAATTATTTAATTGACGATGGGATCATGCAATTGAATAATTGCATCATGTTTAGAAAAAGGGTTTTCTAAACAAAGGCATTAGAGATGGAACAAATTATAAGGATAATTTGTTGATGGGTTTATTATTATTTTGTTATTTAAAAGGGTTTAAATAACACTAATAATATAAGAGTATACTTGAATTAAATTATTTAATTAGAGAAGACTTATGTCACATTTTAAATAAGTCTTGTAGATGACTTATTAATGTGTGACAAAACACTAGTTAATATTAAGTAAGTGTGTTTAATTAAGAGGGAAACTATCTTATTTTGAATACATTTTTGGCGGCCCACTCCTTGGAGGTGATTGGGTCTTTTGTTGTCTTGAGAAGACACAAACTTAACTAGTGGAAGCTCTCTCTCATTTTTCCAATTAGAACACATGCAAAATCAGCAAAGCTCTCCTTTTTCTCTCCTCCATCTCACGGAAATGGCAGTAGAAAATTGTGAGTTTTGGTTTTGATTTAGTGTTCATTCTCCTAACAAGAAGGTGATTGTAACTAGGCTTGGGGTATAAACACTTGAGGGTTCCTCTTCTCGGAATCTTGGGGTCGATTTCATCTTCCTACATCATCAAACTTGCTGCTGGAAACTCACGGTTTTGGAAGCTCTTTTGGCAGCTCTCTTTCTGAGTTTTGGGGTTCAAAATCAAGCAACTAAGAAGCCTACTTGAGGCTTGTGGGAGTAGTCACTTGAGGACTTCTACACTTGTGTTCTTGGCTGTTTAAGCATCTCAAATCTCCTTCTGTTGGACGTTTTTCTTGATGTTGGAAGGAGGTAGTTCATGGCAGCCCTTTGAGGTTGCCATATTGTGTTATTTTATGTACACATAGCATGTCCATTCACATATGATGATCTTTTGTTTGGGTTTGTTTTACCATCTTAAAAGATCACTAAAGAACATACATTTGAGCTTTAAAATTGGTTTTAGAGACATATATATCCGCTGCGCTTTCTGAAAGTTTAAAAGGTTAAACTATGTTTTAGTGTTTTAACAAACCCATTAGATCGATGGTTGATATATGGTCTATCAACCCCAAGGACAATATATGTGCTCACTTAGACCACACACCTGGAAATGGTGCCGAGTTTGCAGAGATCATCGCTTTTCTCAAGCGATCAAGGATCCACAAGGCCATTTCTACTCCATGCACTCCCTACAGGTCTATACAACAGGTCTTCTGGGAGAATGTATCTGTTGATCGATCATGAGAGCCGTACAACACACGGAGTTCTATTTGTGGCATGGATATAGAGATCACCGCTGCAGACATTTAGCGGGTACTTGAGTTGGGAGACGATACTGATCACTCCACCAGACTTTACTCACTGATGGTGAGAGGGTGCTTTATGAGGATAAAGTATGTTGGGGACATAAACTCAGGGGTGCTCAAAAAGAGCAAACTGTGTCCCCAGTATAAGTACTTAGCACATGTTATCCTCAAATGCATAGGATCACGAAGTGGTGGGTTCGATGACCTATCAGACTAGATTCAAAATGCCTACATGGCACTGGTACTGAACCACCCTTTTGGATTTTCTAGCATGATTTTCTCTTATCTGATAGAGAACTTGGAGGCAAAGGGCAAGGACGGCTTCTGCATGTACCCTCGGTTCTTACAGATGAGTTTTGACGAGAAGCTGCCCTCGCTACCAAAGGAAAGCCACGATGATGTGGCTTTAGAGATTATGGATCATACGACACTGGGTCGTATGAGGTTTTACCGGGGAAAGCAGGTCAAGCCCCTGGTAAAGGGACTTATAGGCCATCTGGCCAAGGTGGACTACGTGGTGTCGGGGAGGCGTAAGTGGCGTCACGTAGATAGTGACTTCGATGTAGAGCAGTTACAGCACTCGGAGGATGACTCCGACGACGACGACAACGGTGATGGTGGAGATGTAGGGCCCACACAACCAAGGGCCCCCACTGCCGATACAGCATCTCCGACATCTACTCATGATGGAGCATAGGCTGCAGGATTTCATCAAGATTTCATACCAGATGAGGAGGAGGATACTGATGAGGGGCCTCTGACTCGAACGGTGGGCAGCAAGGTTGGTGCCACCGAGAGAGGGCTCCGGGCGGTTGGTGAACGCCCTGGCAGATCGGGAGAGGCTGACATTGATCCTTCTTATGCTCCCAATCAGCCAAGCAGCATTTCAAGGGGAGCATCCTCCTCGAAAGGATCAAGGAAGAAAAGGATGGCTCAGTCCCACGGCCTGAAGAAGAAGAAGAGAAGATTGACTTTCATAACCACTACCACCACTACCACCTCTCCACCTACCACTACTGCTACCACCACTACCACCACTACTACCACAACCACTCCACCTACCACCACTAATACCACACCCACTCCACCTACCACCACTACTACCACACCCACACCACCACCACCTCATCAATATTACCCCCAATCTTCACCACTGTAACCACCACCACCACCAGTCACCATGCCGGACCATCTACATTCCCGTCCTTCCCATCAGGACCCACTCTACCTCCTAGTGGGGTAGAGGAACAGCTTTCGGCACTAAATCGTATGTTGCTAAAGTTGTTGGCTACCGATGACGAGAAGACTGCTCAGATTTGACAGCTAGTAGACCTTAGTGCTGCTCAATCTATGCAGATATCTCATCAGGCACAACAAATAGAGCAAAAAGCCTAGGTGATGGATGCACAACGCATAGAGATGTCCCAAATCCGGGTGAAGCATGCTGAAGCAGCTAAAAGGATAGAGGAGTTGGAGACCACCAACAAGACCATCATGCTGCGGCTAAAGGGATCAAAGGAAGAGCCCTTAAAGATAAAGGAAAGAGATGGACATGATGGTGATAATGACAGTGATGATGATGATGATGATGATCATGTTGATGATGTTGATGATGTTGATGATGATGATGAAGATGCATCTGCTGCAAGTGCTACTTCTGCTAGTGAAAGGAGGACAAAAAGAGCTCAAGACCAAAGTGCCTCCACTTCAGCCCCGTCAGGAGAAAAGCACATGATACAAGAGAAGAGTTATACTTAGTTGTTTATGTTATTTAAATCATATGTATTTGAATCTTGTATCAAATTAATATAATGAATGTTTATACTTAATGTTGACATTTACTGCTTTGATTATTGACTAATATTTTTTGTGTTACATGTTTTAAATCAAGCGGATCCAAACTTTCAGAGGGGTGAACATGATGTTGCTCCCCTCCAACAGATCAAGAATCAGCTCACGAATATTCTTGATGTGTAGGGTATTGTTAGGAGATCTATGATGTACACTCCTGAAGAAGGAGAGATCATTCACAATCTCACTGACGAGCAAATGCAGAAATGTTCAAGCTTAATCCCGATGAGATTGTAAAGGACCCTCCATCCTTTGTAGAAACCAGTGATGACAAGTTAAACGACATTGATGAAATAGAGATAGAGGACGTCACTGCAGAGCACTATCCCGAGTACGCTGACAAAGAGGGAAATGTGGTCCCTAATTTGGGTGACTCCTTGGTCGGTGATACATTTGAGATACTAGATAAGATGGAGCAAGAGTCTGAGAAGGTTGAAGGATAAGCCCAAGCCTCAAACCCTGATGTTGATATCTAAAAGGCTGAATGGGTTGCTTATTTTGAGGAGATCCGAGCCCAACACGCTGCTCCTAGACAAAATGTCTACACCAAGCTCTACAATGTGAAGAAACATCACAAGGTGTCAGGCAAAATTATTGCGTGGGCACATTTTGATGATCTTAATGTTTACGCAGTGAAGAGAGAGAAAGGTATTGAGTATTTTAGATTCTTGCATGAACCATGCTAATGGTTCAGTCGGCCGAATAAGCACCCTAACCTATAAATACCACCTAATTCGTGCAAAAAGGAAAGCATCATTCACACTTCAACTCTAGATGTACCTTAGGCGTCCAGAGACCTCAAAGATCATACTTCAAGTTCATAGATCGCATTAGATCGATTCCTAATCGATTCTTAACATTAGATTCAATACATAATAATTTTTACGTGCGTTCTTACTGATTTTATCACCAATCAAATAGGATTCCGCACTATTTGGTTGGGTATACACGTTAATCAGTTAGTACATGGTCAAGTACACGATCCGTAACAGGATTACAAGAAGTTGCTTGGAGAGATCTAAGTTAAAGAATTTTAGGTCAGGCATTAAAGTTTCTTCCACCACATCAACACATTTATCAAGAGAGACTTGATCAAATGAGTATGTGAAATCATTTATGTTGTCTTTAATGGAGTGGTTGTCAGCATCATGAAACTCTTCATCACCATCACCACTTCTATTCCTTCCACATTTGAAGCTCCTTCATTTGAGTGTTGTGCCTCTGAGCTGGAATTTGATAGCACCTCAGATGTATGAGATGAATTTGTCATAGTTGTGCTGATAGGAGCTCCATTTGTAGAGTGAGTTACCATAGGAGCTGAAGTAGTGTGATTTGATGGTCTTCTCAGCTCAAATCTTGGATCATGATCACTTGTTGATAAGATATATTTGAATCCTGAAACATTCTCACAAGACTTGTAAAAATAATTGGTAACTAAGTTAAGATCAAATAACCAATCAAGACCAGAACCTTTCACACTAGGAGTGTGCTCGTTGAAAGTCACATTGGCTAACTCCACAACTACTCTAGTTTTGAGATTGTATACTCCATGAGCCTTATCTTGAGAAGAGTATGTGTAACATCCGCCCATTTTCAAACTAGAAACCCAAACCCGAACCCATTTGAGTCAATCTTGTAAAACAAATTTATTATTTAGTCATTTTATATATTTTTATTCCAAAAAATATGCGTCACTTAATCAATTTACTTAAATTCTATAATTTATAAAATAAATTTTATAAATGTTAAAAGGTTATTGATATCTACAAGATTTGAAATATTCAACTAAAATAAATAATCAAATTATAAGTTCTTATGAGATTTATAAAGCCTATAAAGATTTAATTAAAAAAATGTTGTTTAATTACATTTAGAGTCTTCATAAATTTAAAGTTTAAATTGTAATTGTTATTATTTTACTTATTTAAATTATTTAATTTTATATATATTTTAAATTCTAATCATAATCGCTTTTGAATGATTTGTAACTCACCATTAACACAATTCATAACCCCCTCCTTATCTCAATTATAAAAACAAATTTTAAGCCTAACTTTTAATTTGCTCATTTTCTAAAAATCTCACTAACAAACCTTTCTTTTATCTATTGGTTTTGATCAATTGCAAGAATTTTTTTACAAGAAATTTAAAAAATTTTCTAATACTAAGGTAATCTTATATTGCTTTTATATTATACATTTCTATATTGTTTCAATTATCGTAACATCCAATTGCTCCCATGTGCAGGATCAATTTATTCGTATTACATTGCAAAAACATTATACAAAAGAATGCCATCCAAAAATGCCAAGTAGCCGCCCCGCCCCATCCTCAGCAATGCTCACCTGCCAACCGGAAAATGCATAAAAAAGTTAGTGTTGCTGAGTGAGTTCTAGTTTTATAAAAACATTGCATTACCCTCCATTGGTTAAAACATTTTCATTACTATCACACGTGATCACACATCATACACACATCAAGGTAATCATTATTATCTTCATCGTCGTTCCTTTCGTACATTTCGCATGTTTCGCACATTTCGTACTTATCGCACTTTTCGTACATTATTATCGTTCACTTCTATCTAGGTCCTATCATGTGCTTAACCCCCCTCTAGAGCACCAAGCAATTCATCTAGGGTTAATCGACAAGGACCCCATATCGCACATATGGAGTGGTCACTACGACAGACTCCCAGATCGCACGTTGTATAGCACCCAGTATTTAGGAAACCGCACGTATTGGAGCAGTCACCAAGACTGAACTCTTACTATGTGTCTGAACCCTTATGACTTAGCCAAAATCACATGCTGTAGACACACAAAGTTGAGCTAACAACTCTCACTGAGTTGTGAACGTCCTTTCATTTGCTTGCAAGGCTTTTCATTCGTTCCTCATTATGTTCCACTTTCAGTGTCTTAAATCTTTCACTTCGTTAAGATAATACTTTACGTTCATTATCCATATCACACCACATAAAGTCACGTCATCATACGTAATAAGGAGTATAAGAAAACATAGCAAACATAACATACATAGAATACATAATCAACATAGATCCGCATCAACATACATATAATCAATCATACGTCATTTTAAACATCATGAATCGCACATTCACATACATAAACGTATGCATATCAAGCATAAATCATCATAAGACATAACTGACCCACCGCAGGACAGCAGGGGTTCGGGGGCGGCAGCCTCTGACAGCGGGATCGTAGGGGCAGCGGGATCGTAGGGGCAGCAGCCCCTAGTGGGGTCCAAGGGGCAAAGCCCCTGGCTAGGGCCGTGCTGACGTGTCATTTACCACAATTCGTTATCGAAAAATCGATATTCTCGTTAAAACCTCTTAAAATCTCGGTCTTTTAAATCATATATTTTGTCTACATTTCCAGCCCCAAACCAGTTCAAAACCTTTAAAATAGGGGATCAAGAACTCACCTGGACTCCATGAGTATCTTCTTAATCAAGCTTTCAAAGTAGTGGTTGCACTACACAGCCCGCACATAAGTTAATACTCAAAGGAGTTAATTTCTACCTAATTTCGTTAGTAGTTTCGCTGCTAGTTTCGCCGGCATCTTTGCTGGCAGTTTCGCCGGCATCTTCGCCGGCAGTTTCGCCGGCATCTTCGCCGGCAGTTTCGCCGGCATCTTCGCCGGCAGTTTCGCCGGCATCTTCGCCGGCATCTTCGCCGGCATCTTCGCCGGCATCTTCGCCGGCATCTTCGCCGGCATCTTCGCCGGCATCTTCGCCGGCATCTTCGCCGGCAGTTTCGCCGGCATCTTCGCCGGCAGTTTCGCCGGCAGTTTCGCTGGAAAATCATTTCGGGGAAACTAGATCCACAGTTTCGCTGGACGAGTACCTAATTTCGCTGGATTAATGCCCAGTTTGGCAGAATAGGCTGAAAATTACGAACAACCTATTTTTGACCCAAAATTTCAATCTTTTACACCCAAAACCTTGGTTTATCACCCAATAAGCTCTATCTAAGCTTCTTACATGTTTTCTTACACAAAAACATATGTTTTGGGTGAATCTTTTCAACTTTTAAAAACTCAAACCATAGAATGCGGGTTTACATCAAAAGCAATGATTAAACGATGTTTCTTACCTAGATTCTTGGTGTTTTCTTGTTGTTTGGATGCCTACGAACACCGATCTTTAATCCCGAGATCAACCAAACCTTGAATCTTCAATTCTCTCTACTTTCTCTCTCTACTCTTTCTCTCTCTAGAACTAGAGTGTTGAGTTGCAAATGAGAGCTGCTCAAGCTGATTCGTTTATATATACTGGGCATTCCCGGGACCTTAAACTCGCCAAACACGCAACCTGCAAAGTCTTCTCGGTCTAAAACCCATATCCATCTTATTTTATTAAATGATCTCGTCTAGACCCATTATTATTATTTAGCTCGCTTAGACATTATTCAGGGCGTTACAAAAGCACAAGAGAATAATTTCAAGACACATGTATATATTATTTTTTAACTCAAAGTTGTACAAGACTCATACAAGCTTACTACAAAAGTTACAATGAGAAACTATATATACTACTATCTACAGTGAGATATATTTTGATACCAGCTGGAATCCTTTAACTAAAGCAGATACTACAAAACTATAGTTTAAGGTATCTTTGATAATGTCTTATCTAAGATATGGTAGTCATGACATGTCCATGACTTACCTTTTGTCAACAACTAAAGTTTGTAACTTGTACTAACATATAAAGGTGAACAGTGGAATAAAGTATGGTCAACTACATGGCCTTTTGGGAAAACGCCATGTAGTATCAGAGGTCTGCAATAGAGTGTCAGATACCATACTTATGTCCATCCGTTCATTAGTTTCATCTTCCGAAGGTGAATTGGCTTTGGAAGAACAAGTTCTTCCAAAGCCTATTATACTTCGGAAGTGGCTGGTTCTTCCATGGCTTGGGGACTTCTGCTTTGGAAGTCATTTTCTTTGATTTCTTCTAAGTCTTAAACTTCGGAACAGAATACTTTGTCTTTGGAAGTTGGAGCTTTTCCTTCGGTTGTTGATTTTGCACTTTGTCTTCAGAAGAACTCCATATCCTTCCGAAGTTCCATATTTAGCTTCAGAAGTACTTTACTAGTTGTTCCAAAATTGTCTAAGTGTTTGGTTTTGGTTGCACCAGCCTTCTTCTTGATCCAACAAACTCCCCGTAGGCTAATGCTACCAAAACCTCACTTGTTCTTGCTTCTCAAAAGTTTCAACACGAGGGAAAGCATATACTTATTTCTATCTTGTCTTCTAGGAAGTGGTGTTGAGAAGTTTGTACAAATCGTTTGTGGATAGGAGATCCAGTATGTCCCTTTGAATGATATGTACCCTCTTTTGAGTCCCTCAGAGGAGAGTTAGTTGACGGGAGTTATAGTCATACTCCCATCAAACTATTGGTTCCGATTCAGGGCATTCCACCATTTGTAGAAGGCCTTCCCTTTGGTTGTTAACCTTTCCTTGTCTTCTTTCACTCTTAGGTTCAACTCCTCTTCAATCATGGCTTTTGTAGTTAGCTCAGGAAGATGAAGGTTGCTAAGATGCTTTCTGAAGTGAGCAGCTGTTTCAGAGTTGGAGGGATTGGAGAATGGTTCTCTGCTAAATCGCCATTGTTGAATGTGCTAGAGTGTAGCAAAGAAGAGGCCTTTAGCCTGTTGCTCTCTCCATTCTCTCTCTCCACAACAAAGTTATGAGAGGCTTCTTTGAACCTTCACTGGATTATTTTCATTCTAGGCACAAGGGGCTGACTAGGAACCTTGTCCCCTTTCTTGTATCCAGTAAAGTCACCAGCGTTCTTCACATCTTCTTCTCTTCATCATTTAAGGAGTCAGAGTTGAGGCCAAGGTGTTTAACAGCTTGGTCCAGTGTTCCTCTAGACAGATCAAGGAATTGATCTCTTGTGAGGGAACATGAGGATCCATCAATGTAAGTCAGCTTGACAGATCACAGGAGATGTCACTCAAGATTGTGCATTTGTTGAGCTTCATCTTGATATCCTTAAACTCTTCTAAAGAGAGATGTTTAGAAGGCTGAGGGGGTAGTCTAGATGGTTGGTGGGTAGGTAAAGGTGTTTGGGTTCTGGGTAAGGTTTTTGGTTGAGGGATGATTAGTTGAGGTGGTTATGGTAATGAGATGGGTAAGGTGGTTGGTGTAGGTTCAGGGGTGTAGGGTTGAGAAATGGATTTAGATTTGATGGGGAAAGGAAATGGGGAAGGTTCAGGTTAAGGTTGGGGTTGTGGTGTTGGTTTGACAATCCATTATACCCTTCTGTACATCTCTTTCCTTTTTCCCATATGAATGTCAGCATTGATGTCGCTGACAAGTCGCTAGAGTGTCTTTTCAGACATAGGTCCCACCTACCTACCAGAGAAGCCATGAGCTCGAAGATAATCCATCATCCATTTTTTATCACCTATCTTCTTGGCGGCAGTGACCCTAACTTCTTCTTCTTTCTTCTCCTTCTCCCTCAATTTCTCTCTCACAACTCTCTTTATCTCTTTCTCCAATTGATCCTACTCTTTGTTGAAGAGCCATAGGATCGTATCATTATTATGTGAGATAGTTCTTGAAGAGAGAAACCTCAGGAGGTTAGGAAAGATATCCTTTTCCTCCAGAATTGTAGATCAGCTTCCGTTTTCTCTCATTCTTTTTCCTCCTCCAAGGCCAACCTTGTTGCTTCCTCCTTTTGTTCAATCTTCATCCTGATTGCCTTTTCTAGCTCTATTAACTCCTCTAGTGATAGAAGGAATATGTCTTTACTGGTAGCTCCAAGCTTGATCAGCCTGTCAATGATCTCCACCCACTTTTTGTTGTTGACTGCCTCCTGGTTGGTTGCAGTTGCTTTGGAACTGGCATCTAACAACTTCCTAGTTGGAAGTCTACCATTTCTTTTCAGCTTTTCAATCCTCTCCTCTCCTTGAAGCTCTTTTGATGTCATTTTATTCTTTCCTTTATCATCTTTGGAAGTGTTTGACTTTGGTGGTTCTTGGATGGAGGGTTCAGATTGAGACATTGTAGATGGAGGTAGAGAAGTTGTCTGAGCTAGGGTTTAGTTGAGAAAGTCCTCACTATTCACCTTAGATGCCAACTCTAGAATTGCATTTGTGATGATTAGATCCTCGGACAAAGAGAACAGTTCTTTCACAGCTTCCATTTAAGCTTCTGAAGACTTAACTTGTTCTTCCAAGGCTTCGACTTCAGCTTCAAAAATTTGAGGGAATGCACTCTTTGTCCCAACTGTTTCAGTTGCAGGGCTACCAGTCCACATTTCCCCTTCAAATTAAATCTCAGGTTCCATTTGGACCTTAGGTTGACCAACTTCTTCCATGGTGATAGGAGGTGCACTTAACCTCTGAAACTCTTCAGTTCCAAAGTACATCGTAGCTGCATCAGGGCTTGGCTGATCTAGGGAAGATCTTAATAGAAACTTGGAAAAGAGCCTATAGAGATATCTGAGCATCGTTGGGTCTATTTGTTGGACAACTTGGGAGGGCTCAAGAAAGATAGTTGCAATAGGAGTCGAATATTTGGAAGTTGAAGCTTGGCTTGGTGGTTCCTTAGTTGTTTGTCTCTGAACACTCTCCCCCTTTTTGGTAGCGTCATCTTCAGAGATAGATGAGCTAGAGGAAGAGATCAATGAGACCTGATCTAGTACATGCATAACAGATATCTCAATCTATTTCTCAACTAGCTGAGCCTTGAGACTTTCAATCTAAAGTTGCTAAGTGGCATACGTATCATCTAATGTCTTAACCTTTGATTCAAGATTTAACTTGAGACTTTAGAAAGTAGGTCCTGAATGATGAGTTGCATATTACCCCATCTTGTTTAGAAGAATCATGGGGAGATGAGGTAACATACCTTGTATGTTCACCCTCACCACCAGATGTGGTTTCTTGGCACCCTGGTTTCCCATGCCTAAGATGTTTCTTTTAGAGTCATCAAAACGCATGGTTGTCGTAGGTTCAATCTCAGAGATGTTACCACTGTCCTAAGGATCCAATGACTTTCCTTCAATAGTGGCAACTGAGTCTACATGTGTCCCCTTCGCATCCGTGGGACTAAGTTCATCAAAGCAAGTTTAACCATTTAAACTTCAAAAATGCAGCAGATATTAGTGGTTAAAGTATGTTAAACAATATGAAATTTTTAACCATTTTAACCAAAGACAAAACCAAAAATAAGGATCATTAATATATCTAAAAAGACATGCTATCAAAACAAGAACAACCATAGGGTGTTCTTGAAACTATCTTTTAAGAACAAGATGTTGAAGTATGGATGAGATGAAGATGATGATGCTCTTGAATGTCCATCCCCCAAGAGAGAAAGCCTCAAGTTTGTATACCCACAAGCTCTTCCAAACAACTAGCTAGTTAGGGAGCCCAACACCAAGAACCCGCTTCTTCTGCCTCTTACAAAACCAAAATTTTTAGCTTCCTTTTTCTCCTGTTGGATCCGAAATTTTCAGGTTTTTGGAGAGAGTTTCTTGCTTGTGTGAGAGAGAGAGTGTGTGTTGATGGAAGAGTGTAAGGGTGTGTTATGTCTTGTAAAACCCAAGACAAAACTTGATTCCAATAGCCACAAGGGTTGCTGAAATTCTAGTTTGAAATTGGTTGCCCCTATTTCAATTTTTTTAAAAACGTTACACTCTTAACCCTTGAGTTTATAAAATTAAAAACCCATTTTAATGTTATAACATTAACAAACTTTTATTTTTTATTATTTAACTCACATAAATAATGAAACAAATAATTTCTCAAGAACAAATTATCCACATAATGTTGTTCTTTCACAAAAAATAAAGTTTTAGAAAACCCATTTTCTAAATTGGTGTCAATATTTATTTGTATGATCTCATCAACAAATAAATATTTATCGGTGTTTGTTTTGCTTGTTATTGGGTATGACCCGACTTGGATCATAACATACTAACCACATCAATCTTTTATGTATCTTGGGCATACAAGATCCAACATCACCTCAGTTGGTTTTGACTAATATGGGCAAGATATAAGAGGTCCCTCTAGGCTCTATTGATCCATGAGAGAGTGTTGTGGATCAACTTCATTGCCATAAAGAGACATAATCTCCTCATTTGTTCTCAATAAAAGGTTAGTAAAGGATATAGAAGTTAAGCCTAGTGACCTGAGCCTTTGGTCAATGTCTAGTGGCATTGAGTCTTTGGTGGGGCTGTCCCTTTTTGGTTTCTCAGGAGAGTGTTGGGAGTCATCCTGAGGGCTTGCAGCCTGGGCTTGGGGCTCAGGTAATTGAGACTGAGGAGACTCAAATCCCATATTGAAGTCAAAGGAGAAAGATGGAGAGACTTCTAATTGAGTGGGAGCCCATCGTTCCACTCCAGTCTTTTTGGTTTGAACAGGAGGGACTTACTAAATCAGAGTAGACTGAGCAGGGATTCGTTTGCATCTCTGATATGTGTGTTTGATGTGGTGAATAGGCAAAATAAGGGTATTTGCTATTGTGGGTTCATCACCTGTGGGGTGAATAAGGGATGTCACCAGGAGCCATTGGCTCAATCATACCTGGAAGAAGGTCAGTGTGTCTTCCGGTGAAGTTGGTGGACACTCTCTTTAGAATCTTGAAGATGGTTGGCCTCATTTGAGGACATGCAGAGCAGCTACACAGACAAGTTGACTCTGGTCCAACTCACAATTGATTATGTGCTGAAGAAAGACTTTAGTGTGTAACAAAAATCTTTTGGGCCCCATTCTATAAAAAGTAAAGATTTTGTTAATGATGTCTGATTATTTAAATAAACTAAACCTTACCCCCTATCACATCATCCACTAAAAACATCACATCATCTTATCCTAATCCCTTTAACCACCATTTCACCCATTTAAATAATCCCGACTACTCACTTTCATCTTCTTACCAAATTTTACTACCCTAAAATCTACCTTCGTCTCCAATTTACCCAAGTCCAAACTCACCTACCCACAACTTTCTCAAATGACACTTAACCATCAGTACAATCAAGTCGCAGTTCTTATATCTTCAAGAGATGCTGACTTCTTTGATATCAATTCCTATCTTACCGAATCATCTTATTTCACTGCTGTGACTGCTAACCCTAGAGTTTATTCAAATCATAAGGCTGAATTTGGGGAAAATGGTCAGATTGAAACCCTAAATGGGGTATGGGTAATGAGATCAAGCATTTGTGGCTAGGAGTTGGTCATTATCGAACAACTCATGAGGGAGCATCTCGAACTTCATGATGAAGGCGCTCTAACAAAGTTCCCCAAGGTAGATTTGGACAAAACCTACATCTAAATGGGATATGGTGGAGATATTAGTAGGTCTACAGTCTACAAGTTCAACTTTTGTTAAAACTGGAAGTTCCTGATGCATGCTATTCTTCATTGCCTATCTAATAAATCTGGGGGATGGGATCAAATCCCATACTAACTAGGGTGCCTAGTTCATGCAATGGTGCGAAGCCTTTGCTTTAACTATTCAAGATTTGTGCTGACCAATCTTATGGGAAACCTCTAGCGGGAAGCATTCTTCATGTATCCCAGGTTTCTTCAGCAAATAATCAACTATGAGTTGGACCAGAGTCAACTTGTCTATGCAGCTGCTCTGACTATCCACAAATGAGGCCGACCATCTTTAAGACATTGAAGAAAGCATTAACCAACTTCACCGGAAGACATACTTCTTTTCTTCCATGTATGAATGAGGAAATAGCTCCTGGTGACATCCCTGTGAACCCCAAAGGTGATGAACCCACACAAGAAACTGCCCTCACATTACCAAATCTACCTTCTCACCCCATTACCATCACATATCAAAGATGCCCCAAACAACCCCTTTTTAAATCTTCTCTGATTTAACAAGCTCCTCCTGTTCAATCCAAAAGGACTAGAGTGGAACAATGGGCTCCCGCTCAGTCTGAGGTCTAACCATCCTTCACAATTGACTTCAATATGGGTTTTGAGCCTCCTCATTTTCAAACCCAAGAGCCCGAAACCAAATCTGAAAACTCTCAGGGTGAGTCTTTATACTCCTTTGAGCAACCACAAAGGGACAACCCCACCATACGCTCAATGCCTGTAGACATTGACCAAGGTCCCGGGTCACTAGGTTTAACTTCTATATCCTTTACCGAACTTCTATTCAAAACTAATCAAGAGATTACATCCCTTCATGGCAATGAAGTTGATCTACAATACTCTCTGAAAGATCAACAGAGCCTAGAGAGACGTTTTATCTCTTGCCCGATCAGCAAGCCTTTAGTGAGTTGAATCCCATTGATGTGGAGGGGACTCATGTAGATTCAACTGCCACTACTAACGGAGCCTCAATGGATCTTCAACACATTGGTAACATCTTTGAGATTCAATCTGGGGCAACCATGCCTTTTGATGACTCGGAAAGATACATCATTAAGCAAGGGAAACCAGGGTGCCAAGAAACCACATCTGGTGGTGAGGATGAACATACTAGGTATGTTACCTCCTCTCCCTATAATTATTTAAAAGAAGATGAGGGAAGACTGCAACTCACCATTAAAGACCTACTATCTAATGTCTCAAACCTCGAATACAAGGATAGGTCTCCTACTCCACAACTTGAGATTGACAGTCTCAAGGCTCAACTAGTTGAGAAACAGTTTGAGAGATCTGTTACGCATGTACCCATTCAGGTCACCAAGACCTCTTTTTCTAGCTCATCTAGCTCTCAAGATGATGCTACCAAAAAGGGGGAGAGTTTTTAGAGACAAACAACTAAGGAACTACAGAGCCAAGCTTCAACTTCCAGATATTTGGCTAATATTGCAACTATCTTTCCAGAGCCATCCCAAGTTGTCCTACAAATAGACCCAAGGATGCTCAGAGATCTCTATAGGCTTCTTTTCAAGTTTCTATTGAGGTCTTTTCTAGATCAGCCTAGCCCTGATGTGGCTATGATGTACATTGGAGCTAAAGAGCTTCAGAGGTTAAGTGCATCTTCTACCACTATGGAAGAAGTTGATCAACCTACGGTCTAAATGGAAGCTGAGATTTAATTCAAAAGGGAAATGAGGACTTACATCCCAGCAATCGAAATAGTTAGGGTAGATAGTGCACTCCCTCAAACTTCTGAAGCTAAAGTCAAAGCCTCTAAAGAACAAGCTAAGTGTTCCGAAGCTGAGATGGAAGCTGCGGAAGGACTTTTCACTTTGCGGGGATCTAACCATCATAAATGTAGTTCTAGAGCTAGCATCTAAGGTGAATAGTGAGGACTTTATCAACCGACCCCTAGCTCAAACAACTACACTATCTCTATCACAATCTGAACCCTCCATCCAACAACCACCAAAGTCAAGCACTTCCAAAGATCATAAAGGAAAGAAGAAAATGACTGTGGAAGAGCTTCAGAAGGAGGAGAGGATTGAGAAGCTTAAAAGAAAAGGTAGACTTCCAACTGGGAAATTGTTAGCTGCCAGTTCAAAACCAGCTGCAGCCAACTAGGAGGCAATCAACAACAAAAAGAGGGTAGAGATCATTGACAGGTTTATCAAGCTTGGTGTAAGGGCCCGTGCCCGGGACGCTCAAAGCTGGTCAATCATTGCACTTAAAACATATAATTACATTTTAATACTCGTAAAACATCGTAGCGAAACATTAAAATAACTTTTCATTTCATTACAAATGCTATTGCAAGTTAATACAATCATTCTTTTCGAAACATCGTTCATTCACATTACAATGCAAAAACATTAACAAAAGAATACTATCCAAAATGCTAAGTAGCTACCCCGCACCATCCTCAGCAATGCTCACCTGCCAACTAGAAAAATGCATTAAAAGTCAGCGATACTGAGTGAGTTCTAGTTTTATAATAAAACATACTTTACATTCATTAAAACCATTCTTTTCTTTTTCATGTGATCACACATCATACGTACACATAGATAATATCATTATTATTTCATTATTCATTCATCAACATTCATTCATTCCTTCAACATTACTTCTTTTCATTCCATCAAAAACCATGAAGTTTACTCTACCATCATGCATAAAGCTGGTACTGGGTCGGGGTCTATCATAGACCCCCATCATGGCGCACAGCAGCTTGGCCACAATATTTAGGGTAAATTCATGTGTACCATTGTCATGTGCTATACCCACCATCATGCATAAAGTGGGTATTGGGCCGAGGTATATCATAGACCCCCCATCATGGCGCACAACAGCTTGGCCACAGTATATAGGGTAAGTGACAAAGGTTCTATACAAATGGTCTGTCGTAAAGACGGATGTCGGTGTGCATCCTTTTGGGGTAGCTAACCCACACCATTGAAGTAACACCCTCATTGGGAGTGTTTCCACATACAAGGCTTGCAGGACTTACTTTACTTTCTTCATTCATTAATGAATGCATTCTTTCATCATGTTCCTCTTTTCATTACGTTCCACTTTACATTACTTAATACTTACATTTCATTCATTAACATTCAATGTAAAGCCATGGGAAAATAAACATACAATGTAAGGAACATCAACATACACAGTCAATATCATCATACATACATAACATACATCATACAAACCATCACGCATAAGCATCAATCATACATCAAAACATGCCCATCCTAACCTCTAAGACCTCAAAAGTCAACTTGCATAGCCCCCGGGAACCTCCTAAGTCAACCCCTATATTTCAACTTTTTCCCCAAAAAGTCAGAAAATATTATAAGTGTTCATCCGCATTTCACCTTTGCTCATCCGCATTTCTTTTTGTTCATCCGAATTTGTTCATCCGCATTGACTTTGTACATCCGCATTTGTTTAGTTGTATGTACTTACTCATCCGCATTGACTTTGTTCATCTGCATTTGTTAAATCGCATGAACTTACTCATCCGCATTTCTTTTATTCATCCGCATTTGTTCAGTCGCTTGAACTTACTCATCCGCATTTCTTCACTCATCCACATTTGTTCATCCGCATTGACTTATTCATCCGTATTTCTCAATGCTCAATCACATTTGTTCAATCTCATAACTTACTCATCCGCATTGACTTTCTCACCCGCATTGACTTTCTCATCCACATTGACTTTCTCATGCGCATTTGTCAATGTTAATCTGCATTTGTCAATCTTCATCTGCACTTGTCAATGTTCATCCGGAGTTGTCGATGTTCATTCGCATTTGTCAACACTTAAGCAGTTTTCTAAACTTAGGCGTATGAACTACTGTTTGGGTGTATAAGTAGCCTAGGGCATACTTATCATCAGATTCAGCCCTCAAAACCTCATCTATCATGTTCTAAGTTAAAATCATGCATTCTAATCCTTAGGAATACAACCATAACATCATCAAGCATGAACATAGCCCACAATCACACCATACTCGCAACATACACACATTCAAACATACGGGTATGAAACATAGTTTTATAAAAACATAAATTCATGCATTTCCAGCTCCAAGATCAGTTAAAATAACTAAAAAGAGGGGTTCTAGAACTCACCTTTGCAGCTCTTGAGTATGGTTTCTTCCAAACTCGTTTGAAATTGAGTTCAACTGCCTAGAAACCCACTAAAACACACACCCGAACACATACAAACATACATAAGCGTACAACCGAGGCAAGGCCAGTTAAGAACACTTAAAAACAATGAATTCATACCATGAATTCGAATTTTTAGCTTGTTCTTCTTTCTAAAACCGAGAGTTAAATGCTCCTTGTTACTCTCTCTCTAAATATTCGGATGAAAATGGTGTGTAGGAGTTGATGGGCGGCCATCACCTTTTATACCCACTTTTTCAAACCTTTTTGTCCTTTTGACACTTTTTACCCCTCAACTTGGGTCAAATATATTTTCTTTCTTTTCTTCCACTTTATTCTTTCTTTCTTTGACTTTACAAAAAAATAGCCAGGTGTTAGAAGTTCACCCCCTTATATAGGTTTCGTCCCTGAAACCTGTTATTCCTCGAACAAGCATGGGTAATGCTGTCTCATCTCTTCTTCAGTCTCCCACGTAGACTCTGAACCCTTTCTGTGCTTCCACTGTACACGCACGAGAGGAACCACTTTATTCATTAACCTCTTCACTTTACGATCAATGATTGCCACTGGTTGCTCTACGTAATTGACCCGTTCGTCTACCTCGATATCTTCTAGTGGGATAACCATGTCTTCGTCTACCAAACATTTCCTATGATGAGATACATGGAATGTCGAATGAATTCCACTTATTTCATCAGGTAATTCTAATCTATAGGCCACCTCTCCTACTCTAACAATGATTCGGAAAGGCCTTATGTGTATCGGGCTCAACTTGCCCTGCTTTCAGAACCGAATGATACCCTTCCAAGGTGAAATTTTAAACATAACCCTGTCACCCACCAGGAGCTCAATCGGTCTATGTCGTTTATCAGCATACGACTCCTGTCTATCTTTGGTTGCCTTCATGAAGGCTTTGATCTTTTCAAGTTTCTCAGCCGTAGCCTCGATCATCTCGATGCTTCCTAACTGTTTCTAACCAATGTCACCACAACACATGGGAGTTCAGCATTTCCTACCATATAGCATCTCATAAGGGGTCATACCAATGCTGGCATGATAACTGTTGTTATATGAGAACTCAGCTAACAGTAAGTGGTCATCCCAACTTCCTCCAAATTCGATGACACACGCTCGAAGCATATCCTCCATCGTCTGAATCGTCCTCTCCGAATGACCATTCGCTTGAGGATGATAAGCCGTACTAATATGTAACCTCATCCCAATCGCATCGTGGAATTTCTTCCAAAATTTAGATGTAAACCGGGTGTCACGATCAGACACAATGGACACCCACACACCATGACGAGTTACAATCTCCTAAATGAAAAGATCAACCAACCTCTCAGATGAATATGTCTCACGAATCGGTAAAAAGTGAGCACTCTTCGCCAAACGATCAACTATCACCCATATAGCATCATACCCTCGCTTGATACACGTTAGCTTCATCATAAAGTCCATTGTGATATTTTCCCACTTCCACTCCGGTATATCCAAAGGTTGGATCTTCCTTACGTCTTTTGGTGCTTGGCCTTCACTTCTAAACAAGTAACGCATTTACTCACATACTCCACCACATCACGCTTCATACCCGGCCACCAATAATCTCTCTTCATGTCTTGGTAAATCTTTGTAGCATGAGGATGAATAGAGTACCGGGTCTTGTGAGCTTCCACGATAATCTTCATGCGTAGATCCCCAAAACCAGGAATACACATCCGCCTGAATCGGGTTCTAACACCAAGTGTGTTTTCACCCAATTTAGCATCAAGACCTCTCATTCATTCGGAGTTAAGATGATCTTCTTTCAACGCCGCCTCTTGAAACTCCTTGACTTGCTTCATCACATCGGAGGTCATGATTAACTGGAAAGCTTTCACCCGAATCGTCTCAGGTCTCTCTATTCAGCAAAGGGCATCCGCCACCACGTTGACTTTGCCCGGATGGTAGTGGATCTTGCAATCATAATCTTTTATAAGCTCCAACCATCTCCTCTGCCTCAAGTTCAAATATTTCAGCTCAAAGAAGTACTTCAGGCTCTTGTGGTCAGTGAATATGGTGCACTTCGTGCCATAAAGGTAGTGCCTTCAAATATTTAATGCAAAGACCATAGCTGCTAACTCCAAATCATGAGTAGGGTAATTAACCTCATGATCCTTCAACTGTCGGGATGCATAGGGTATAACCTTTCCCCTCTACATTAACACACACCCCAACCCCAAGTAGGAAGCATCAAAATAAACCACTAGATCTTCACTTTCATTAGGTATTGACAAAACAAGAGCTTGAGTCAATCTCGCCTTTAACTCCTTGAATGCCTCCTCTTGAGCTTGCCCATACAAACTTTACATCCTTACGGGTCAATTTGGTTAGTGAAGCCTTGAATGAATCTCCTATAATAGCCCGCCAAACCAAGAAACTACGAATATCGAATGGCGTCTTTAAGACTTCCATTACATCACCGCTTCAACCTTTGTCAGGTCCACCATAATCTCGTCAGGATTCACCAGATGACACAAGAATTGGACCTCGCGCAACCAGAATGCGCATTTGGAGAATTTTACATACAACTTCTCTCATCTCAATGTCTCTATCACCTCTCGAATATGACCGGCATGCTCCTCTTTACTCTTGGAATAGATCAATATATCATCGATAAACATAATGACTAATTTATCCAACTTTAACCGACACACTCGATTCATCAAGTCCAAAAAAGCAGCTGGCGCATTGGTCAAACCAAATGACATAACGAGGAACACGTAGTGACCATAACGCGTGCAAAAATTTGTTTTAGGACGATCATGTTCTTTCACCTTTAATTGATGGTAGCCCGATCGAAGATCTATCCTTGAGAACCAACTGGCACCTTGAAGTTGATCAAACAAATCATCAATTCTCGGTAACGGGTATCGGTTTTTATCATCAACTTATTCAGCTCATGGTAGTCAATAAACATCCTCATACTACCGTCTTTCTTCTTCATGAATAAGACCGGAGCACCCCAAGGAGAGACACTAGGTCTAATAAACCTCTTATCAAGCAGCTCTTGCATTTGCTCTATCAACTCTTTCATCACAGCCGGAGCCAACCGATCGGTGCCTTGGCAACAGGTTGGGCACCTGGTATCAAATCAATCTGAAACTCGATATCTCGGTCAGGTGGTAGTCCTAGTAAGTCTTCGGGAAACACTTCTGGAAAGTCACACACAAATGGGACATCGGCTAGTTGTGGTGTTGGTGTATCCACATTTTTTACATAAGCCAAGTAGGCACTACATCCACGCCTTATGAAATTTCCCGCCACCTCCATTGAAATCACTTTCGGGATTGTTGTGACTCGATCACCATAAACCGACACCATACTCCCGTCAAGCGCTGTCAATCGAATGATCTTCTTGCGACACACAATGTTCGCCTCATAGTCCGCCACCAATCCCCAGGACTACATCGAACCCGCCTAAGGTCATCACGAATGGTCTAATAGGAAACTTGTGACCTTTTATTTCCACATCACATCCTTCTATCATCTTAGAAATCCTAGTAGATTTACCTATGGCAGTTTCTACATCAAAGGGCGCATCAATATTCTTACTACTAATAGGCAATTTAGCATAGAAGGTAGCAGAAATGAAACTGTTACTAGCATCAGAATCGAATAACACAGAGGCTAAAGTTTGGTTTACTAGAAACATACCTCACAAAATATTAGGGTCCGTCCTTGCCTCCTCCTGCGTCATCGTAAACGCTCTGGCGCTCGCCCTCAGTCCTTCACCTCCAGTTTTCTTCACCGCAGAACCCTCAGCCCTCGGCTTCTTACAGTCTCTACTCATGTGACCCTCTCCACCACAGTTAAAACATCAGACTGTACGACAGTTCTTTGCTATATGCCCCGTCTTCCCACACTTGAAGCATAAGTTCGATCCCAGCCTACATTCTCCAATATGCTTCTTTCCACATCTACCACACTTCTTTGACCCCGCACCAGATGTGACCACACAATGGCCATCTACCCGTGCCTTCTTGTTACTCGTCGGGGCACCACCTCGACCAATCCTTTTCCCACTCCAATTCCATTCACCACCCCCTTCTTACTACCTTCAGCACCACAACAGTTCTCTCATCATACAACCTCCCTGCCAAATCCATCGCCGATCTAAACGTGCTTGGTCGGATAGCGATCATGTGCCTGCAAATATCCGCTCGCAAGCCCTGGATGTACCTCTTGATCTTTCATGACAGAGGTGTCACCTGATCAGCCATCGGCCGTGCCATCTCGTTAAACTTGGTGGTGTATTGCTATTGTGTCATCGTTCTGCCTACAGCTACAGGAACTCCCTTTCAACTTTGTCCATCTCACGGTGAGGACAAAACTCCTCAATCACCAGCCTGTTCAACTCCGGCCACCTTATTCTCCGATTTGCCCAAATACTCTTGGCTTGGACTACATTGTCCCTCCAACACAGATGCGAGTCCACAAATGAGTAGGCAGAAAATTTCACCTTCTGGTCTTCTCGGCACTCGTTAATATTCAGAACAGCTTCCATCTCTCTCACCCATCGGTGAGCAGCAGCAGCAGTGCCATTACCATCAAAGGTAGGGGGCTTGCACCTTTGAAATGCCCCGTAGTTATAGCCTCGTGCCGCCTCCGGCACAAGCTCTTCTTCTTCCTATTCTTCTTCGTCATTAGATAGAACTATCTCAGTCTCGGGTTGTCTTCTTTCACCCGTAGGTCTACTTCATTCCTTCCTTACTCCTTCCTTCACAGCCTTGATAACTTAGGTCACCACAGATGGCAAGATCGTCTGCATGACTTGGTGAACTCTTCAACCACAGCCTCTTTTACCGAGGCCCTTAAGTTAGCACTCTCATCACCCCCTCCGGATGAGGGGTCTCTGCTTCTTCATGAACCCCCTTTTCGGCTCTAGGCCTTCTCTTATAGCCCTTGGTTCAGCACCGCGACTTCCACCACGTGAAGCTTTAGATGATCTACCACCGGCCATCTTCTAACACACACTGAAAGATTCAAACACCAACACGGTCATTCAAGGGAGCAGCTGAGTTTATGTCAAGTATAGAAGTTCCCTAATTACAGTGGCGAGTTGTGATTAGCACTTACTTTACTCTCATACCGCAAGCATTACCTATCCTAACTACATCAATATCTAAATCTACCAAGAACACATAACCACATAACATGCGCACATAATACCGGTTAACACTAAGAAAATACCTCATGGCATGCAGCTACTAGGACTGCCATCCCTCTCCTTTCCCTCCCATTCTCAGTTTAAGTTTAGGTTTATTTTGAAACTTTACCCATTTCAGTTAAACTTTGGCTCTAATACCAACTTGTAAGGCCCCGTGCCCGTGATGTCACAGCTGGTCAATCATTGCATTAACACATATAATTACATTTAACTTTCATAAAACATCACAGCGGAACATAAAATACCTTTCTTATCGTTTATGAATGCTTTTGCAAGTTAATACAATCATTCATTTGAAATCATCATTCGTTCGCAATACAATGCAAAAACATTAACAAAATAATGCTATCCAAAATGCCAAGTAGCTGCCATGCGCCATCCTCAGCAATGCTAAGCTGCAAACTAGAAAAATGCATAAAAAATCAACGTTGCTCAGTGAGTTCTAGTTTTATAATAAAACATACTTTAGTTTCAATAAATCCTTTCTTTACTTTTGCATGTGATCACACATCATACGTACACATAGACAATCATTCTTATTATCTTCATCTTATTCATAAACTCTCACTCATTCATTCATCATTTCTTCTTTCCAATCATCAAAAGCCATGAACTTTACCCTACCATCATGCATATAGCTGGTACTGAGCCGGGGTCTATCATTGACCCCATCATGGCGCATAACAACCTGGCCATAGTATTTAGGGTAAATTCAGGTGTAGCATTGTCATGTGCTATACCGACCATCATGCATAAAGCAGGTACTGGGCCGAGGTCTATCATAGACCCCCGTCATGGCGCACAACAGTCTGGCCACAGTATATAGGGTAAGCGACAAGGTTCTCTACAAATGGTCGGTCATAAAGATAGACCCCAGTGGCATCCTTTTGGAGTATCTAACCCACACACCGTTGAACTAACACCCTTCATTGGGCGTTTTCCACATACAAGTCTTGCAAGACTTACTTTACTTTCCTTCGTTCATTAATGCATGATTCTTCATCATGTTCCTCTTTTCATTATCTTCCACTTTATGTACTTAATACTTTCATTTCATTCATTAACATCAATGTAAAGCCATGGAAATATAAACATACAATGTAAGGAACATCAACATACACAATCAACATCACATACAGGGCATCATACATACATAAGATGCTCATACATACATAAGATGCATCATACATACCATCATGCATAAGCATCAATCATACATCATAACATGCCCATTATAACATCTAAGACCACAAAAGTCAACTTACATAGCCCTTGGGAACCTCCCAAGTCAAAGCCTACATTTAAACTTTTTTCCCAAAAAGTCAAAAAATATTCTAAGTGTTCATCCGCATTTCTTTTTGTTCATCCGCATTTCTTTTTGTTCATCCGCATTTGTTCATCCGCATTTGTTAAACCGCATGACTTTGTTCATACGCATTTGTTTAGTTGCATGTACTTACTCATCCACATTTCTTTTACTCATCTTTTGTTCATCCACATTTGTTGAGTCGCATGAACTTACTCATCCGCATTTCTTTTACTCATCCACATTTGTTCATCCACATTGAGTTTGTTCATCCGCATTCGTTCAGTCGCATGAACTTACTCATCCGCATTTTTCATCTGCATTGACTTTACTCATCTGCATTGTGAATGTTCATCCACATTTGTTCATCCGCATGAACTTACTCAACCGCATTTGTTCATTCACATAACTTACACATCTGCGTTGACTTTCTCATCCGCATTGACTTTCTCATCCGCCTTGACATGTGATCCGCATTGACTTTCTCATCCGCATTGTCAATGTTCATCCGCATTGTCAATGCTCATCTGCATGCGTCGATGTTCATCCGCATTTGTCGATGTTCATCCGCATTGTCAATTTTCATCCGCATTTGTCAACACTTAAGTAGCTTCTAAACATAGGCGTATGAACTACTGTTTGGGCATATGAGCAGCCTAGGGCACACTTATCATCAGATTCAACCCTCAAAACCTCATCTATCATGTTCTAAGCTTAGATCATGCATTCTAAGCCTTACGAACACAACCATAACATCATCAGCATGAACATAGCCCACAATCACACCATACCCGCAACATACACATATTCAAACATACGGCTATGAAACCCCAGTTTATGAAAAAATAAATTCAGCATTTCCAGCCCGAAAATCAGTTAAAACATGTGAAATCCGCTAGATCGGTAGACATCCGAATGTGTTCTTGACGGAAGGAAACAAAACCAAAAACCAAGAGACAAACAATAACACGAACTATAATAAAATGGTTTCATTGGTAAAACCTAATGATTACAAGCTCGTTACAACATAAGAATCAAGACTCTTGGCAAGGGGAGATAGAGCATGATGTCCCCTCTCATGCGGCAGCACCTAGGCCACCGGGCACAATCCTTAATCTCTCTACACAATGAAACTGGTATTTATAGGCCTCAGCCCATATCAGATGCGACTGGGCCCATTCGTGCGATTGGACCATGTGTATGGTTCAATCGTACGACTGGACCATGTGTATGGTTCAATCGTACGACTGGACCATGGGTATGATTCAATCGTACGACTGGACCATACTTATGGTTCAGTCTTACGAATGTCCCAATTGCATCTCTCAATCGCATGACTGGTTTATTAGCATGGCTCAGTGCACGACTGACTCTCATTCGCATATACTCCTGCGAATAAGCCAGTTTCATGTGTTTACAACATCTCAGGTGTATTACATTAAGGCTAGACTATTCGTCAAGCGACGGAAACACTATATATGATAATATATGCTCCAACAAATTCCCCTTGGACCTTGCTTGTGAATAGTAGATAACACCTCTTACAATCTTCAGTCAATCTTTGCTCTGGTTTCCAATTGAATCAAATTAAAAACCATATTAGCCAATGTTGCCGAGCCGTCAGGTTGCTACAGTATCCCTGATAATGAATTTAGGCACAACAGCTTTCGTTTACTTTGCAGAATACCATCATAGCAGCAAGATTCCCCATATGATTGATTTTTCCAGATAATGACATGAACAATTTTCCATTGCTTAAATCTTCACACGGGCTAACTTGATTAACATTAACACCTGCAGAAATTCCACCTCAAATTCAGCATATCCCACTATATAGACATTGTGCTCTCCTAGCGTCTTCATACGGTGTATTGGGCAAAAGGTAGAAGGTTCCAATCCACAGCTGACAATCTTAGACAAATCAGCATGCACTCAGATTCATCATCAGAAACAAGTTCACATCATCACTTTCTGATTGCATGTTCAATTTCTCTATACACGAATCCCCCTAAGAGTGAGAATCCTCTTGGTGTGGATAAATATAACTTGATTGGCCCATAAATAGCCAGATGCTCCTTACACCCCACAAAATCAGCACCAACTGCTGACATCTTTTCTTCTCTCTTTCATGTTCCAACTACATTCACCTATTCTGGAAGTTTGATGAATAATAGGGTATACATCGAACTTATTTGACAAAAGAACCTCAGGGTGAATATGGTTTGCTCAACCTCAAATCTGTGCAACAGGCAGTTCCAACTACTTTCACCTATTCAGTCTTGTGAATGTCCCAATAGCATCTCTCAGTCACACGACTGGTCCATTAGCATGGCTCACTCATACTACTGAGTCTCATTCGCATATGCTCTTGCGACTGACCCATTTTCATGTGTTTACAACATATGAGGTGTATTACATTAAGCCTAGACTATTCGTCAAGCGACGGACACACTACATATGACAATATATGCTCCAACAAACAAGGCAAAAGAGGGGTTCTACAACTCACCTTTGCAGCTCTTTAGTATGGCTTCTTCCAAACTCCTTTGAAATTGACTTCAACTACCTAGAAACCCACTAAAACACATACACGAACACATACAAACATACATAAGCATACAACCGAGACAAGGCCAGTAAAGAACACTTACAAAGCATGAATTCTTACCTTGAATTTGAATTTTCAGCTGTTCTTCTTTCTAAAACCAATAGTTTGCTGCTCCTTGTTACTCTCTCTCTCAAAAAATCCGGATGAAAAAAGGTGTGTAGGAGGTGATGGGCTTCCATCACCTTTTACACCCACTTTTTCAAACCTTTTTGTCCTTTTGACACTTTTTAACCCTCAACTGGGAAAAATATCCCTTTTTTTCTTTTTCTTCACATTATCTTTCTTTCTTTGACTTTACAAAAAATAACCGGGTGTTACACTTGGAGTTTCCAGTGAAAACATACTCCTGCTACCATCGGAGGAGTTAGTAGAGCTAGAAAAGGCAACCAAGCTGTAGATTAAACAAAAGGAGGAAGCAACATGGTTGGCCTTAGTGGAGTAAAGAGAAAGAAAGAAGAGGGAAGCTGATCTGGATCTTCGGAGGGAATGGATAACTTTCCTAACCTTGAGAGGTTTCTCTCTTCAAGAACTATCTCCACATGATAATGATACGATCCTATGGCTCTACAACAATGAGAAGGATCAACTGGAGAAAGAGAGAAAGAGAGCTGCAAGAGAGATGTTAAGGGAGAAGAAGAAAAAAGAAGAAGTTGGGGTCACTTCAACCAAGAAGATAGGTGAGAAAGCCTGGATGAAAGATTATCTTCGGGCTCATGAATTCTCTGGTAGGCAGTGGGACGTATGTCTGAAAAGACACTCCAACGAATTTTTAGCAACATCAAGGCTGACATTCATATGGGAAAAGGAAAATTGATGTATAGAATGGTACAGGGGATGATCTTCAAACCAACTCTACTAATGATGAAGAGAAGACGCTAAGAAGAAAGCTAATGACTCTACTAGATACAAAGAGAGGGACAAGATTCCTAGTCAGGCCTCCTAAAAAGAAAATCATCTAGTGGAGGTTCGATGAAGCCTCTTAAAACATTGTTGTGGAGAGAGCGAATCGAGAAAGCAACAGCTGAATGCCTTCGCTCTGCTACACTCTAGCAGATTTGACATACTGAGTTAGCAAAGAAATCATTCTCCAATCCCTCCAACTCCAAAACTGTTGCTCACATCAGAAGTCATCATAGCAACCTTCATCTTGCTGAGCTAACCGCAAAAGGAAAGATTGAAAAGGACTTGAAGTTGAGAGAGAAGGAAGACAAGGAAAGGTCAACCACCAAAGGAAAAGCCTTTCTAGAGATGTTGGAAGGCCATGAATTGGCACCAATCCTTAGATGGGAGTATGATTATAGCTCCTGTCAACTAACTCTTTTTAGAGGGACCTAACAGAGGGTGCATATCATTCAAAGTGATAGATTGGATCTCCTGTCCACGAATGATTTGTACATGCTTCTTTGCACCACCTCTGGAAAGAACAAAGAAACAGATAAGTATCTGCTTTCCCTGGTGTTGAAAGTTTTGAGAAGCAAGAACAAGTGAGGTTTTGGTAGCATTAGCCTAGGGGGAGTTTTATTAGATCAAGAAGAAGGTTGGTGCAACCAAAACCAAACACTTAAATATTTTTGGTACAACTAATAGAGGAATTCCAAAGCTAAGGCTGCAATTTCCGAATCTGAGGGGATGGTCTAGATGGTTGTTGGGTAGGTAAGGTTTTAGGTTGAGGGATTATTAGTTAAGGTTGTTATTGTGTTGAGATGGGTAAGGTGGTTGGTGTAGGTTCAAGGGTGTAAGGTTTTGGAATGGGTTATTTTTTGATGGGGAAAGGAAATGGGGAAGGTTTAGGTTTAGGTTGGGGTTGAGGTGTTGGTTTGAAGACTATCCATTGCACCCTTCTATACATCTCTTTCCTCTTTCCCATACCACTGCGAGCACTGATGTCGTTGACAAGTCGTTAGAGTGTCGTTTCAGATATAGGCCCCACCTGCCTACCAGAAAAGCCTGAGCATGAAGATAATCTTTCATTCATGTTTTCTCACCTAATGTCTTGGTGGCAATGACCCCAACTTCTTTTTCTTTCTTCTTGTTCTCCGCCACTTCTCTCTCACATGTCTCTTTCTATCTTTCTCTATTGATCCTTCTCTTTCTTGAAGAGCCATAGGATTGTATCATTATCCTGTGGAGATAGTTCTTGAAAAGAGAAACTTTAGGAGGTTAGGAATGATATCCTTTTCCTTTAGAGATGCAGATCAACTTCCCTCTTCTCCCTTTCTTTTACCTCCTCTAAGGGCAACTTTGTTGCTTCCTCCTTTTGTTCAATTTGCTGCCTGGTTGCCTTTTCTAGCATTAGTAACTTCTCTAATGGTAGCAAGAGTATCTCTTCACTGGCAGCTCCAAGGTTGATGAGCCTGTCAATGATCTCCACCCTATTTTTGTTGTTGACTACCGCCTAGCTCGCTGCAGCTGCTTTGGAAGTGACATCTAACAACTTCCAAATTGGAAGTCTACCTTTTGTTTTGAGCTTTTCAATCCCCTCCTCCTCTTGAAGCTCTTCCACAATCATCTTCTTCTTTCCTTTGTCATCTTTGGAAGTGCTTGGCTTTTGTGGTTCTTGGATGGAGGGTTCTGATTGAAACATGGTGGATGGTGGTAGTGAAGTTTTCTGAGCTAGTGGTTGGTTGAGAAAGTCCTCACTATTCACCTCAGATGCCAGCTCTAGAATTGCATCTATGATGATTAGATCCTCGGACAAAGAGAGCAGCCCTTCTGCAGCTTTCATTTCAACTTCAGAAGACTTAACTTCTTTTTCTGAGGCTTTGACTTCAGCTTTGGAAATTGGAGGGAATGCACTCTTTGTCCTAATCGTTTTAGTTGTTATGCCATCAGTCCTCATTTCCCCTTCGAATTGAATATCAGGTTCCATTTGGACCTTAGGTTTACCAACTCTTCCACAGTGGTAGGAGGTGCACTTAACCTCTAAAGCTTTTCAGCTCCAAAGTACATCATAACTACATCTGGGCTAGGCTGATGCAGAGAATATCTTAATAGAAACATGGAAAAGAGCCTATAGAGATCTCTGAGCATGCTTGGGTCCATTTGTAAGACAACTTGGGAGGGTTCAAGTAAGATAGTTGCAATGGGAGCCGAATATCTGGAAGTTGAAGCTTTGCTTGATGGTTCCTTAGTTGTTTGTTTCTGAACACTCTCCCCATTTTCGTAGCATCATTTTGAGACCTAGATGAGCTAGAGGAAGAGGTGAATAAGAGCTAAATTGGTACATGCCTAACAGACCTCTCAACCTATTTCCCAGTTAGTTAAGCTTGAGACTTTCAATCTCAAGTTGCTGAGTGGCAGACCTATCCTCTAAAGTCTTAACCTTTGATTCAAGATGTGAGACTTTAGAAAATAGGTCCTAAATGATGAGTTGCATATTACCCTCATCTTCTTTTGAAGAATAATGGGGAGATGAGGTAACACACCTTGTATGTTCACCCTTACCATCAGATGTGGATTCTTGGCACCTTGGTTTCCCTAGCCTAAGGATATCTCATTCAAAGTCATAAAAATGCTCGGTCGCGATAGATTTAGTCTCAAAGATGTTACCACTGTCCCGGGGATCCAATGAGTTTCCTTCAGTAGTGGCAACTAAATCTACATGAGTCCCCTTCACATCCATGGGACTCACCTTAGTTGGTTTTGACTGATGTGGGCTAGGGATAAGAGGTCCCTCTAGGCTCTATTGATCCATAAGAGAGTGTTTTGGATCAACTTCATTGCCATGAAGAGACAAAATCTCCTCATCTGTTCTGAATAAAAAGGTAAGTAAGGGATATTGAAGTTAGTCTAGTGACCCAGGACTTTGTTCAATGTCTAGTGGCATTGAGCCTTTGGTGGGTTGTCCCTTTTTGGTTTCTAATGGGAGTGTTGGGACTCATCTAAGGGCTTGTAGCCTGGTCTTGGGGCTCAGGGAATTGAGATTGAGGAGACTCAAATCCCATATTGAGGTCGAAGGAGAAGGATGGGGAGACCTCTGACTGAGTTGGAGCCCATGGTTTCAGTCAAGTCTTTTGGTTTGAATAGGAGGGACTTGCTCAAATAAATTAGACTAAGCACGGATTGGTTTGCATCTCAATTATGTGTTTGATAGGGTGAACAGGCAAAATAGGGGTAGTTACTAGTGTGAGTTCATCACCTATGGGGTGAACAGGGATGTCACCACGAGCCATTGTCTCAATCATACCTGGAAGAAGGTTAGTGTGTCTTCGAGTGAAGTTGGTGGACACTCTCTTCAAAATCTTGAAGATGGTTGGCCTTATTTGAGAGACATGAAGAGCAGCTGCACAGACAAGCTAACTCTAGTCCAGGCCACAATTGATTATATGTTGAAGAAACCTAGGATACATGAAGAATGTGTCATTTTGGAGGTTTGCAAGAAGATTGGTCAGCACAACCTTGAATAGTTCAAACGAAGGCTATTCACAAATCCATGAATTATGCAGCCCAGTTCATATGAGATTTGATCCCACCCCAAGACTTGTTTGACAAGCAATGAAGAACAACATGAAGTTGGAACTTCCAGTTATAATAAAATTTGAACTTATAAACTATAGACCTATTCACATCTCGACCGTATCCCATTTGAATATAGGTGTCGTCGAGGATTGATTTGGGGAACTTAGTAGGAGCGCCTTCATCATGAAGCTCCAGATTCTCCTAGATGATCTGTTTGGTAATGACTAACTCCTAGCCTGAAATGCTAGTTCAGATGACTCTAGCTCCCTTGAGGAGTACTACCTAACCGTTCGTCCAGAAATCTTCCATATGGTTTATGTAAGTAGTGGGATTCACGGTCAGAGCAGTGAAGTAGGAGATTTGGTGGAAATGAGATGATAGTAGAGAAATCAGCATCCTTGGAAGAATCAAAGAATGTGACTTGATTGTGCTGAGGGTTGAGTGCCATTGTGAGAAAGAAGATGGTGAAAGAGGTTTGAGTAAGGTGAATTTGAGTGAAGGAGGCTTTGGGCAGTAAATTCGGTAAAAAGATTAAAGTGATGAGTCGGGATTATTTAAATGGGTGAAATGGCGGGGTTGGGTGGATAAGGTGAAAATATGGTTAGGGTTAGATGTGACAATGGTAGCAAGGTAAAAACCCATTTAAAACATTCTGGCATCTTTAATAAAATCTTTACTTTCTAGTGTGTGGGGTCCAAAGGTTTCCGTTACAGAGAGAAGTCTTCTTCGATGGTAAAAGTATTTCCGAAGTTTTTTTTTCTTCCGAAGCCAAACTTTTTTCCAAAGGGAAATGAATCTTCTGAGAATAAGAGTGTCTTCCGAGAGAAGAAGTTTTCATGCTTCAGAAGCATTGAAGATAAGCTTCCGAGACCAAAAACTCTTTGGAGGATAAAATTTAAATTAAGAGAATTGCCTTCGGAAGAAAATGAAGAGATCTTTCGAAGGTAATTTCCCCTTCGGAAATACCCACTTAGTCAAATATGAAGACAAACTTTTTGTAACAGGGCTTAGTTTGTATTTGACAAAAGACAAGACACAATTTTTTTAAAGGTTTTTCAAATGAGATATATTAGTCAATGTTTATCATCCCAATAGCTGTAATGAGATATTAAATATTTGTTCATTAAAGGCTTTGGTGAACAAATCAGCATATTGTTCATTTGAGTCAACTTTGACTATTTTAATTTGGTTTTTCTCATTAATATCTCTAATGAAATGGTACCTGATATCAATGTGCTTTCTCTTCGAGTGCTTCACAGGATTTTCAAAATGGAAAAGCACTATTGTTATCAATTTAGATAGGACTGCTCATGAAGTTGAATCCATAGTCTAGCAACTAGTTTTAAATCCATGACATTAAAGCACAGCAACTTGCAGTAGCAATGTATTCAGCTTCAGTAGTAGATGTAGAGACACAGGATTGCTTTTTTCATAGCCATGAGATGATCCTTTCACCAAGAAATTGATATCCCCCTGATGTGGAATCTTGTTAATGTTGCAGTCAACATAGTCAGTATCTGAGTAGCCATAGAGATTGAAGTTGGAATTTCTAGGATACCAGAGACCAAGCTTTGGTGCTCCTTTGAGGTATATAAGAATTCTCTTGGCAGCAACTAGGTCAGACACCTTTGGAGCAGTCTGATATCATGCACAAATGCAGGTAGCAAACATGATATCAGGTCTACTTGGTATGAGATACATCATAGAATCGATGATTGCCATATACTGATATTGATCAGCATCTTCCCCCTCAGAGTCAGGATAAAGGTCATGGTTTCTAGGTATGGGTGCATTGGCTGGCTTACAATCTTTCATATCAAATCTTTCTAAGATATCCAAGACATACATAGATTGATTGATAAAGAACCCTTCCTTCATCTGCTTCACCTGAATTCCAAGGAAAAAGTCCATTTTTCCCATAGAACTCATCTCAAAGTACTTCTTCATGATGTTCTCAAAGTCTTTACATATTTGGTCATTTGAAGAACCAAATATGATATCATCAACATAGACCTGAACGTGCAAAATGTCTTTCTCAAACTTCTTGATGAAGAGAGTCTTGTCAATGGTTCCTCTAGTGTAACCATTCTTTAGGAGAAATTGAGACAGAGTCTCATACCACAGCCTAGGTACTTGGTGCAACCCATAAAGAGCTTTATCCAATTTACACACACATGTGGGATGTTATGGGTCTTCAAATCCTTGAGGTTGGCACACATAGACCTCCCTATCTATATTTCCATATAGAAATGCACACTTGACATCAAGTTGATAAATAGTAAGGTTCTTGGATGCAACATAAGCAAGGAAGATTCTAACATCCTTAAGTCTTGCAACAGGTGTAAAGACATCAGTATAATCAATTGCTTCCTCTTGGGTGTATCCTTGAACAACTAGTCTATCTTTGTTCTTGATGATCAAGCCTCTATCATCTCTCTTGTTTATGAAATCCCATTTGGTACCTATGGGTATTTGATGAGATGGTAGCGGGCAAAGGTTCCAAACCATTTGTCTCTTGAATTGAACTAACTCTTCTTGCATTGACTAAACCCAACTACTATCCTTTAAGGCTTCTACTACTTTCTTGGGTTCCATCTCAGACAAGAAGCATGAGTACAAGCATACATTCCCATGATGAGTTGGCCCTATGTTCTCACGCCATGAGAGACTTCTCCTATAATGTTCTCAGCTGGATGAGTGTTCTGAATCCTTAATATAGGAATCAGTTCTGGTTGCAAAGATAGATCCAAGTTGGAAATATTTTACTCGAGAACATGAACACTTGGTCTAGTTCTTGTTTTAATTTCATTCAATGAGGACTGATTTAATTAAAGAGAAACATTATCAACATCACTTGATCCAATTCATGCAGAATACTACTTCCATCAGCTTGGTGTTGTATGTTATCAACTATTGAGTTATTAGACTTACTTTCGCTGATAACTTATTAAAGCTCCACTGGTTTGTGAAATTGTCATGCTATCGGATTTACCAATGATGGTAGCTTGGGGTTCAAAGATTCTTGGAGAACTTGGAAGAGGTCTAGGTAACTCAAATAGTTGCTCTTCATCAGAATCATTTTGAGTACCTATTCCAGCTAAAACATTCTCACAAGATAGTTTAGAATAGTTTGGAAACAATTCTAAGTCAAAATTATGATCAGGGCCATTCCCCCTAACACAAGGAGTGTGCTCATTAACAACAATGTTGGATGATTCCTCAAATTGTTGATTTTTGATGTTATACACACACTATAAGCAATAGAGGTGGAGGAATATCCAACAAAGATAGTATCATCCGACTTCTCAGCAAATTTTGCAAGGTTGTCCTTGTTCGGTTTGTTGAACCATATCAAAGTAGTTTTAACCTTTTAAAACTTGAAGACGCAGCGGAATATATCTTTAATATTATCATTTGTATTATGAAAATAAAGGCTCATATCATCACAAGAACAAACCCAAGAACATAAGGATCATATATATGTGAAATAACTAGCAAACAAGTAAACATTAACAACCATAAAACAACCATGGAACTAACTTCCAAAGCTGCCAAAAACGTTTGATACAAACACCTTCCAAAAGGGCTGCTCAAAACGTTTGATGTGGAGAAGCAGATGAAGTCTTGAAGGGCCAAAACACCAAAGAAGATGTCCTCAAGTTTGTATACCCACAAGCCTCAAGGAAAACACCTTTGTGTTGTGGTGTTCCCGGTGGAGATAGTTGTGAGACAATCCCACAACTTCTAAGATGGTTCCTAAAAGCATCATTTTATGTATTCACCTCCTCTATTAGTGCGGAGAATTTTAATTGACTTATAGAGTTGATTTTGTACTTCATTTTGAAAGATCTTGAACATTACAAAAGCTTCATCTTTGTGTCTTAACAAGTACACATACCCATATCGACTATAGTCGTGAGTAAAGGTAAAAAAGTATTTTTCATTGTACCTTGTCATAGGTTTAAAAGGACCACATACATTTGAATGTATGATACCTAATAAATCCTTTGCCCTGTCGGCTTTGCCACTAAAAGGTGCCTTGGTCATTTTACCATGTAAACAAGACTCACATACATCAAATGAATCACATTCACTTGTTTTTAAAAGACCATTCTTTTGTAGTGTTTGTATTCTTTTCTTGTTTATATGACCAAGACGGCAATGCCAAAGGTAACTGTCACTCAAATCCAATTTGAGTTTCTTGGTACTAGTTTGGTACAATAAGCTATCATTCAATGTATTTTCACGAACCAAATCATAGATACCATTGATGGGAATAGCTTTAAAGTAAAACATGTCATTCAAAGTAACATGGATTTCATTTCCAATAAATGATAATACATATCCAAAATTTTTCAATAGGGCTACGGAAATAATGTTCCTAGTTAAACTAGGAGCATACATAACATTGTACAAAATTACTTCCAAACCATTTGGAAGTTTCAAGATGTAGTCACCACGGGCTTCAACTTGAACTTTAGCCCCAATGCCCATGTAGAGGCTAACATCCCCTTTGTTGAAGTTGCTACTTCTTTTGAACCCCTGCAACAAATTGCAAATGTGAGTTACACATCCAGTATCAAATACCCATGTGTTAGAGGAGACTAAGTTTAAATTAACATGGATCATGTATATGGTACCTGAGGTCTGCCCGGCATCCCACTTTGCTTTCAACTCTTCGCGATGGACATGATAATCTCTTGCCCAATGTCCAATCTCCCCACACTTGAAGCATGGGTCATTGGAAGCAACCTTTTGCTTCTTCTCATGTGCTTTCGGTGGCACTCTTGCCACCCCCGTCCCCTTTCCCCATACGGGTCCCTTACCCTTGGCAACTCTTGCCTTGGGCGCGGGATGAGGCCTGTTCTTGTTTTCACCTTCATTAATGGTGAGAAAGGGTAAAACCCTTTTACCCATGGCCGCCTCGGCCGTTTTGAGCATAGAGTGAAGCTCACCAATGCTTTTGTCCCAAGCATAATGTTGTAGTTCAACACGAACGTCTTGAACTTTTTGGTAAGGCCATTGAGGATCAAATCTGTGGCCAATTCCTTTGAGACGGGAAAATTTAGCCTTTCGAGGCGGTCAATGTGACTTTTCATCTTAAGTACATAAGATGAAACTGATTGGTTATCATCCATACGACATGCATGGAGTTCTCAAACCGTTTCGAAGCGCTCAACCCTCATTTGCTGTTGGAACGTTTCCTTCAGTTGGGTTATCATGTCATAAGCTTTGTGATGCTCATACTCCTTCTAGAGATCCGGAGTCATCCTTGCCAACATAAGGTAAGACACTTGGACAAAGTCAGTGTATTTCATCCAATCGTTATAGGCCTCCTCATCATCCTTACTAGGTTGATCGGGGATAGGGTCGTCTAAAATATATGATTGTTTTCTTGCTTGAGAACGATTCTCAAGTTTTGATACCAATCGATAAAATTGTTATGATTTAGATGTTCCTTTTGGAGAATCGCTCGTAAAGATTGGGCGGACGTGGATGAATTATCATGATTATCATTATTATTGGTGGCCATCTACAAAATTTTAACAAAGATCAATTTTAGTATTTTCGATATTGTTATTTTAATAATTAATACCTTTTAAGTTCATTTTCATATTAAAATCTAGAACCCAACATTACATTTAAATTGTGGTTAGGTGACCTTTATCCCATAATTTAAATTAATAAGGTAGTCAACGATTGACGATTGCAACCATTTGCAACTTCTAGAGGTATGGGATCAACTTGAAACATCATATGTGAAGTTGGCATGTTAATCCCATCAACACCATTTGGAAACCATATCGTAGGTGATCCATTTGACATGGTTTGCAAATCAAGACACCTACTTACACACATGTGTGAGTTTGCCAAAATAAGCAGTTAGGTGACCTTTATCCCACGAATATGGCATTCTCACCTCAAGTCACAAGTTCCCTCAAAATGGTTTGGTGACCTTTATCACACTAAGAGTCCTGAGTGACTCAAGTGTTGTGTAAAAGGATGGTTTTGATCCTATTTTTAAAATATTTAGAGATTTTATAATTCTATTTTAGAAAACTCTATGTATTTATATTTGCATGCTTTCAAATACAACATACCCTATGGTACATTGATTATAACCCTTTTAATCTTTGAAATCATTAAACAATATTAATAACCTTTTATTACTTTTAATGATTAAGGCCCAATTAGATAGTTTGTTATGATCATTGAAGGATTGTTAAGAAAACATCATATATAACCAATCAACCACAACACCATAATCAAACAAATGTTAGTGCATAACCATAGTATCTAAAGTGGCCACACTTGTTTGCCATCACAAGTGTGGTCCATAGGATATTCCTAAGGGACAAAGCACAACACGAAAGGCTTCCAAGAACCTCCCACTTGAAACCGCATCCAAATGCTCCATGTTTCTTATGTCTTTCCTTTGTGCTTCTAACGCGTACATCTTCATATTACAAGATATTATATCCTAATACATGATTTCTAGTAAAATGAAAAGTACCTAATCTATTTATTACATCCCGATAATAAATAAATTACACTTTAAACCAAGCACAAAAAAATGATTATACAACCCAATTGAATGAATAAATACAACCATTACAATCATCCAAATAACACAAGGTCATCTTATGCACCATAATGAACAATAATCATATCATCCAAAACCACAATGAATCCCCACTAAAACCCACGAAATTTCAGCCAACACAAACTAAAATTTTGGGTTTTATCTTGTCCAAACAAACAAACAATACAATATACATGTCTTTCAAAGTTTAATCACAAGCATGTGTGATATTACTTTCAAAGTTTGGGGATTCATAATACATGAATATAGCAGCCCCTAAAGGGGTTTCAAAGTCTTACAAAACGAAATTTTAAGGACAAATGAAACTAGTCATCCATATATCCGGCTCTAGATGCCAATGTTGGGTTTGTTGAACCACATCAAAGTAGTTTTAACCTTTTAAAACTTGAAAATGCAGCAGAATATATCTTTAATATTATCATTTGTATTCTGAAAATAAAGGCTCATATCATGACAAGAACTAACCCAAGAACATAAGTATCATATATATGTGAAATAACTATCAAACAAGTAAACGTTAACAACCATGGAAATACCTTCCAAAGTTGCCAAAAACGTTTGATGTAACACCTTCCAAAAGGGCTGTCCAAAACATTTGATGTTGAGAAGGAGATGAAGTCTTGAAGGACCAAAACACCAAAGAAGATATCCTCAAGTTTGTATACCCACAACCCTCAAGCAAAACACCTTTGTTGCCAGGATTTTCACACCAAATCGCAAGAAGAGGCTGCTGAAAAACCCTTTTTTCAGCCTTGTGTTTCTTCTAAGATGAGAGAAAAGACAAGTCTTGCACGTATGAGAGAAAAGAGGAAAATGGGAGAGTGTGTCTAGTTCAAGTGGGTGTCATTTTCCAAGGCAACAAAAGACTAGAAATGTCCTTGAGGGCTGCTGAATTTTATCTTTAAAATGGGTTTCCCCCCATTTTAGACACCCACTAAATAGAGAACTAGTTACATTATTAGTTGTATAATTAACCTCTTAATTATAAAACTTAAACACACTATTATTATTTGATGTTATTTAACCAACTTAAATAACATTATAAATAATATCCATGAACAAAATATCCATACAAGTTGTTCTTTCTCACATACAATTTATTTAGAAAATCCATTATCTAAATTGGTGTAATTATTTAATTGCACGATGATATCATCAATTAAATACATACTGGTATTTGCTAAGCTTGTTATTGGGTATGACCCGACTTGGATAATGACGTGCTAAAAACATCAATGTTCAATGTGTCTTGGGCATAAAGAAACCAACAATCCTTTGTGTTAAGTATGGTAAACCTACTATCAAAGGACCTTAGAAAGCCAATGAATGGTGGCCTCTTGTTCCATAGTTCATAAGGGGTCTTTCCATGTGGCTTGACAATGAGGACCCTATTCTGCACATAGCATGGAGTGTTGACTGCCTCTACCCAGAATGTTAGAGGCAGTTTTGAATCAGCTAACAGGTTCCTAACAGCCTCAATCAGTGTCATGTTCCTCCTCTCAGCAAGACCATTTTGTTGAGGAGTTCTAGGAGCACTGTATTGTCTGGTAATCCCTTTTGAGTTAAAGAATGAGTCAAGAACTTGATTCGTAAACTCAGTCCCCTGATCATTCCTAATTATCTTTACCATGTGATCACTTTGATTTTCAATTTTAAGAATAAAAGACTTTAAAGTTCAACAGTTTCATTTTTATTTTTAAAAAGAATACCCATGTAAATCATGTAAAATCATCAACTATCACGAGCAAATATGGTTTCCTTCCAATGCTCATTATACTTGTTGGACCAAATAAATCCATGTGCAATAAGTGTAATGGGGTGGTGATAGAGTTAACCTTTTTGGATTTGTGAGTCTCTATGTTGCTTTCCCCAGTGGTGAGGGTGACGTTCATCCAAAACTGGTTAAGGGATTCGGCATGAAGGATTGGATTGAGAAGAAAGGCCGTTTTGTAGGGTGACTGGACCATAAGATCAATAGCATTATCGAACTTAGCCCAGAATGGCGATTTGGTGAGGTAAGCTACACAGTTGTGTCGCGTTTGAGTTGCATGGACGCCATTTAGGAGAGAGAAGTTTTGGAGAAATGAACGTTAGGTTTGAAGAAGATGAAGCTCTGAAGGATTAGGTCAGGGATATTTATAGGGTACGGGTTAGAAAATGACTGAAGGATTTGGTGTTAGTCATCAGTAGTTTTAAACGACTGTTGACATGGTATTACCCTTTCAGACGTTGAAACAGCTAAAGTCGTGGTCTTAGGCATCAGTAGTTAGAAAATGACTGAAAGCCATGGTGTTGACTTCAGATGATGAAACAACTGAGGACTTGGTGTTTGTCATCAGTAGTTGTGAAAACTACTGAAGACAGTGGTTTTGTCATCAGTTGTTGTAAACAGCTGAAGACTTGGTGTTAGTCATCGGTAGTTATAAAACTACTGAAGAAATGGTTTTGCTTCAGTTGTTTAGAATGAACCAGCAGTTGTAGAAACAACTGAAGAGAAAGTTCTCTTCAGTAGTTTTCGTCAATTCATAGTCTTTCAGCTGTTTCATACTATCCTCAACACTTACTCATCAGACTTTGCATCTGCTTTTCAGGTGTTTATAGGATGTCAGTACTTATCTGTATATACTGATTTCAGTAGTTGTAACTACATCAGTAGTTGTAACTACATGAGTAGTTGTAACTACATCAGTAGTTGTAACTACATGAGTAGTTGTAACTACATCAGTAGTTGTAACTACATCAGTAGTTGTAACTACATGAGTAGTTGTAACTACATCAGTAGTTGTAACTACATTAGTAGTTTGGAACAGATAAAGTACTTGAGTACTTGTGAGGCATTTAGCCGTCAGTAGTTATAAAAACTACTGAAGGTGAAAGAACTCATCAGTACTTATATGTGACATGGTTACCAATGATCACCAGTAATGATTACTGAAAGCATCAGTAGTTGTCACTTATTCTAGCTGCAGCATACCAAGCCTTAACACAAGGTTTTGGAAAGTAGAACTATCCAAAGGCTTAGTAAAAATATTTGCAAGCTCATCAGCACTAGGCACAAACTTAGGATCAATCAGACCTTTTTCAAAACAATCCCGAATAAAGTGATGTCTGATCTCTATATGTTTGGTCCTAGAGTGCTGGACTGGACTTTTGACAATACACAGAGCTGAAGCACTATCCATTAATAATGGAGTCGTAGTCTCTATAATGCCATAATCCAGAAGTTGGTTCTGAAGCCAGAGTACCTGAGAAGTACAACTTGCAGCAACAATGTACTCGGCCTCAGCAGTTGATGTAGCAACAGATGTTTGTTTCTTACTCTGCCAAGAAATCGAACAGTTGCCTAGGAATTGACAACCACCAGAAGTTGACTTTCTAGTTAACTTGCACCCTGAATAGTCACTATCAGAAAAAGCAACTAATTTGCAAGAGTGTCCAGGGGAATACCATAAACCCAGAGATTGTGTACCTTGCAAATATCTAAAGATTCTCTTGACTGCAATCAAATGAGACTCTTTAGGAGCAGCCTGAAATCTAGCACAAACACATGTAGCAAACATAATATCTGGTCTAGAAGCTGTTAAATACATCAAGGACCCAATCATACATCTGTAAAGTGTTTCATCAACAACTTTACCTTTCTGATCAGCATCCAGTTGTGTGGTGTTGCACATGGGAGAAGAACAAGGCTTACAGTTTTGTAAATCAAACTTATTCAAAAGATCTTTTGTATATTTTGACTGATGAATAAAGGTTCCATCAGCCTTTTGTTTAATTTGCAAGCCTAGAAAGAACTGTAAGTCTCCCATTGCACTCATTTCAAACCTCTTTTTCATTAAAGTTGTAAAATCATCACACAACTGGGGATCAGAGGATGCAAAAATGATATCATCAACATAAATCTGAACAAGTAGCTTATGCTGATCCAGCTTCTTAATAAACAAAGTTTTATCAATGGAGCCTCTGGTGAAATTATTCTTAAGAAGAAAAGTAGAAAGTGTCTCATACCAGGCTCTAGGAGCTTGTTTCAACCCATAAAGAGCCTTATCAAGTTTATACACCCATTCAGGATGTTTATTATCCTCAAAGCCTGGTGGTTGACACACATAAACTTCTTCCTTTATTTTTCCATATAAAAATGCACTTTTGACATCCATTTGAAAAACTTTAAGATTGTGGAATGCAGCATAGGCTAAAAACAATCTGATTGCCTCTAGTCTGGCTACAGGGGCAAAGGTTTCATCATAGTCAATACGTTCTTCTTGTGAAAACCCCTGTACAACCAGTCTAGCCTTGTTCTTAACAATAAGCCCATTTTCATCAGTTTTATTCCTAAACACCCATTTAGTGCCTATTGCACACTTACCTGGGGGAAGAGGAACCAGTTCCCACACTTGCTGTTTCTTGAACTGAAGTAGCTCAAGCTGCATAGCTTCAACCCATCCATTGTCTCTTAAAGCAACATGGTAGTTCTTTGGCTCTAGCTGACTGATGAAGAGAGCATAGAATCAGAAGTTAGACAATTGACTTCTTGTTGAAACACCAGCATTGATATCACCAATAATCTGAGACATGGGGTGATTCTTCAGTTCTTGGTAAACAATGAGATCTGTGCAAGTGTTTGTAGAACCTTCAGCAGCAGCAAATGTTGATGCAGACTCTTGAAACCAAGAATTAGATGGTAACTCAAAAGATGTAGAGGAAACAGAGATCTCATCAGCATTTGTTGTGGATGGAACTGCTGAAGCTACAAGAACATCAAATTTAGCAGACACAGGCAGTTGGTCGCTAAACTTGAATAGGTGAGTATTGATATTATCATCATCATCATCAATACCACCAGGTGGAAGACATGCTGCAGAAGATGATTTATCCACAGGATCTGCAACAGCTGGAGGTTGATAAGGAACATATTGCAGTATGTCCAAATCAAACAACTCCACAGGTTTTGTGGAATCTTGTCCAAAGGAGATTCATTAAACTTTACATGCAAAGTCTCTTCAACTATCTTTGTTCTGCAGTTGAAGACTCTGTATGCCTTGCAAGTAGATGAATAACCAACAAAATACCCTGCATCCACCTTAGGATCAAATTTTTGGAGTTGATCCTTTGTGTTGAGAATAAAACAGGGACACCCAAATGCTTTGAAAAATGAATTAGAGGAGCCAAGTGATGGAGAACTTCATATGGAGTCTTCATCAACCTCTGATTTATTAAGACTCTATTCTGCACATAGCAAGCTGTGTTAATAGCTTCAGCCCAAAAGGTCAGTGGCAAACCAGAGTAAGCCAGCATGGACCTTGCAGCTTCAATTAGGGTCCTGTTCTTTCTCTCCACTACTCCATTTTGTTCTGGAGTCCTTGGGATGCTAAACTGCCTTTTGATTCCTTTGAAAGATAGAAGTCATCAAGTGTATGGTTTCTGAATTCAGTTCCATTGTCACTTCTAATAGACTTGACTGGAAGGGAATACTGCTTCTCAATATACAACACAAAGTGAATAATCTTCTGAGCAACCTCATCCTTTGAATGTAGAAAGAAAGTCCATACAAATCTGGAGTAATCATCCACAATTACCAGACAGTATTTCTTCTTTGCCATGCTCATTACTCTCACAGGACCAAATAGATCCATATGCAGTAATTGCAAGCAGGCAGTGGACTTAGGCTCTTCAATAGGAGGGAATGAGACTTTGTGTTGTTTTCCTTTTAAACAAGCAGTGCAGGTTTCATCACAGTGGAACTCCTTTTTTGGTAAGCCTCTGACTAAACTATTGTGGATTCTGGTTCATGTTTTTGAAATTAACATGACCCAGCCTTCTGTGCCACAGTTTAGATTCTTGAGAAGAGGCTTTGGAAAATAGGCAAGGATTGCCTCTGAGATCTATTTTCTTGCAAAGATCTAAGGCATACACTCTTCCTGTCCTGTTGGCTCTCAGGAGAGTGTGATCATCCAACACCTTATCAATCAAATGCAGAACTTTGGATGACAGAATCCTACAGTTCTGACTGGTGAAAGAGCAACATGGCCTTTATCACACATTGGACTGACACTCAAGAGATTGTACTTGAGATTTTCCACATGATTAACATCATCAAACTTGATTTCTCCATTGGAGACAAAGCCATTTCCAATGATGTAACCCCTAGCATCATTGCCAAAGGAAACAAAGCCCTTCTTTCCTTGAGAGTAGTCATGAAGAAGAGAGCTGTTCCCAGTCATGTGCATAGATCCCCCACTGTCTACATACCAGATGCTACTTTGGCATGTTGGAGAACCCTGTAATAATAAACAATCAGTTAGTTTTGGAGACCCAAACCTTTTTGGTTTTGGGCCTGGTATCATCAACAGATGGTAAACTAATAGGTTTATTAGAAACAACAGCCTGAGAGGAAGAAGATGGTGAAGAAGAGGAATCCTTTGGCTTGGACCTCCTTTTCTGTGGTTTCAACATAGGAGCATCTAATTGGTTAACTCTTCCCAACAGATGTTGAACCATCATAACCAGCTGTGTCTGATTTTGTGATAAAGCTTTTAGCTCATCAGACACATTGCCAGTGGAGTTTGATAAGTTCCTATGTTGCACCTTCTTCTTCTGAGCAATCTCAGCTGTCACCTGTTTAACCCCTTCCTTTTTGGATTTCTTTGAGGACTTAAGGGTTACAGGATTTGATGTTGCTGATACAAATGTGGTCTCAAACTTAGTTTTCATTTTTACCATTTTCTCTTTAATTTCTTCTTTATGTTTGAGTTTGGAACCTCTTTTGTACCAGCAATCATCTGTAAGATGATTGAACAAACCACATACTTCACATGGTTTCTTCTTCATCTTAGGTTGATCATCTACTAAAGAGGGTGAAGCAACTGAAGACTTGCTCTTCAGTACTTTGGAAGCATTGTTTGCTTTCTTGACTACCTCTTTAGTAGTCTTCAAACTCTTTCTACTGACAGTTTTCTTCTTTTCAGTACTGGCAGTAGTTGGAGTTTGAACTTCATGTGTTATATCCTGCTCTCTAGTCTTTTCAAGACTTTCAGAATTAACTCCTGAGTTGATCAACTCATTGATCATGTGAGTGTCAGCATTGGAACCATCAACATCAGCTGATAGGTTCTGAGAGGGCTTGATGCTGACTTCTACTTCTGATTGTGCTGTATTAGAAAGTAGATCACATGAAGATGGATTGGTTATTACTCTCACCATCAGATTCTACCTCTGCTCTTGGAGTAAAATCTGTAGGTGGAACAGTGTGATTGTAACCAATGCCAAACTTCACATTGGAAGCAGATTGCTTACTAAGAAGCATTTCAAAACCTTTGCATGATTTTACCCATCTATCACACTCTACCTGGGTGACTGCAAGGGTTTCTTTGAGATCTTTATACTTCTCTAGAAGTATCTCTTCCCTAGCCTTATCATCAGTTATTTGGCATTTAAGTTTGTAAATCTCATCATTCTTATCATTAAGCACAGACTCAAATTCAGCTTTGCGTTTGGAAATTATTTGTTCTAGCTCAATGTTCTTGTTGATTAAAGCTACATTTGCTTCTCTAATAGATGCAAATGCTGCTATGCATGTTTCAGAACATAATTTGGCTTTTGCCTCATAGGATACCTGTGATACCTTTGGTGTAGAGGCATTAGTGGATGAAGTATCAGGAGAATCCAAAGCCATAAGAGCTAGATTTCCAAAAGGACTTTCACCACCATGTTGACCAGCACCTAAGAACAGTTGTTCATGACCAGACAAGTCATCTGGTAAACTGCTCCAGTCAACAACTCTTGGGGTGAAGAAGCTGTGTTGTTGAGGTTGAGTTTGTTGATGAGATTGGGAAGGTTGTGGTTCAGGCAATGCTTGTGGTTGTTGAGCAATTGGAGCTTGAACAGGATTTGGTTGAGGCATATAATAGCAGGGATAAGGATATGACATTTGACCCTGGGGAACAAAGTATGCAGGAGATCTAGGATGTGAATGATGACCAGAACCAGAAGGATGTTGCCCTCTGTTTTGTGGACTAGTACTAGGAAAAGTCACAAAGGGTGCAGAAGAGTTAGATCCAGTTGATCTACACTCCCTTGCAAAGTGTCCCAGCCTTTGGCATTTGTGACACCTCAACTTACTCTTGTCAAAACCAACTTTGGTTTTGCCAGAGAGTCTAGGAAATTTCCTGCCATTCTCTTATAGAACTTCTGAGATCTGATATTAATCAATGCCATTTGGCTCAGAATATCCATCTCTTCTAGATCATCATTAGCTATTCCTTTCAGATCATCCATAATGAAGCATAGATTGTCATTATTACTGCCAGAATGACTCTCAATACCAACAAATGCATGATCAGAACTATTTGAAGAGAAATCAATATGCTCATCATAATTGCTTTGAGATGCAGCATATTCTGACTCATGACCAACCAAGGCAGTATTCCCTGGTACAAAGTCATCAGTGAGCTTTCCTGATGACGACAGTTTCCTCTTCTGCTCTATCTCTCTTTCGAATGTAAGCAGTTTCCCATGAAGTTGGGTGAGAGATAGGCTATCCAGATTTGCACTGGAGCGTAGGACAATAGTGTATGTGTCCCATCTCTCAGGCAGTGATCTGAGGAACCTGTTGTTCATCTGGCTATTGGTGTATTCCTGTTTCACCATTTTCAGCTCAGATATCAAGCAGGAAAAACACTCAAACTGTTGAGTCAGTGTCTCACCCTTTCTAGGAGAGAATGTCTCGTATTGTTGGGCAAGGATTTCTCTATTGTTTGCTAAGACCTCATCTGTGCCACCGAATTGTTCCTTCAGGGCATTCCAGAGATCATGACCAGTTTCATGATGCATAAGCCCTGAATAGATTTCATTAGGCAGTGCCATGGCCAGAATTCCATGGGCTTTAGCATCAATCTCAAATAGTTTCCGATCTTCATCAGAGTATTGTTCCTTCTTCTTCGGAACCATTTGATTGGTTTCCAGATTGTTCACCATAGGCTTATGTGGTCCATGTACCACAGATGTCCAACAACCTGAACTGTTAACAGACAGGTGATGAAGCATTCTTCGTTGCCATATGTTATACTCGGTCCTAACCAGCATCGGAGGCTTGGTTGAGGAACCGGTATTGTGAGGATCATTAGAAGGAGTAGTCATCTCAGATTCAATCAAATTCGATTAAGCTAAAACAGATTTAGAACAAAACACAACAACCAATTGAACCAGGAGAGATCTCAAAATAAATGAACGAAAGAGACAGAAATTCAATAATCTATAACCAGTTCTTGCGAATATGCTAATTCAATCAAACACAGATATCAATTAGCAGTTTCAATGATCAATTGTTAGATCGATCAATGATTAACCAGCTCTGATACCACTTGTTAGGATCAGTGATCTACGTTTGATTGATTAGAGAGTATCGCAGCGGAATTCTAACAATGAATTAGCCAATTCACAAGAACGAAACGATATTCAATGAAGAACAAAGACGGTTATAGAGAGAGAATTCTACAAATATATTTCATTCAATATTCGCTTTCGTGGTAACGAAATGTCACCATTACAATTAGGTCGACACCTCTTATATAAGAGATGTGACGTCTGCTGATGTCACTTGATAGTGACATCTAACAGAATTATTTCAACTGAAACACAACTACTGAAGATCTCAAAATAGCTGACATCTCCTTACAAAAATACTAAGTGTTATCAGTTATTATAACTACTGAAAAAACATAAAACTACTGAAACTACAACGACTGAAGAACAAGCTCTTCAGTCGTTTTACAAAACTACTGAAGGTAAAAACATAAAACTACTGATATCGCAACTACTGAAGAAGTACTCTCCAGCTGTTGTGACAAACTACTGAAACTTCAGTACTTGATCTTCAGACTTGAACTCAGACGTTTCATCAGCTGATGACTTCCGTAGATATCATCAGCTGATGTCTTCAGTCTTTGTCTTCAGACTTTGTACACCAGTTGTTGATCTTCAGCACTTGTAAACTCTTCAGCTGTTGTACTTCAGTACTTTGGACATCAGCTTCAGCACTTGTGTTCTTTAGCTGTTCAGCTTCAGCACTTGTGTTCTTCAGCTGTTTAACTTCAGCACTTTAGTCTTCAGTTGTTGAAGTCTTCAGCACTTGATCTTCAGTTGTTGGAGTTTTCAGCACTTGTCGAACTGCTGATGAAGCCTTCAGCAGTTGTTGTGATATCATGTGGGACTTAGAGGTTTTCTGATCTTGGCTCATTGGTTCTTTTGGTCCAACAAACTCCCCCAGATGAAGTCCCAGCAAATTAACTGTTGGACTTTCATTCAAGCACCAGCCTTTAAATTTCTCAGAAATACTATTTTCAGAGCTCAAGGATATGGCTCAAAAACAAACTGCTAACCGTTGGATATTATATCTGCGGTTCATAATGGCCATAATTACAAACCAGCTTCAAGCTAAGGGACTTGTTGGCCTGGAGTCCCTGCTATGGTTGTTTTGCCTGAAGTATACTCTCGGCACAACTCTGACCAATCACTCAAAATGGCTGCCAAGCTGCGCAAACCCACGCAGCTGGAACCCCAGCCACACCAAACCCACTAAAAAGAAAACCAAAAAAGCTATTCAGGGAGATGAGTCCCCTGAAGATGCCCCTGCAACACAAACGCAGGCTATATCCACTAGTTATAACCCCCTAGTGGATATAAGGACTCTTCCAGCCATAACCGCTCAGGATTCCTCTCAAAAGGAGCCTGCAGCAACCATACAAGGGGTACCCACACATCTGGGATCTTCCTCACTTGAGGAGATTGCCATTGAAGAACACCTTCCTCCCCAGGTGCAGACTGCTTTTACCCCATCTCCCCATGCAACCGCCCCCCAAAGTCCTTTATTGCTTGTTGCACAAGTGCTGACTCAATTGCACTCCTCACCCCCTCCCCAGATACCAATTACTACTGGGAACACCTCTACCATTGAGGGGGAGGACCAAAGTGCAGCTGAGAACCCACAGCATAGGGGTTACAATGTTCCTTCTCCTAGTGTAGCAATGGAGATTGGAACTTCTGGTGAGGCTGCCACTTCTCCTGCGTCAGCATATGATGAGGTTGTAGTTGGTACCATTACTAAGACTTACCAGAGGCAATTGCTGATGACGGACACAGTCCTGAGGCAGGAAGTCCCCAGTTCCAAGACAAAGGGGCACATGCTACAACTGAGCTACACTCAGTGCATGTTCATCCTGATCCTATGAGGAGGTCAGGTGATTCAGTATCTACTGATGATGACCTGGGCTTCTTTTACGATGTAATCGCCCAAAACACCATCCTAGAAGAGGAGGTGAGCAGACTCAAAGAGCTGCTTGCCAAAACTTCTAAGGAACAAAGACCATCTGCCTCCACCAACCCACAGATGGCACCTTCCTTTGAAGGTTCCCCAAACACTTCACCCTCTCACTCCACTGAGCCTCCAGCTTCTGCTTTTGGCACTATCTCTCCGGGACAGAACCCCCCAGAGCAGATAGTTGTTGTATTCCAACAATCCATACCTCTCATCACTCCCATCATCAATGAAATTGTTACTAAAGCCATTGATGAGAGGATTTCCTCAACTCTACAACCACTTATTGATGATGCTGTGCAAAATAAACTTTCTGCGGTACAAACCCCTACCACCAATGCATCCAAAAAGGGGGAGAGTACTGCAGTGAAAGAAAAGAAGAGGAAAAGAACTGAGGATGAGAAGGCAAAAGAACAAATCCAGGAGTTGGAAAAAGAAAAGCAACAACAACTGATCACCTACAAAAGAAAGAAAAGTGTTGATGATCAACCTACTGCTGAAGAAAAATCCTTGGAAGAGCTGGTAAAAGATGCAGATGACACACACAACCGATCCATGGACAAAATCATTGAGCAACTCTTCAAGCAAGGTTTTGATACAACCACATTAGATAGTGAGATCAGGAAGTTGGAAGTGGAGGAGATTCAAACCAGATGGGCTGGGTATGATGTACTGGAAAAGGAGAGATTGGAGATCATGATTCGTTTCATTGCCAAATACTTAGAAAGATCTTTGATGGAGATTCGTGCATGGACCAGAGACAGTATTCTGGCTATAGCCACCAGAATCTGTCTGTCTGAGCAATTCCATAAGGGGATTATCATTGAAGCCCTTGATGAGGCTGGGGCTGGAAAAAAGTTTGAAATGGCAAGACTTACAAAAGCTAAACTCACAACCAAAATGCTGGAACAACCTTCCCTTTCACCCACTCAAAAACAGCCTACCCCTCAAATCTCCAAACCAATCTCAAAAGCCCAAATCCAAACTTCCTCAACCCACAAAACCAACTCCCTTACCATCTAAACAACAGCCGATGATGCACCTAAGAAGAAGAAGAGAGAAGGGTGTTGAGGCTAGAAGAAGAAGAAGATGATGATGATGTGGAAGAAGATAGGCTGCCTCTGTCTGCAGTTCTAACATTTGCGAAAGCCAAACCCATGCCCATCACTCCCACCTCACAGATGGATGCTGTGAGAGTAAAGATTGAAGAAGAACAACAGCAAAAGCTTCATGATGATGAAATGCTGAAAAGCATTGACAAAACTTATGCTGCTTCGTCATCAATTATTAGTATGAAGAAAGAAGCTCTGAGGTTGTACACTCTTGCCAACACATTTCAATATCAGAAGGAAAAGGTGAGAGTATGGCCTGATCCTAGGGTGGCTCACAGGATTGTAAAGAAAGACATTCCTTCGAGATACAAGGGCCAAGTCAAAAGGATTGTAGATGAAGAGATCACAGTGGCCCTTGTAGTATCACCCTGGGAGATTGTCGAAGACTTCAAGAAGGCCTATGAGACTAAACAACCACCCCAAAAGATGTTAGAGAACAGAATTATTAAAAAGGGGTTAGTCTATAAGAGGCTTGAGAACTTCAAAACAAAATGAGCTAAGTCTGTTACTTGAAGGGACTCATCCTGATGAGTTTGCATACAGACCGATTACAACAGTTGAGCTCAAAAATGGTAAACAGGCCAAGTACATCTCAGAGCTGTATGGGCGAGAAGGATTGTTTGACGGTGAAGCCGAGAACCTGACCATGGAAGAACAAATCATGTTTCTCAGAGCATACACCAGAGAATCCTACAGGCTTATACACGGGAAGTAGATCTCATGAATGGGATAACAACTCTGTGTCCAGTTCCCCAAAACAGAGTTCCCATTCATATCTTGCCAAACAAATATCTGAGATTTCTTCCCAGGCCAGAGCTTATATGGGTCATCTTCTCTACTGATCAAGAAGGAAAAAGACCAACCTTTTTGCCAAACAATAAGTGGGAAAATAAATAAATTAGAGGTTTTGGCTGCATTGGTTCAGGGGGAGTTTGTTGGATCAAAAGAACCAATGAGCCAAGATCAGAAAACCTCTAAGTCCCACATGATATCACAACAACTGCTGAAGGCTTCATCAGCAGTTCGACAAGTGCTGAAAACTCCAACAGCTGAAGATCAAGTGCTAAAGACTTCAACAGCTGAAGACTAAAGTGCTGAAGTTAAACAGCTGAAGAACACAAGTGCTAAAGCTAAACAGCTGAAGAACACAAGTGCTGAAGCTGATGTCCAAAGTACTGAAGTACAACAGCTGAAGAGTTTACAAGTGCTGAAGATCAACAACTGGTGTACAAAGTCTGAAGACAAAGACTAAAGACATCAGCTGATGATATCTACTGAAGTCATCAGCTGATGAAACGTCTGAAGTTCAAGTCTGAAGATCAAGTACTGAAGTTTCAGTAGTTTGTCACAACAGCTGAAGAGTACTTCTTCAGTAGTTGCGATATCAGTAGTTTTATGTTTTTACCTTCAGTAGTTTTGTAAAACGACTGAAGAGCTTGTTCTCCAGTCGTTGTAGTTTTAGTAGTTTTATGTTTTTTCAGTAGTTATAATAACTGATAACACTTAGTATTTTTGTAAGGAGATGTCAGCTGTTTTGACATCTTCAGTAGTGTGTTTCAGTTGAAATAATTCTGTTAGATGTCACTATCAAGTGACATCAGCAGACGTCACATCTCTTATATAAGAGGTGTCGACCTAATTGTAATGGTGACATTTCGTTACCACGAATGCGAATATTGAATGAAATATATTTGCAGAATTCTCTCTCTATAACCGTCTTGTTCTTCATTGAATATTGTTTCGTTCTTGTGAATTGGCTAATTCATTTGTAGAATTCCGCTGTGATACTCTCTAATCAATCAAACGTAGATCACTGATCCTAACATAAAACACTTGTAGTTTCGCTGAAAGAACAGACAGTTTCATTGGATGAATCTGTAATTTTGCTTGACGAAGCTGAAAAGCTTTTTCAACACCAAATCAGTCTGAAATCATCAAAAACTAAATAGATTTGAGATCTGATGATTAACAGAGCTTTTCCAACCAAATACAAACAAAATTCACACAAATTCCATATCAAATAAACTCGAATTTGATCTAAAATTGATGAAAACTTTATATTGAAAAAAAACAACAAAAACCTCAATTTCTCTCTCTAAAAATCATCAAATCTTTAGTGAATTTGATCCAAAATGACTCTGATACCAAATTGTAACTCCAGGATATTCACACTTGAATCAAATTATGAAGAATTAGAACAAAATATGATAATCACAATCATAACCCACCAAAGATCACAACTGGTGACTACAATTAGAGACTTACTATACTTGAAATAAACTAATTTGTTCCCTTGAATGACCGTGTTGGTGTTTGAATCTTTTAGTGTGTGTTAGAGGATGGCCGATGGTAGATCATCTAAAGCTTCAAGTGGTGAAGGTTGTGGTGCTGAACCACTAGTTACGAGAGGAAGGCCTGGAGTAGAAAAGGTGGTTCATCAAAAACCCAAGACCCCTTATCTGGGAGGTGGTGATGAGAGTGCTAACTTAAGAGCCTTAGTGAAAGAGGCGGTTGTGGAGGAAGTGCATTGGGTCATGCACACGATCCTACCGTCTGTGGTGACCGAAGTGATAATGGTTGTTAGAGATAGGGAGAGAAAGGAAAGGAGTAGACCTATGTGCGAAAGAAGACAGCCCGAGATTGAGACGATTGTGTCTGATGACGAAGAAGAAGAGGAGGAAGAAGAGCATGTGTTAGAGGCGGCATGAGGCTATAACTACGAGGCATTTCAACGATGCAAGCCCCCTACTATTGATGGTAATGGCACTGTTGTTGCTGCTCACCGGTGGGTGAGAGAAATGGAAGGTGTTTTGAATATTAGCAAGTGCCGGGAGGATCAAAAAGTGAAGTTTGCTGCCCATTCTTTCGTGGACTCAGCTTTATGCTGGTGGGACAATATTGTCCAAGCTGAGGGTAGTCGGGCTATTGGGAGAAAGAGATGGTCTGAGCTGAAAAAGTTGGTGATTGAGGAGTTTTGTTCTCATAGTGAGATGGACAACGTTGAGAGAGAGTTCCTGCAGTTGGAGGCGGGGACGTTGACACATTAGCAGTACACCACCAAATTCAATGAAATGGCACGTCTGGTGTCGGACCAAGTGACACCGCTATCATGAAATATCAAGAGGTACATTCAGGGTTTGCTAGTGGATATCTGTAGGCACATGATCGCTGCCCGACCGAGCATGTTTAGGTCGGCAATGGATTTTGCAGGGAGGTTGTATGATGAGAGAACTGTGGTGGTGGTGGTGGTTGTAGGTTGCAGGAAGAGTGCTAGTGATCGGAGTTGGAATAGGAAGAGGTTTGGTCGGGGTGGTGCGTTGACGAGTAATAAGACGGCAAGGTGGATGATCGTTGTGTGGTCATACCGAGTACGGGGTTGAGGAGGTGTGGTAAATGCGGGAAGCACCATTCAGGGGAATGCAAATCGGGATCAAACATCTATTTCAAGTGTTGGAAGCCTAGTCATATGGCTAGAGATTGTAGGGTTATGAGCTGTTTCAACTACGGGGAAAGTGGTCACATGAGTAAAGAATGTAATAAGCCGAGGGCTGAGGGTTTCGGGGTGAAGAAAAATGGAGGTGTAGGACCAAGGGCGAGTGCCAAAGCATTAAGATGATGCAAGAGGAAGCTAGGACGGATCTTGATATCGTGTCAGGAACGTTTCTAGTGAACCAAACTTTAGCCTCTGTGTTATTCGGTTCTGGTGCTAGTAAAAGTTTCATTTCTGCTGCTTTCTATGCTAAGCTGCCTATTAGTAGTAAGACTACAGATATGCCATATGATGTAGAAACTGCTATAGGTAAGTCTAACAGGATTTTTGATATAATAGAAGGCTGTGATGTGGAGTTAGAAGGTCATAAATTTCCTTTTAGACCATTCGTGATGACCTTAGCTAGGTTTGATGTAGTTCTTGGGATGGATTGGTTAGTGGACTGCGAGGCGAACATTATGTGTCACAAGAAGATGATTTGTTTGACAGCGCCTCACGGAATTCGGTAACGGTTTATGGTGATCAAGTAACGACGAACCCGAAAGTGATCTCGATGGCGGTGGTGGGAAAGTGTATTAGGCTTGGATGTAGTGCCTACTTGGCTTATATAAAAGATGGGGATACACCAACACCACAACTGTCTGACGTACCGGTTGTGTGTGACTTTCCATATGTGTTTCCCGAAGACTTACCAAGAGTGCCACCTAACCACTAGATCAAGTTTCAGATTGATCTGATACCGGGTGCCAAACCTGTTGCGAAGGCACCGTATCGGTTGGCTCCGACTGAGACGGAGAGTTGATGGAGCATTTGATGGAGCAGTTGCAAGAGCTGCTTGATAAGGGGTTTATTAGACCGAGTATCTCTCCTTGGGGTGCTCTGGTCTTATTAGTGAAGAAGAAATATGGTAGTATGATGATGTGTATTGACTAACGTGAGCGAAATAAGTTGACGATAAACAACCGATAACCCTTACCAAGAATTGATGATTTGTTTGATCAGCTTCAAGGTGCCAGTTGGTTCTCAAGGATAGATCTTCGATCAGGCTACCATCAGCCAAAGGTGAAATAGTAGGATGTCCCTAAAACATCTTTTCACACGCGTTATGGTCACTACGAGTTCCTCGTTATGTCATTTGGGTTGACCAATGTGTCGGTTGCTTTTATGGACTTGATGAACCGAGTGTGTGGGCCAGTGTTGGATAAATCAATGATTGTGTTTATTGATGATATCTTGATTTATTTGAAAAGCGAGATAGAGCATGCCAGTCATATTCGGGAGGTTTTAGAGACGTTGAGAAAGGAGAAATTGTACGCCAAGTTCTCCAAGTGCGCATTTTGGTTGCGCGAAGTTCAGTTCTTGGGATTATGGTGGATCAAGCAAATGTGGAGGCGGTGATACAATGGAAGCCTCCAAAGACGCCATCCAAGATTCGTAGTTTCTTGGGTCTGGCGGGCTACTACAAAAGATTCATTCAAGACTTCTCTAAGATCGCTTCTCCACTAACCAAGTTAACCCGGAAAGATGTAAAGTTTGTATGGGATCAACCTCAAGAGAAGGCATTCAAAGAGTTAATGGCGAGGTTGACTCAAGCTCCTGTTCTGTCATTACCTGATGGAAGTGAATATCTGGTGGTTTCTTCTGATGCTTCCTACTCGAGGTTAGGATGTGTGTTAATGCAGAGAGGAAAGGTTATAGCCTATGCATCCCGATAGTTAAAGGTTCATGAGGTTAATTACCCTACTCATGATTTGGAGCTAGCAGCTGTGGTCTTCACGTTAAAGATTTGGAGGCACTACCTATACGGTACAAAGTGCGCCATATTCACCGACCACAAGATCTTGAAGTACTTCTTCATGCAAAAGGACCTGAACATGAGGCAGAGACGATGGTTGGAGCTCATAGAGGATTCTGATTGCGAGATCCACTACCATCCGGGCAAAGCCAATGTGGTGACGGATGCCCTTAGCCGGAAAGAGCGACCCGAACCAATTCGGGCGAAATCCAACCTGTTGATCATGACCTCCGATGTGATGAAGCAAGTCAAAGAGTTCCAAGATGAGGCATTGAAAGAAGATCATCTGAACTCTGAAAGAATGCGAGGTCTGATTGCAGAATTGGCTGAAAACACACTTGGTCTTAGAACCCGATTCGGATGATGTGGATTCCTCGTTTTGGGGATATTCGCATGGAGATTATGAACGAAACTCATAAGACTCAGTACTCTATTCATCCAATCCTACAATGATGTATCAATATGTGAAGAAAGATTATTGGTGGCCGGGTATTATGCGTGACGTAGTGGAGTATGTGAGTAAGTGCCTTACTTGTTTACAACTGAAGGCCGAGCACCAAAAGCCGTATGGGAAGATCCAACCTCTGGATATACAAGAGTGGAAGTGGGAGCACATCACCATGGATTTTATTTTGAAGCTACCGCGTACCGCGAAAGGGTATGATGCCATATGGGTGAAAGTTTACCGTTTGACGTAGTGCTCACTTCCTACCGATCCACGAGACATATTCATCTCAAAGGTTGGCGGAATTATTCATCAAGGAAATTGTAACTCGTTATGGTGTGCCGATGTCTATTGTGTCTTATCATGACACCCGGTTTACGTCTAAATTTTGGAAGAAATTCCACTACGCGATGTAGACTAGGTTACATATTAGCACGGCTTATCATCCCAAAATGGATGGTGAGTAAGAAAGGACCATTCAGACGCTGGAAGATATGCTTTGGACATGCGTCATTGAATTTGGAGGAAGTTGGGATGACCACTTACCGTTAGTTGAGTTCTCATTTAACAATAGCTATCATGCCAGTATTGGTATGCCCCCTTATGAGATTCTATATGGTAGGAGATGCAGGACACCCGTGTGTTGGGGTGTTATTGCTCAGAAAGAGTTAGGAAGCATCGAGGTGATCAAGGCTACGACTGAGAAGCTTGAAAAGATCAAAGGCTTCATGAAGGCAACCAAAGATAGACTGAAGTCGTATGCGGATAAACGGCGCAGACCGATTGAGTTTCAGGTTGGTTATCGGGTTATGTTGAAGGTCTCACCTTGGAAGTGTATCATTCGGTTCAGAAAGTGGGGCAAGTTGAGCTTGAGATATATAGGGCCTTTCCGAATCGTCGCTAGAGTAGGAGAGGTGGCCTATAGGTAGGAGTTACGTGATGAGTTAAGTGGAATTCACCTCACATTCCATGTATCTTATCTGAGGAAATGTTTAGCAGACGAGGATATGATTGTTCCACTCGAGAATATTGAGGTAGATGAACGCCTCAATTATGTGGAGTAACCAGTAGCGATCATTGATCGAAAAGAGAAGAGGCTAAGGAATAAGTGGTTCCTCTTGTGCGTGTACAGTTGAAGCACACGAAGGGATCCGAGTCTACGTGGGAGACTGAAGAAGAGATGAGACATCATTACCCACGATTGTTTGAGGAATAACAGGTTTCCTGGACGAAACCTATATAAGGGGTGTGGACTTATAACATTCGGTTATTTTTGGAAGACCCAAACGAATGAATAAAGTGAAGAAAAAGAAGAAAACGAAATAAAACCCAAGTCTAGGGTTAAAAGTGACAAAAAGGACAAAAACTTTGAAAAGTTGGTGAATAAAGGTGATGGCCGCCCATCACCTCTCTTCACTCATAATCCTCGGATATTTTTAGATTGAGAAGGAAAGAGAGCAGAAACTCTCGGTTTTAGAAGGAAGAACAAGTAAGAATTTGAATTCAGGTAAGAATTCATGGTTTTTAAGTGTTCTTAAGTGGCCTTGCGTCGGTTGTATGCTTATGTGTGTTTGTATGCTTGATTTTGTGTGTTTTAGTGGGTTTTAGGTGGTTGAACTCAACTTTCAAACGAGTTTGGAAGAAGCCATACTCAAGAGCTTCAAAGGTGAGTTCTAGAAGTCCTCTTTTACATGTTTTAACTGATTTTTGGGGTTGGAAATGCATGAACTTATGTTTTTATAAGATTGGGTTTTATACCTGTATGAATGAATGTGTGTATACTGTGATTATGATGTGATGTTGGGCTATGTTCATGCTTGATGATATTATGGTTGTGTTTCTAAGGCTTAGAATGTAAGATTTAAGCTTAGAACATGATAGATAGTGTTGGGAACTAAAATCTTATGTTTAGGGCTCATATGTCTAAGTTTTAGAATTTGCCAGGTGTTCAAAAGGAATGCGGATGAACAGTTAATGCGGATGAGCATTGACCACTACGTAAATCAATGCGGAAGAGTGTTGGGGAAATGTGGATAAACTGTTAATGCGGATGAGCATTGACCATTAAGTAAGTCAATGCAGATGGAAAGTCAATACAGATGAGTGTTAGAGAAATGTCAATGAACCGTTAATGCAATGAGCATTGACCACTAAGTAAGTCAACGCGGATGGAAAGTCAATGCGGGTGGAAAGTCTAAGTATGAGCAAATGTGAATGAGGAAATGTGGATGAACATTAAAAAATGCAGATGAGTAAAGTCAATGCGAATGAACAAAAAGAAATGTGGATGAACAAAAGGGAAATGCGGATGAACACTTATATTATTTTCTGACTTTTTGAGGAAAAAGTTGAAATTTAGTCTTTGACTAGTGAGGTTCCCGGGGGCTATGTAAGTTGACTTTTTGAGGCCATAGATTGTAAGGCCCCGTTCCAGGGACGCTTACAGATAGTAAATCATTGCGTATAAAACATACAATTACATTTATCTTAAATAAATGCTACAACGGAAACATTCATAAATGACATTTCATTTCATTATAAAGGCTTTTGCAAAATAATACATCGTTATCCAATTACAAAATATATGGTGCATTACATCACAAAAGGATTATAAAAATGGATGCCATCCCAAAAGAGCTGAGTAGCCACCTCGTGCCATCCTCAACAATCATTACTTGCGAACCGGAAACTCATAAAAGTCAACGTTGCTAAGTGAGTTCTAGTTTTAAAATAAAGCATACTTTTTGGTAGGTATTCTACCTTTCAATAAATTGAAGATTTCCAATATTATTGAAATTGAAGATTTGAACAACAATAGCAACAAAATATTAATCTAGGGTTTGTTTTGTAATTATTGTAAATGCTAGACTATTATAAATATTAGAATATATTATCATTGTATGTGTGACTAATTCACCACTTGTTAGGGTGAATTAGGTCCATCACCAACAAACATCATATCATCATCCTTCATGGATGATGATTTCAACAATATATCAATAAACATCAAAGATTAAACACCTCTGTGTTCTTCATCATGTTCATCATTATTATATTTTAGCATCTAATCATTCATGTTTTATTATTATCAATATGAATCCTAACATCCATGCTCATTGTTCCCGTTCATATCGGGAACACACAATTAGTATCAGAGCCGGAGTTGATGGATTCATATTGATTTTGATGAGATTTCCTGGTTGGATTGCTGAAATTATTGAAGATCTCAAGAAAACAATTCAACAATCAATTCAACATTCACATTTGTGGCTGCCTCAAGTTTCAAACAAATTAGGGTTTGCGGTTGTCAAAGAAAGGATCAAAAAGCTGTCGATTAGTGGCTGCCGATTAGGGTTCATGCTGATTAGGTTGTAGCGAAATGGGGCTGCATAATAGGGTTGCCACCGATTAGAGCCTCATGCAACTAAGGGCAGCCCAATTAGGGCTGCCCAATTAGGTTTGTGATTTGATCAAAGGCAGCTTTTGTGATCTATTGGAAAGGGCTGCCGATTAGGGTTTCTTGCGAATTAGGGCTGCTCCCGAACCAATTGTGGTTACTGAATGTGGCTGCCAAATGCGGCTTCCGATTAGAAACTCTTGTGAATTAGGGTTGCCAAAGGTGATATTAGATGCGCTAATTAGGATTGCCGAACCAAAGTGTCCTCTGCGGCCACCTTAGGGAGGCAAAATTAGTGTTTGCAAACTTGGGTTGTGAATGAATTCATGGAATATGGGCTGATGAACACAATTGTGATTGTTACTTGGGCTCCATCATTAAACAAAAACAACAATTGGACTTGGGCTCAAGTGTTGAAGATTGGGCTTATGATCAACAAAACAAATTTGGGCTTCATATTTGGGCTCTCATCAACAAAAACAAGTGACATAATATAGTGGTACCAAAGTTTTGAAGACCTTGCTTCTGCATCAACAACAAATTTTTTGACTTTGGACAACTATTCAACAAAAACAAGATCAAGCTTCAATTCACATTGGAAATATACAATTTAGGGGGAGTATTGTTGGGTATTCTACCTTTCAAGAAATTGAATATATCCAACATTATTGAAATTGAAGATTTGAAGAACAATAGCAAGAAAATATTAGTCTAGGGTTTGTTTTGTAATTATTGGAAACACTAGACTAGTATAAATATTAGAACATATTATCATTGTATGTGTGACTAATTCACCACTTGTTAGGGTGAATTAGGTCCATCACCAACAAACATCTTATCATCATCCTTCATGGATGATGATTTCAACAATATATCAATAAACATCAACATTAAACACGTTTGTGTTCTTCATCGTGTTCATCATTATTATATTTTAGTATCTAATCATTCATGTTTTATTATTATCAATATGAATCCTAAGATCCATGCTCATTGTTCCTGTTCATATCAGGGACACACAATTGGTATCAGAGTCGGAGGTGATGGATTCATATTGATTTTGATGAGATTCCATGGTTGGATTACTGAAATTATTGAAGATCTGAAGAAAACTATTCAACATTCGCATTTGCGGCTGCCTCAAGTTTCAAACAATTAGGGTTTGCGGCTGTCAAAGCAAGGATCAAAAGCTACCGATTAGTGGTTGCCGATTAGGGTTCTTGCACATTAGGTTTCAGCCAAATGAAGCCGCACAATAGGGCTGCCACTGATTAGAGCCTCATGCAACTAACGACTACCGAATTAGGGCTGCCCAATTAGGTTTGCGATTTAATCAAAGCAGCTTTTGTGATCTATTGGAAGGGGCTGCCGATTAGGGTTTCTTGCGGATTAAGGCTGCTCCCAAACCAATTGTGGCTGCCGAATGTGGCTGCCAAATACGGCTGTCGATTAGAAACTCTTGCAAATTAGGTTTGCCAAGGTAATCTTAGATGCCCTAATTAGGGTTTCCGAACAAAGTGTCCTTTGCGGCCACCTTAGGGAGGCAAAATTAGGGTTTGCAAACTTGGGTTATGAATGAATTCATGGAATATGGGCTCATGAACACATTGGGTTAGTTACTTGGGCTCCATCATTATACAAAAACAAAAATTGGACTTGGGCTCAAGTGTTTAAGATGAGCTTATGATCAACAAAACAAAGTTGGGCTTCGTATTTGGGCTCTCATCAACAAAAACAAGTGACATAATATAGTGGTACCAAAGTTTTGAAGACCTTGCTTCTGCATCAACAACAAATTTTTTGACTTTGGACAACTATTCAACAAAAACAAGATCAAGCTTCAATTCACATTGGAAATATACAATTTAGGGGGAGTATTGTTGGGTATTCTACCTTTCAAGAAATTGAATATATCCAACATTATTGAAATTGAAGATTTGAAGAACAATAGCAAGAAAATATTAGTCTAGGGTTTGTTTTGTAATTATTGGAAACACTAGACTAGTATAAATATTAGAACATATTATCATTGTATGTGTGACTAATTCACCACTTGTTAGGGTGAATTAGGTCCATCACCAACAAACATCTTATCATCATCCTTCATGGATGATGATTTCAACAATATATCAATAAACATCAAACATTAAACACGTTTGTGTTCTTCATCGTGTTCATCATTATTATATTTTAGTATCTAATCATTCATGTTTTATTATTATCAATATGAATCCTAAGATCCATGCTCATTGTTCCTGTTCATATCAGGGACACACAATTGGTATCAGAGTCGGAGGTGATGGATTCATATTGATTTTGATGAGATTCCATGGTTGGATTACTGAAATTATTGAAGATCTGAAGAAAACTATTCAACATTCGCATTTGCGGCTGCCTCAAGTTTCAAACAAATTAGGGTTTGCGGCTGTCAAAGCAAGGATCAAAAAGCTACCGATTAGTGGTTGCCGATTAGGGTTCTTGCACATTAGGTTTCAGCCAAATGAAGCCGCACAATAGGGCTGCCACTGATTAGAGCCTCATGCAACTAACGACTACCGAATTAGGGCTGCCCAATTAGGTTTGCGATTTAATCAAAGGCAGCTTTTGTGATCTATTGGAAGGGGCTGCCGATTAGGGTTTCTTGCGGATTAAGGCTGCTCCCAAACCAATTGTGGCTGCCGAATGTGGCTGCCAAATACGGCTGTCGATTAGAAACTCTTGCAAATTAGGTTTGCCAAAGGTAATCTTAGATGCCCTAATTAGGGTTCCGAACAAAGTGTCCTTTGCGGCCACCTTAGGGAGGCAAAATTAGGGTTTGCAAACTTGGGTTATGAATGAATTCATGGAATATGGGCTCATGAACACATTGGGTTAGTTACTTGGGCTCCATCATTATACAAAAACAAAAATTGGACTTGGGCTCAAGTGTTTAAGATTGAGCTTATGATCAACAAAACAAAGTTGGGCTTCGTATTTGGGCTCTCATCAACAAAAACAAGTGACATAATATAGTGGTACTGAAGATTTGAAGACCTCGCTTCCACATCAACAACAAATTTCTTGACTTTGGACAACTATTCAACAAAAACAAGATCAAGCCTCAATTCACATTGGAAATCTACAATTTAGGGGGAGTATTGGTGGGTATTCTACCTTTCAAAAAATTGAAGATTTCCAAAATTATTGAAACTGAAGATTTGAAGAATAATAGTAACAAAATATTAGTCTTGGGTTTGTTTTGTAATTATTGTAAATGCTAGACTAGTATAAATATTAGAACATATTATCATTGTATGTGTGACTAATTCACCACTTGTTAGGGTGAATTAGGTCCATCACCAAAAACATCATATCATCATCCTTAATGGATGATGATTTCAACAATATATCAATAAACATCGAACATTAAACACGTTTGTGTTCTTCATCGTGTTCATCACTATTATATTTTAGCATCTAATCATTCATGTTTTATTATTATCAATATGAATCCTAAGATCCATGCTCATTGTTCCCGTTCATATCGGGAACACACAAGGTTATCTATCCTACTCATGATTAGGAGCTAGTAGTTGTGGTCTTCGCAAAAAAAGAGTTGGAGGCACTACCTTAACGGGACGAAGTGCACCATATTCACTGACCACAAAAGCTTGGAGTACTTCTTTGAGCTGAGGGATCTGAATATGAGGCAGAGACGATGGTTGGAGCTCATAAAAGACTTTGATTGTGAGATCCATTACCATCCGGGCAAAGCCAACATGGTGGTTGACGCGCTTAGCCGAAAAGAGAGGCCCGAGCCGATTCGGGTGAAAGCATATCAGTTTGGTTGAATGTGGATTCCTTATTTTGGGGATCTACAGGTAAAGATTTTGGATGAAGGTCACAAGACTCGATACTCCATTCATCCAGGTCCCACAAAGATGTACCAAGACACGAAGAAAGATTATTGGTGGCCGGGTATGAAACGTGATGTGTTGGAGTATGTGAGTAAATGCATTACTTGCCTGCAAGTGAAGCGGAACTTTAGAAACCATATGTAAAGATTCAATCTTTGGATATACCAGAATGGAAGTGGTAGCACATCACCATGGATTTTATTACGAAGCTGCCATGTACTCCGAAAAAGTATGATGCTATATGTATGATTGTTGACCGTTTGGCGAAGAGTGCTCACTTCCTACAATTCGCGAGACATATTCATTTGAGAGGTTAGCAAATCTTTTCATCAAAGAGATTGTAACTCTTGACGGTGTGCCAGTGTCTATTGTGTCTGATCGTGACACCCGGTTTACATCGAAATTTTGGAAGAAATTCCACGACGCTACGGGGACGAGGTTACTCATTAGCACGACTTATCATCCTCAGACTGATGGTCAGTCTGAGAGGACCATCCAAACATTGGAGGACATGCTGCCGGCTTGTGTTATTGATTTTGGGCGAAGTTAGGATGACCACTTATCATTAGCTGAGTTCTCATAAAACAACAGTTATCATGCCAGCATTTGTATGCTACCTTATGAGATGCTATACGATAGGAGATGCAGAACACTTGTCTGTTGGGGTGATATGGTCAAAAAGAACTAGGGAGCGTTGAGGTGATCGAGGCTACGACTGAGAAGTTTGAAAAGATCAAGGCCTTCATAAAGGCAGGTAAAGATAGACAGAAGGCCTTCATTGAATTTAAAGTGGGTGACCGAGTTATGTTGAAGGTCTCACCTTGGAAGGGGATCATCTGATTTTGAAAGCGGGGCAAGTCGAGCCCGAGGTACATAGGCCATTTCCGAATCAGTGCTCGAGTAGGAGAGGTGGCCTATAGACTGGAATTAGTAGATGAGTTAAGTGGAATTCACCCGACCTTCCATGTATCTCATCTGAGAAAGTGCCTAGCAGATGAGGATATGATTGTTCTACTGGAGGATATCAAAGTGGATGAATGGCTCAATTATGTGGAGCACCAGTGGCAATCATTGATCGAAAAGAGAAGAGGCTGAGGAATAGAGTGGTTTCCCTTGTGCGCGTACAGTGGAAGCACAAGAAGGGATCTGAGTCTACGCGGGAGACTGAAGAAGAGATAAGACAGCATTACCCATGTCTGTTCGAAGAATAACAGGTTCAGGGACGAAACCGATTTAACGGGGGTGGACTTGTAACACCCGGTTATTTTAAAGATAAAGAAATAATGAATAAAGAGAAGAAAAAGAAGGAAAAGAAATAAAACCCAACTCTAGGGGTAAAAGGTGTCCAAAGGGACAAAATGTTTGAAAAGTGGGTGCGAAAGGTGGTATGGCCGCCCACATGTCACATACGTCACTAATATTTGAGTTTTAGAGAGAGAGTAGCTGGGAGCAAGCACTCAAGGGTTTGAAGAGAAACAAGGAGAAAGGTGTGAATTCAAGGTAAGAATTCATGTTGTTATGGTGTTCTTGACTAGTTATATCCTCGGGTTTATGCTTATGTGTGTTTGTATGTGTTCAGGTATGTTTTAGTGGGTTTCTAGGCGGTTAAATTCAATTTGCAAACGAGTTTGGAAGAAGCCATACTCAATAGCTGGAAAGGTGAGTTCTAGGACCCCTCTTTTACCAGTTTTAACTAATTTTGGGGTTGGAAATACATGAATGTATGTTTTCATTATACTGGGTTTCGGACCTGTATGTTTAATTTGGTGCATGTTGAATATATGATGTGATTTATGATTATGTTCATGATTGATAATGTATGATGATGTTTCTAACGCTTAGGATGTATGATTTAAGCTTAGAACATGATGGACGGTGATTGAAATTCAAATCTGATACTTAAGGCTCATATGTTAAGTTTTAGAATCTGCATAAGTGTTGAAAAGTCAATGCGGATGAGTAATGGGAAGAAATGCGGATGAACAGTTAATGCGGATAAGTATTAACTGCTAACTTAGTCAATGCGGATGAGCATTGACTAAGTATGACAAATGCATATGAAGGTTAATGCGGATGAAAGTCAATGCGGATGAACATTGACTAAGTCTGAGAAATGCAGATGAACATTGACTAAGTCTGAGAAATGCGGACAAATATTGACTAAGTATGGGAAATGCGGATGAGTAAGGCCAATGCGGATGAACAAATGCAAATGAAGTAAGACAAATGCGGATGACATTAGTTTTTGGAGCATATATAGTCATATATAGTGTGTCCGTCGCTTGTCGAATAGTCTAGGCTTAATGTTACACACTTGATATGTTGTAAACACATGAAACTAGGTCATTCGCAGGAGCATATGCGAATGAGACTCAGTCGTACGACTGAGCCATGCTAATGGACCAGCAGTGCGACTGAGAGATGCAATTTGGACATTCGTAAGACTGAACCATAAGTATGGTCAGTCATACGATTGAACCATACGCATGGTCCAGTCGTACGATTGAACCATACGTATGGTCCAATCGCACGAATGGCCAAGTCGCATCTAATATGGGCTGAGGCCTATATATACCAGTTTCAATGTGTAGAGACATGAAGGATTCGAAGAGGATCCTCTAAAGGGTTTTAGAGAGAGTGTGCCCGGCAACCTAGTTTATCCTTCCGTCAAGAACACACTCGGATGTTTATCGATCCGGAGAAAACCGACTTCACAATTGGTATTAGAGCCGGTTCCTGCTGGAATGATCTAACAATCCCTCTAGCAACCCGAGCACTTGATTTCTGGATCAAAGTTCAGATCTTGACGTTAAACCCACGTCGTGTTCTTTGTTTTTGCTCAGATCTTGTTACGTGTGTTGCTTCTATGTTAAAATCGAATTCGAAACCACGTTCCTATCACCCTTTCGAATCTGATGATGCCTACTTTGTTTCGGTTCATGTTAAATTCGTTAGATTAGGGTTTTGGGCAGCCGCCATCTGAAAAATCTGCGTGCAGACCCGTTCATGCGACTGGGCCATGCGAATGGACCATTCGTACGAATGGGCAATACGAATGGACCATTCGTGCGACTGGACCAGTCGTATGTTCAGTCGTGCGACTGGACCAGTCGTATGTTCAATCGACGAACGAGACATCCGCATTGACTCATCCGCATTTGTTGCAGACCAAAAAAAAGAAAGAAGAGAAGATGTCATCCACATTTGGTCCAGACCAGTCGTATGTTATGTTGTGCGACTGGAACAACTTCCTGCACAGATTTGAAGATGAGCAAAACATATTCACCCTGAGGTTCTTTTGTCAAATAAGTTCGATGTGTACCCAATTATTCTTCGGACTTCCAGAATAGGTGAATGTAAGGAACACGAAAGAGAGAGAGAAGATGTCAGCAGTTGGTGCTGATTTTGTGGGGTAGTCAGGAGCATCTGACTACTTTACGGGCCAATCATGTTATATTTATCCACACAGAAAGGATTCTGCTTCTTAGGGGAATCCATGTATAGAGAAAGTGAAGACGCAATCAGAAAGATGATGATGTGAACCGGTTTTCGATGATGAATCTTCGTGCATGCTGATTTGGTTTATATTGTCAGTTGTGGATTGGAACCATAAACCTTTGCCCACTACATCGTGTGAAGACGCAAGGAGAGCACAATGACTATATATTGGGATATACGGAATGTGAGGGGGAATTTTGGAGGTGGTGATGTTAATCAGGTTAGCCTGTGTGAAGATTGAAGCAATGGAAAACTGTTCATATCATCATCTGGAAAATCAGTCATATAGGGAATCGCTTCTATGATGGTGTTCTACAAGGTAAACGAAAGCTGTTGTGATAAATTCATTTTCAGGGATGTGTGTAACCTGCGGATCGGCAAGTTGCTAATATGGTTTCATTCATTCTATTGGCAACCAGAGCAAAGATTACAGAAGATTGTAACAGGTGTTATCTACTATTCGCAAGAAACGTCCAAGGGGGAATTTGTTGGAGCATATAAGTATAGATAGTGTGTCTGTCAATGTGCGAAAGTCTAGGCTTAATGTTATACACCTGATAGTTGTAAAAACATGAAACGGGTCTGTTGGACAAAAGAACCAATGAGCCAAGATCAGAAAACCTCTAAGTCCCACACGGTATCACAACAACTGCTGAAAGCCTCATCAGTAGTTTGACAAGTGCTGAAGACTTCAACAGCTGAAGATCAAGTGCTGAAGACCTTAACTGCTGAAGAACCAAAGTGCTGAAGTACAACAGCTGAAGAACACAAGTGCTGAAGCTGAAAGACCAAAGTACTGAAGAAAACAGCTGAAGAGTTCACAAGTGCTGAAGATCAAAATGATGTACAAAGTCTGAAGACAAAGACTGAAGACATCAGCTGATGATATCTACTGAAGTCATCAGCTGATGAAACGCCTGAAGGTCAAAGTCTGAAGATCAAGTACTGAAGCCTCAGTAGTTTCACAACTGCTGAAGAGTACTTCTTCAGTAGTTGTGATATCAGTAGTTTTATGTTTATGTTTCAGTAGTTTTGTAAAACGACTGAAGAGCTTGTTCTTCAGTCGTTGTAGTTTCAGTAGTTTTATATTTGTACTTAACTTGCTGATATGTTCTCAGTAGTTGTGAACATTTCAGTAGTTTGTTAAGAATAGTTATTTCTGTATTGGATCTGCCAGTTGTCACTTTCCGTGATAACAGCAGTGACTGTTGCACTCTATATAAGGAGTGACAACCTATTGTAATGTGAGTGATATGAGCAATTGAATGGAATGATTGATTGATTCGATTAGAAAATTTCTACATCTATAAACATTCCTAGAAATCAGAAATCATATTCTCTCCCTATAACCGTATGCGATCTTAACGCTTACAATATTGTTTGCTTGCTACAATTTGTCTAATTCGTGTGTGTATTCCGCTGCTTTATATTCTGATACATCAAACTTGTGATCACTGATCCTGTCAAATGGTATCAGAGCGGTTAATCATTGATCGATCTAATAATTGATCATTGAAACTGCTATTCAAGATCCAAGTTTGATTGAATTAGCTTTTGTTTTTGCAAGAAACGGTTATAGAGATTGAATTTTCTGTATTCTGCTCATTCATCCTGAGATCTTATTCTTGGTTCTCATTGAGTTTGTTGTGGTTGTCTAAAACTTTTAAAACTTGAACTAAATGTTTTGAACTGAAAATGACCTCCCTCCAATGATCCTCACAATACTGGTTCCTCAACCAAGCCTCCTATGCTGGTTAGGAATGAGTATAACATATGGCAAAGACGTATGCTCCATCACCTGTCTGTTAACAGCGCAGGGTTTGGACATCTGTGGTACATGGTCCACACAAGCCTATGGTGAATAACCCGGAAACAATCAAATGGTTCCGAAGAGGAGGGAGCAATACTCAGATGAGGATAAAAAGTTGCTTGAGATTGATGCAAAAGCCCATGGAATTCTGGCCATGGCTTTGCCCAATGAAATCTATTCTGGGCTAATGCATCATGAAACTGCCCATGACCTCTGGATTGCTTTGAAAGAACAATTTGGAGGAACAGATGAGGTCTTGGCAAATAATAGAGAAATTCTTGCCCACAAATATGAGACATTCTCTCATAGAAAGGGTGAGACACTGACTCAACAATATGAGCGGTTTTCTTGTTTGATCTCTGAACTAAAAATGGTCAAACTTGAATACACCAATATTCAGATGAATAACAGATTTCTCAGATCACTGCCTGAGAGATGGGACACATATACTATTGTCCTACGCTCCAGTGCAAGTTTGGACAAACTATCTCTCACCCAACTCCATGGGAAATTGCTCACTTTTGAGAGAGAGATAGAACAGAAGAGAAAGCTGTCTTCATCTGGAAAGCTCACTGAAGACTTTATTCAAGGCAACACTGCCTTGGTGGGTCATGAGTCAGAATATGCTGCATCTGAATGCCAGTATGATGAGCATATTAATTTCTCTTCGAGCACTTCTAATTCTGCATTTGTAAGTGTTGATGGTCAGTTTACTGGAGGTAATAATGACAATTTATGTTTCATTATGGATGATCTCAAGGGGATTGCTGATGATGACTTAGAAGAGATGGATATTTTGAGCCAAATGGCCTTGATAAATATCAGATCTCAGAAGTTCTACAAAAGAACTGGAAGAAAATTCCCAGGACTCTCTGGCAAAACCAAAGTTGGTTTTGACAAGAGCAAGTTGAGGTGTCACAAATGCCAACGGCTTGGACACTTTGCAAGAGAGTGTAGATCAACTGGATCAAACTCTACTGCACCTTTGTGACTTTTCCTGGCAACAGTCAACAAAACAGAGGGCAACATCCTGTCACATCTAGTCATCATCCTCAACAACAATCTCCGGCATATTTTGTTCCTCAGGGTCAAATGCCTTATCAGTACCCTGTTATTACATGCCACAGTCAAGTCAAGTTCAAGTTCCTATGACACCACAACCTCATGCATTACCAGAACCTCAGCCTTCCCTATCTCATCAACAACCTTCATCTCAACAACACAGCTTCTTCACCCCAGGAGTTGTTGACTGGAGCAGTTTACCAGATGACTTGTCTGGTCATGATCAACTGTTCTCAGGTGCTGGTCAACATGGTGGTGACAGTCCCTTTGGGAATCTAGCTCTTATGGCTTTGGAGTCTGCTGATACTTCATTCCAATGCCTCTACACCTCAGGTATCACAGGTATCCTCTGAGGCAAAAGCCAAATTATGTTCTGAACAATGCATAGCAGCATTTGCTTCCATTAGAGAAGCAAATGTAGCTTTAATTAATAAGAAATTGAGCTAGAACAGGTAATTTCCAAAAACAAAGCTGAGTTTGAGTTTGTGCTCAAGATAAAAATGATGAGGTTTATAAACTGAATTGCAAAATAATTGATGATAAGGCTAGAGAAGATGTACTTCTAGAGAAGTACAAAGATCTCAAAGAAACCCTTGCAGTTACCCAGGTCGAGTGTGATAGATGGGTACAATCATGCAAAGGTTTTGAAATGCTTCTTAGTAAGCAATCTGCTTCAAATGTGAAGTTGGAATTGGTTACAATCACACTGCTCCACCTACAGATTTTACCCCAAGAGCAGAGGTAGAATCTGATGGTGAGAGTGATAACCAATCCATCAAGTCATGTGATCTACCTTCTGATACAGCACAATCAGAAGTAGCAGTCAGTATCAAGTCCTCTTTGAACTATCAGCTGATGTTGATGGTCCAAATGCTGACATTCACATGATCAATAAGTTGATCAACTCAGGAGTCAATCCTGAAGGTCCTGAAAGGACTGGAGAGCAGGATTCAACTCCTGAAGTTCAAACTTCAACTGCTGTCAGTACTGAAGAGAAGAAAACTGGCAGTAGAAAGAGTTTGAAGACTACTAAAGATGCTGTCAAGAAAGCAACCAATGCTTCCAAAGCATTGAAGAACAAGTCTTCTGTTGCTTCACCATCTTTAGTTGATGATCAACCTAAGATGAAGAAGAAACCATGTGAAGTATGTGGTTTGTTCAATCATCTTACAGATGATTGTGGTACAAAAGAGGTTCCAAACTCAAACAAAGAAGAAATTAATGAGAAAATGGTAAAAATGAAAACTGAGTTTGAGACCACATTTGTATCAGCAACATCAAATCCTGTAACCCTTAAGTCCTTAAAGCAACCCAAAAAGGAAGGTGTTAAACAGGTGACAGCTGAGGGTGCTCAAAAGAAGAAGGGCAACATAGGACCTTATCTAACTCCACTAGCAATGTGTCTGATGAGCTGAAAGCTTTTCACAAAATCAGACACAGCTGGTGATGATGGTACAACATCTGTTGGGTAGAGTTAACCAACTAGATTCTCCTATGTTGAAACCACAGAAAAGGAGGTCTAAGCCAAAGGACTCCTCTTCTGCACCATCTTCTTCCTCTCAGGCTGTTGTTACAAATAAACATGCTAGTTTACCATCTATTGATGAGACCAGGCCCAAAACCAAAAAGGTTTGGGTCTCTAAAACTAACTGATTGTTTATTATTGCAGGGTTCTTCAACATGCCAAAATAGCATCTGGTATGTAGACAGTGGGGGATCCATGCACATGACTGGGAACATCTCTCTTCTTCATGACTACTCTCAAGGAAAGAAAGAAGGGTTTGTCTCTTTTGGCAATGATGCTAGGGGTTACATCATCGGTAAGGGCTTTGTCTCCAATGGAGAAATCAAATTGATGATGTTAATCATGTGGAAAATCTCAAGTACAACCTCTTGAGTGTCAGTCAAATGTGTGATAAAGGCCATGTTGCCCTTTTCACAAGTCAAAACTGTAGGATTCTGTCATCCAAAGTTTTGCCCTTGATTGACAAGGTGTTGGATGATCACACTCTCCTGAAAGCCAACAGGACAGGAAGAGTGTATGCCTTAGATCTCTCTAAGAAGATAGATCTCAAAGGTAATCCTTGCCTATTTTCCAAAGCCTCTTTTCAAGAATCTAAACTATGGCACAGGAGGCTTGGTCATGTTAATCTCAAAAACATGAATCAGCTTAGCCACAATAGTTTAGTCAGAGGCTTACCAATAAAGGAGTTCCACTGTGATGAAACTTGCACTGCTTGTTTAAAAGGAAAACAGCACAAGGTCTCATTTCTCCTATTGAAGTGTCCAAGTCCACTGCCTGCTTGCAATTACTGCATATGGATCTATTTGGTCCTGTGAGAGTAATGAGCATGGCAAAAGAAATACTGTCTGGTAATTGTGGATGATTACTCCAGATTTGTATGGACTTTCTTTCTACATTCAAAGGATGAGGCTGCTCAGAAGATTATCCACTTTGTGCTGTACATTGAGAAGCAGTATTCCCTTCCAGTCAAGTGTATTAGGAGTGATAATGGAACTGAGTTCAGAAATCATACACTTGATGACTTCTATCTCTCAAGGGAATCAAAAGGCAGTTCAGCATTCCAAGGACTCCGGAACAAAATGGAGTAGTGGAGAGAAAGAACAGGACCCTCATTGAAGCTGCAAGGTCCATGCTGGCTGACTCAGGTTTGCCATTGACCTTTGGGCGAAGCTGTCAACACAGCTTGTTATGTGCAAAATAGAGTTTTAGTAAATCAGAGGTTGATGAAGACTCCATATGAAGTTCTCCATCATTTGGCTCCACTGATTTCATTTTTCAAAGCATTGGGTGTCCCTGTTTTATCTCAACACAAAGGATCAACTCCACAAATTGATCCTAAGGTGGATGCAGGATACTTTGTTGGTTATTCATCTACTTGCAAAGCATACAGAGTCTTCAACTGCAGAACAAAGATGGTTGAAGAAACTCTACATGTTAAGTTTAATGAATCTCCAAAGGACAAGATTCCACAAAGTCCTGTGGAGTTATTTGATCTGGACATACTGCAATATGTTCCTTATCAAACTCCTGCTGTTGCTCCTGTCAACAGTTCACCACCTGGTGGTACTGCTGATGATGATGATGATTGCAGTACTCACCTCTTCAGGTTTAGTGATCAGCTGCCTGATTCAACTAGACCTGATGTTCCTGTAGCGCCAGTAGCACCATCCACAACAAATGCTGATGAGATTTCTTCGAATTCAACTTCCTTTGAATTACCATCCACTGATTGGTTTCAAGGAATGATTCACCATCACCATCTGTTGCTGCTGAACCGGCTACAAACACTTGCACAGATCTCATTGTGTATCAAGATCTGAAGAATCACCCATGTCTCAAATCATTGGTGATCACTGCTGGAGTATCAACAAGAAGTCAATTGTCAAATTTCTGCTTCTATGCTCTCTTCATCAGTCAGCAAGAGCCAAAGAATTATCACATTGCTTTAAAGGACAATGGATGGGTTGATGCCATGCAGCTTGAGCTTCTTCAGTTCAAGAAACAGCAAGTGTGGGAACTGGTTCCTCTACCTCCAGGTAAGTGTGCAATAGGCACTAAATGGGTGTTTAGGAACAAAACTGATGAAAATGGGCTTATTGTTAAGAACAAGGCCAGACTGGTTGTTCAGGGGTTTGCACAAGAAGAAGGTATTGATTATGATGAAACCTTTGCCCCTGTAGCCAGACTGGAAGCAATTCGATTGTTTTAGCTTATGCTGCTTATCAAAAACTTAAAGTCTTTCAAATGGATGTCAAAAGTGCATTTTTGTATGGAAAAGTTAAAGAAGAGGTTATGTATGTCAACCTCCAGGCTTTGAGGACAACAAACATCCTAATTGGGTGTATAAGCTTGATAAAGCTCTTTATGGGTTAAAACAAGCTCCCAGAGCCTGGTATGAGACATTATCAAACTTTCTTCTGGAAAACAATTTCACTAGAGGCTCCATAGACAAGACTTTATTTATTAAGAAAGCTGGGCAGCATAATCTACTTGTTCAAATTTATGTAGATGATATCATTTTTGCATCCTCTGATCCAAAGTTGTGTGATGCCTTTACAAAGTTGATGCAACAGAAGTTTGAAATGAGTGCCATGGGAGAATTACAGTTCTTTCTGGGGTTGCAAATCAAACAAAAGGCTGATGGAATTTTATTCATCAATCCAAATATACAAAAGATCTTTTGCAAAAGTTTGATTTACAACTGTAAGCCTGTTCTACTCCCATGAGCAGCACCACACAACTGGACTCAGATCAGAAAGGTAAAGTGGTTGATGAAACACTTTACAGATGTATGATTGGGTCCTTGATGTATTTAACAGCTTCTAGACCAGATATTGTTTGCTACATGTGTTTGTGCTAGATTTCAGGCTGCACCTAAAGAGTCTCATCTGATTGCAGTCAAGAGGATCTTTAGATATCTGCAAGGCACTCCATCTCTAGGTTTATGGTATTCTACCAGACATTCTGGTAAATTAGTTGCTTTTCTGACAGTGACTATGCAGGGTGTAAGTTGACCAGGAAATCAACTTCTGGTGGATGTCAATTCCTAGGCAACTGCTTGATTTCTTGGCAGAGCAAGAAACAGACCTCAGTTGCTACATCCACTGCGGAAGCAGAGTACATTGCTGCTGCAAGCTGTACATCTCAGGTACTCTGGCTTCAAAACCAACTTTTGGATTATGGCATTACAGAGACTAAGACTCCATTGTTAATGGATAGTGCTTCAGCTCTTGCATTGTCAAAAATCCAGTCCAGCACTCTAGGACCAAACATATAGAGATCAGACACCATTTATAAGAGACTGTTTTGAAAAAGGTCTGATTGATCCTAAGTTTGTGCCCAGTGCTGATGAGCTTGCAGACATTTTTACTAAGCCTTGGATAGTTCAACTTTCAAAACCTGGTGTTAAGGCTTGGTATGCTGCAGCTAGAATAGGTGACAACTACTGATGATCTCAGTAATTCATATTGATGATCATGAGTGCCTGTCACATATAAGTACTGATGAGCTCTTTTAACCTCAGTACTTTTTATAACTACTGAAGGCTAAAAGTTCTCACAAGTACTGAAGTACTTCATCTGCTCTAAACTACTGAAGTAGTTACAACTACTGATGTAGTCATAACTACTGAAATCAGTAAAAACAGATAAGTACTGATGTCCTATGAAACAACTGAAATCAGCCATAAAGACTGATGAATGTGTTGAGGACAGTTTGAAACAGCTGAAAAGCTAAGAATTGACGAAAACAGCTGAAGAGAACTTTCCTCAGTCGTTTGTACCACTGCTGTTTCATTTTAAACAACTGAAGCAAAACCACGTCTTCAGCAGTTTTATAACTACTGATGACCAATACCAAGTCTTCAGTTGTTTACAACAGCTGATGACAAAACCACTGTCTTCAGTAGTTTCATAACTACTGATGACAAACACCATGTCCTCAGTTGTTTCAATCACCTGAAGTCAAAACCACGGTCTTCAGTAGTTTTCTAAACTACTGATGCCTAACACCGCGACTTCAGCTGTTTCAACGTCTGAAAGGATAATACCATGTCAACGGTCGTTTAAAACTACTGATGACTAACACCACATCCTTCAGTCGTTTCCTCACCCGTACCCTATAAATACCCTTAACCTGAGCTCTCCATGCTTCATCTTCTTCAAACCTAACGTTCCTCTCCAACAAATTTCCATGGCGTCTTTGCAAATTAAACCGCGACACAACTGTGTTGCCTACCTCACAAAATCGCCGATCTGGACTAAGTTCGATACTGCTATCGATCTTATGGTTCAGTCCCAATACAACAAGGCATTCCTTCTGAACCCCGTTTTACATGCCGAATCCTTGAACCAATTTTGGATGAACGTTAATGTTACTACTGAGGAGAGCAACACTATCCCTCCGGTCAGTCGTCAACAACAAAGAAGTAGTGATTACTCCTGCAACAATCCGTAAAATTCTTCAACTGAGTGATGCTACCTCTCTGCTGGATATCCGAAGGGCACCATAGATCTATCATTTGCTCAGCATGGATATCAAGGTGATCTCAGTGCCACACCATCATGAAGAAACACTTAATGACGCTGAGCGCCTGATCTTTCACATGGTCAATGTATGTTTGGCCCCTAAGACATCGTCTTGGGATCAAATGTCCACCAAATGGCAGCAGGTATTGTATTCTATCCTTGAGCAACAACCACTGAACTTTTCAGAATAATATTTTCAGAGCTCAAAGATATGGCTCAAAAACAACTGCCAACCGTTGGATACTTTATCCACGGTTCATAATGGCCATTATAATAGACCAGCTTAATGCTGAGGGACTTGTTGGCTTGGGAGTCCCTGCTACGGCTGTTTGCCGAAGTATACTCCCGGCACAACTCCGACCGGACACTCAAACTGGCTGCCAAGCTGCGAAAACCCACGCAGCTGGAACCCACAGCCACCACCTCCAAATCCAATGTCCCCACCAAACCCACCAAAAAGAAACCCAAAAAGGCTACTCAGGGAATTGAGTCCCCTGAGGATGCTCCTGCACAACAAACGCAGGATATATCCACTAGTCCAAACCCCCTAGTGGATACAATGACTCTCAGCCACAGCCGCTCAGGCTTCCTCTCAACAGGAGCCTGCAGCAACCCAAGGGGCACCTACTTATCTGGGATCTCCTCACTTGAGGAGATTGCCATTGAAGAGCACCATCCACCCCAGTGTGCACACTGCTTCTACCCCTGTACCCCAAACAACCGCCCCTCACAGCCCAACCTTAATAGTTGCCAAGTGCTGACTCAATTGCACTCCTCACCCCTCCCCAGAAACCACTTCCAACTGGGAATACCTCTACAATTGAGGGGGAGGAACACAGTGCACTTGAGAACCCACAGCACAGGGGTTTCCCAATTCTATCTCCTGGTGTAGAGAAGGAGCTTAGAATATCTAGTGAGGCTGCCACCTCCTCTGACTCAGCACATGACCAGAGTGAGGCTGGTAACATTGCTAAGACCTCCCTAGAGGCAACAGCTGATGATGGACATTGTCCTGAGGCTGGAAGTCCCCAGTACCAAGCACAAGGGGCACATGCACCAACTGGTCTACACCCAGTGCATGTTCATCCTGCTCTAAGCAGGAGGTCAGGTGATTCAGTATCAACTGATGATGACCTGAGCTTCTTCTTCGATGTAGTTGCTCAAAACACCATTCTAGAGGATGAGGTTAGCAGACTCAAAGAGCTGCTGGCCAAGATGTCTCAGGATGCAAGTCCATCTGCCACCATCATACACCCACAGATGGCACCTTCCCTTGAAGGTTTCCAAACACAGAGCCACCCCAAAATCAACCACCGCCTCTGCTTCAGGCCCTACTTCTCAGGAACAGAACCTCCTGAGCAAATAGGTGCTATCCTCCGAATTCCCTCCCTCTCATCACCCCATAATCACTGATATAGTGATCAAAGCCCTTGATGAGAGGCTTTCCTCAAATTACAGCCCCTGGTTGATGCTGCTGTCCACAAGACTCTTTCTGCGGTACCAACCCCTTCCTCCAATGCAAACAAAAAGGGGGAGGGTACTGCAGTGAAAGATAGAAAGAGAAAGAGATCTGAGGAAGAGGAGAGAAACAAGAAAAGCAACCTCTGCTCACGTACAAGAGAAAGAGAAGTGCTGATGATCATACTGCTGAAGAAAAATCCTTGGAGGAGCTGGTCAAAGAAGCTGACACCACCACACAGCCGCTCCATGGATAAGATAATTGACCAACTATTCAGGCAGGGGTTTGACACAGCTACACTGGATAGTGAGATCAGAAGGTTAGAGGTACAAGAGATACAAACCCGATGGGCAGGGTACGATGCTCTTGAGAAAGAGAGGTTGGAAATAATGATCCGCTTTATTGCAAAATACTTGGGAAGATCATTAATGGAGATCCGCGCATGGTCCAGGGACAGCATTCTGGCTATAGCCACCAGAATCTGTCTGTCTGAGCAATTCAACAAAGGGATCATTGTGGAAGCCCTTGATGAGGCTGGGGCTGGCAAAAGGTTAGAGATGGCTAAACTTACAAAAGCAAAATTAACTACAAGGATGCTAGATCAACCTTCCCTTCCACCCACTCAAACAGATCCTATCCCTCAAATCTCCCAACCAACCTCTAAGCCAAAATCCAAACATCCTCTCTCTTCAAAACCAATCCCTTCACCAACCCAACCATCATCCAGTGATGTACCCCGTAGAAGGAGAAGGGTGCTGAGGATGGAAGAAGAAGTAGAAGAAGAGGATGAAGATGATAGTCTGCCACTCTCTGCTGTTCTGAAGCTACCAAAGCCCCAGAGTCAATCCATGATCACACCGACTCTCAAAGGGAAATGGTCAGAGTCAAATAGAAGAAGAAGAACAGCAGAAACAGCACGATGAGCAACTGTTGAAGATGGTGACAAGGAATTCCTCAGTCATCATCTATTCAAGCCATGAAAGGGCATGCTCAAAGGCTGTACACTCTCAGACACACCTTTCAGTATCAGAGGAGAGAGAGTGAGAGTATGGCCAGACCCCAGGGTGAGTTCTAGAATCCATAAAAGAACTATCCCACACAGATACAACGGCCAAGTACGAAAAACAATAGAATCTACCATCATGTTGGCCGTTGTAGTCTCACCTTGGGAAATCATTGATGAATTCAAGAAAGCTCACCAAGCAAAGAAGACACCTCAAGCCTTACTAGAAAACAAGATGATTAAGAAGGGGTTGTTATACAAAAAGCTTGAAGACATCCAAAAGAATGAGCTCCAGTTACTCCTTGAAGGCAACCATCCGGATGAATTTGTATACAGGGAGGTAACTACGGTGGAGCTGAAAAATGGCAGGACCATGAAGTACTTATCAGAGTACTATGGTCCAGAGTTCTTCTTCGAAGGAGGAGCTGAAGAACTCTCTCAAGAGGAACAAATTGTTCTCCTTGAGGCCTATGTCCGTGAGTCATACAGACTCATTATGGGGAAGTGAATCTCATGAATGGGATAACAACTCTGTGTCCAGTTCCCCAAAACAGAGTTCCCATTCATACTCTGCCAAACAAATATTTGAGGTTCTTCCCAGGCCGGAGCGTACATGGGTCATCTTCTCTACTGATCAAGAAGGAAAAAGACCAACATTTTGCCATCAATAAGTGGGAGTTTAAATAAGTTAGAGGTTTTGGCTGCATTGGTTCAGGGGGAGTTTGTTGGACCAAAAGAACCAATGAGCCAAGATCAGAAAACCTCTAAGTCCCACACGGTATCACAACAACTGCTGAAAGCCTCATCAGTAGTTTGACAAGTGCTGAAGACTTCAACAGCTGAAGATCAAGTGCTGAAGACCTTAACTGCTGAAGAACCAAAGTGCTGAAGTACAACAGCTGAAGAACACAAGTGCTGAAGCTGAAAGACCAAAGTACTGAAGAACAACAGCTGAAGAGTTCACAAGTGCTGAAGATCAACAACTGATGTACAAAGTCTGAAGACAAAGACTGAAGACATCAGCTGATGATATCTACTGAAGTCATCAGCTGATGAAACGCCTGAAGGTCAAAGTCTGAAGATCAAGTACTGAAGCCTCAGTAGTTTGTCACAACTGCTGAAGAGTACTTCTTCAGTAGTTGTGATATCAGTAGTTTTATGTTTTATGTTTCAGTAGTTTTGTAAAACGACTGAAGAGCTTGTTCTTCAGTCGTTGTAGTTTCAGTAGTTTTATATTTTGTACTTAACTTGCTGATATGTTCTCAGTAGTTGAGAACATTTCAGTAGTTTGTTAAGAATTAGTTATTTCTGTATTGGATCTGCCAGTTGTCACTTTCCGTGATAACAGCAGTGACTGTTGCACTCTATATAAGGAGTGACAACCTATTGTAATAGTGAGTGATATGAGCAATTGAATGGAATGATTGATTGATTCGATTAGAAATATTCTACATCTATAAACATTCCTAGAAATCAGAAATTCATATTGATGATCATGAGTGCCTGTCACATAAAGTACTGATGGCTTCTTTTAACCTCATACTTTTATAACTACTGAAGGCTAAAAGTTCTCACAAGTACTGAAGTACTTCATCTGCTCTAAACTACTGAAGTAGTTAAACTATGATGTAGTCATAACTATGAAATCAGTAAACAAAAAAAACAGATAAGTACTGATGTCCTTGAAACCACTGAAATCAGCCATAAAGACTGATGAATGTTGAGGACAGTTGAACAGCTGAAAAGCTAAGAATTGACGAAAACAATGAAGAGAACTTTCTCCTCAGTCGTTTGTACCACTGGTTTCATTAATTCATATTGATGATCATGAGCCTGCCTGATCACATATAAGTACTGATGAGCTCTTTTAACCTCAGTACTTTTTATAATACTGAAGGCTAAAAGTTCTCACAAGTACTGAAGTACTTCTCTGCTCTAAACTACTGAGGGTCATTCGCATGAGCATATGGGAATGAGACTCAGTCGTACGACTGAGCCATGCTAATGGACCAGCTGTGCGTCTGAGAGATGCGATTCGAACATTCGTAAGACTGACCATAAGTATGGTCAGTCGTATGATTGAACCATACGCATGGTCCAGTCGTACGATTGAACCATACGTATGGTCCAATCACACGAATAGGCCCAGTCGTATCTAATATGGGCCGAGGCCTATATATACCAGTTTCAATGTGTAGAGAGATGAGGATTCAAAGAGGATTCTCTAAAGGGTTTTAGAGAGCGTGTGCCCGGGAGCCTAGGGCTGCCGGATGAGAGGGGAGATCATGCTCGATCTTCCCCTTGCCAAGAGTCTTGATTCTTATGTTGTAACGAGCTTGTAATCGTTAGGGTTTATCAATGAAACCATTCAATTATAGTTCGTATTATTGTTTGACTTTTGCTTTCATGTTGTTTATCCTTCCGTCAAGAACATGCTCGGATGTTTATCAATCCAGAGAAAACCGACTTCACAATAGTAAATGCGGATGAACTATAGAAAATGCGGATGAACACTTAGACTTTTTTTGACTTTATGAGAAAAAGATGAATGTAGGCTTTGACTTGAGATGTTCCCGGGGATTCATGTAAGTTGACTTTTAAGGTCATAGATGTTATGATGGGCATGTACGATGTATGTTTGATGCTTATGCATGATGGTATGTACGATGTATGTTATGTATGTATGATGCCCTGTATGATGATAGTGTAAGATTATGAAAACATAAAATTCCTTTTATAAACAAGTTTAACACCATCCTTTTGCACAACACTTGAGTCATTTGGAAACTCTTAATGGGATAAAGGTTACCTAACCGTTTTGAGGGAACTTGTGAGTTTAGGTGGGGATACCATACTTGTGGGATAAAGGTCACCTAACCACTTATGTTGGAAAACTCACATGTGTGTGCAAGTAGGGTGACTTGATTTGCAAACCATGTTAAATGGATCACCTACAATATGTTTTACAAAGGTGTTAATGGGATAAACATGCCGACTATACATATGATGTTTTAAAGTCGATCCCATGCCCTAGAAGTTGCAAAGCGTTGCAATTGTCAAAACGTTGACTACCTTGTTAATTTAAATAATGGGATAAAGGTCACCTAACAACTATTTAAATGTAATGTTGGCTTCTAGAAATTTAAAATTGTGTAAGACACTTAAAAAGGGGTTTTGATTATTAGAATATGAACAATATCGAAAATACTAAAATTGAACTTTGTTATATTTTTTAGATGGCCACCAGCAATAATGAACACAATGAAATCCCGTCTGCTCACTCACTATCATTATGGACCATTCTCCAAAAGGAGCGACTAAACCTTGATAACTTTATTGATTGGTTTCGAAACTTGAGAATTGCTCTCAAGCAAAAGAAACGATCATACATATTAGACGATCCGATTCCCGATCAACCTAATGACGCTGATGAGGAGGCCTACAATAATTGGGTAAAATACACTGAGGACTCGGTCCAAGTGTCTTGCCTGATGTTGGCAAGTGTGACTCCAGAGCTCCAAAAGGAGTATGAACATCATGGAGCATACGACATGATAACCCAGTTGAAGGAAACGTTCCAACAACAAGCACGAGTTGAGCGCTTCAAAACGGTTCAAGCACTCCATGTGTGTCGTATGGACGACACCCAATCTGTTTCTTCTTATGTACTTAAGATGAAAAGCCACATCAACCGCCTCAAAAGGCTGAATTGTCCTGTCTCGAAAAAGTTGGCTACGGATTTGATCCTCAACTCTTTGTGTAAGAGATTTGACAACTTTATCATGAATTATAACATGAACAGGTGGGACAAGAACATAAGTGAGCTTCACTCTATGCTCAAAACTGCTAACGCGGCCATGGGTAAAAGGGTTTGACCCGTTCTCACTATCAATGAAGGTGGGAACAAGAAGAGGCCTCACCCCGCACCGAAGGCAAATGTTGCCAAGGGTAAAGGGCACGTTAGGGGGAAGGGAAAGGGAGTGGTAAGAGCGCCACCACCAAAACCAGTGGAGAAGAAGCAAAAAGTTGCTTCAAATGACCCATGCTTTAAGTGTGAGGAGATTGGACATTGGGCAAGAAATTGCCCGGTCCATCTCAAAGAGTTGCAAGCAAAGAAGGATGCCAGGCAAACCTCGGGTACAATTTTCATGATTCATATTGATCTAAATTTAATATCCTTATACAAATGGGTATTGGGTACCGGATGTGGAACTCACATTTGCAACTTTTTGCAGGGGTACAAAAGAAGAAAGGACTTCAAGAAAGGGGATGTAAGCCTCTACATGGGGAATGGGGAAAAGGTTCAAGTTGAAGGCCGAGGGGACTACATCTGGAAGCTTACAAATGGTTTGGAAGCAATTTTGAACAATATTTTGTATGCTCCTAGTTTGACTAGGAACATTATTTATGTTGCCCAATTAAGACAATATGGTTATGTTTTCTCATGTATTGAAAATGAAATTCATGTTTCTTTAAATGGCATATTTTATTTTAAAGCTATTCCTATTAATGGTATTCACGAATTGCTTCGTGAAAACACATTATATGATAGCTCATTCTACCAAACGACCACTAAGAAACTCAAATTGTATTTGAGTGATACCTATCTTTGGCATTGCCATCTTGGTCATATAAACAAGAAGCCATACAAACACTACAAAATAATGGTATTTTAAACGCATATGAACATGATTCATTCGATGTATGTGAATCTTGTTTACAAGGTAAAATGACTAAGGCACCTTTTAGTGGCATGTCCAAAAGGGCAAAAGATTTATTAGGCATCATACATTCGGATGTATGTGGTCCTTTTAAGCCAATGACTAGGTACCATGAAAGATACTTCATTGCCTTTACTAATGACTATAGTCGATATGGTTATGTGTACTTGTTAAGACACAAAGATAAAGCTTTTGAAATGTTCAAAATCTTCCAAAATGAAGTAGAAAATCAACTCAACAAGAAAATAAAAATTCTCCGCACCGATAGAGGAGGTGAATACCTAAGTGATGGTTTTGGAGATCATCTTAGAAGTTGTGGTATTGTCTCATAACTATCTCCACCTAGAACACCATAACATATTGGCATGTCCGAGCAGAAAAATTGAACTCTATTAGATATGGTTCGATCTATGATGGCTAGAAGCTCATTGCCTCAATCATTTTAGGGTTTCACTTTGCTCTCTACGGCCCGTATTTTGAATATGGCCCGAACCAAGAAAGTGCAAACGACACCTTTTGAATTATGGCATGGAAGGGTTCCATCACTTTCATATTTAAAGGTATGGGGTTGTGAGGCTTATGTTAAGACTCCTAACTCAAACAAGTTGGAAAGCCGTACCACTAAGTGTATCTTCATTAGATATCCCAAAGATTCTACGGGATATTGTTTCTATGATCCACTGGAACAAAGGGAGTTTGTTGCCAAGAAGGCTGAGCTCTTAGAAGCTAAGTTCCTTACGGAAGGAACTATCGGTCGAACTATGGATCTCGAGGAGGATCAAGAACCACTGAACGATACATGTTTGGTTGATACCAGTACTCAAAACGAGGATGTTGAGAATGATCAAGTGGTTGATCAAAGTACATAGAACGTTCGTAGATCTGGTAGAATTAGTAATCCACCTGAAAGATATGGATTTTTCGTAGATGGATGCTATATGGTAGATTCCGATGAACCAACCACCTATCATGATGCAATGTCCAATTTGGATTGTGACAAATGGCTTGAAGCCATGAACGTTGAGATGCAATCCATGTATGACAATCAAGTGTGGGACTTGGTTGAACCACCTCTAACTCCAAGATAGTTGGAAGTAAGTGGGTTTTCAAGGACAAAACCGATATGCATGGAAACTTGGATACTTATAAAGCTAGACTTGTAGCAAAAGGTTTCACTCAAACTCAAGGGGTTGATTATGATGAGACCTTCTCACCAGTTGCAATGCTAAAGTCTATTAGGATATTATTTGCCATAGCTGCTTATTATGATTATGAGATTTGGCAAATGGATGTCAAAACCACTTTTCTAAATGGATATCTTGAGGAAGATGTCTATATGGTTCAGCCTGATGGTTTTTTCGACTCAAAACATCCTAACAAAGTATGCAAGTTAAAGAAATCAATCTATGGATTGAAGCAAGCACAAGGAGTTGGAATCACCATTTTGATGAAGAGATAATCAAATTTGGATTCATAAAAAATGCTGATCAAGAATGTGTATATAAGAAAGCTAGTGGGAGCATCACCACTTTCCTAGTATTGTATGTCGATGACATCCTACTATTTGGAAATGACATTCCAACCATGGAGGGTGTAAAAGCCTGGCTTGGAACCTGTTTCTCTATTAAGGATCTTGGTGAAGCCGCCTATATTTTAGGAATAAGTATCTATAGGGATAGATCAATGTGGTTGATAGGTTTGAATCAAAGTGCATACATTGATAAGAACTTGAAAAAGTTCAAGATGGAAAACTCTAAGAAAGGTACCGTACCTATTCAAAGAGGAGCAATATTGAGTAAGACTCAATGTCCAAGCTCAAAGGATGAGCAACACAAAATAAAGGGAATATGTATGCTTCTGCTATAGGATCCATCATGTATGCAACGATATGCACTAGACCGGATGTGTCATGCGCTTTGAGCATGACATGCCGATACCAACAAAATCCTGGAAATAGTCATTGGATGGCTGTTAAGAACATACTAAGTACATAAGCATGACTAAAGATATGTTCCTAATCTATGGATCTGGTGAGGAGGAACTTGTGGTAAAGGGTTACATGGATGCAACTTTCCAAACTGATCAGGATGATTCACGATCACAATCAGGGTATATTTTCATCTTGGATGGAGGAGCAATCTCTTGGAAGAGCTCTAAGAAAGATGTGGTGGCATTATCAACTACAGAGTCAGAATACATCGTCGCTTCATTTGCAGCTCAGGAAGCTGCATGGTTAAAGAAGTTCACTCCCAATCTAGGGGTGGTCTCTTCCTTTCAGGACACCCTAGAATTTTTTTGTGATAGCAAGGGTGCGATTGCTCAAATCAAGGAACCCCGTGCACATTAAAAGACTAGGCACATTGAACGAAGATTCAACTACATAAGGGATGAAGTTGAAAGGGGAAAGATATGTATTTACAAAGTTCACATGGATCAAAACATTACGAATCCACTCACAAAGCTTCTTGAAAAGGCATAGCATCAAAGTCATGCTTGTGCCACGGGACTACAATATTCTAGTGACTGGATTTGATCTTTAATTTCTGTATTGAGATATTCTAACCCTATCTTACTTGAATGAATTATTTGGCTATAATGATACAACTAATATTCCTATTTTGCATGTTTAAAATCCATTAGTAAATTATGTACTTAGAACGTCCATAGTTGTTCATGCTTCTAGGAACAAGTATAAAGGTAATGCTATTATGAACTTGGATTGGTAGATATTCATATGGATGAATATAGAGCAAAAGGTTGTTGCCAAAGTTCATATAGATATTTGTGGGATGCAAATATTGGAGTGACCTGCATCTCAAATATTACAACATGGAATCTTCCTCATTGATGATAAATAATTTTGAGTAAAGGCGAACATCATTTGGTATCCTCTGACCTGAGACACATATTGGGTCTTGATATTTACCGAATATTATACTTTGACTTAGCTCTTCGCTATTCTCAAACATGGCAGTACATAAGTCTGAGTTCAGGTATGATATAAGGTAATTGTGAGAGACGTATGTAGTCAAGATGAGATTTGTCCCTCTTATTTGTTGAGAATAAGATGTCTAAGGCCTGATAAAGTTAAATCAATGAAGAATGATCACTCTGTGTCTCTATGATTTAACATGACATCTTCGACAAAAGGTTAGATGATTGATTCACCTAAACCATTTCAAGTATGGTACTTGAAGGGGATGATGTTATTGATTGGCACTTAGTCATACGTATTAAGGGTAGTAAACCGTTGTTAGGTGGTATTTACTGCTTGCATCAATCTTCTATGAATCTTGTGCAAGTGGGAGGTTGTTGGATCTTATATGCGCAAGACACATACCAGATTGATGTGGTTAGTACGTTATGATCCATGTCAGGTCATACCCAATAACAAGCTATACAAACACCAGTAAATATTCATTTTTTGATAAGATCATACAAATAAATATTGACACCAATTTAGAAAATTGGTTTTCTAAAACCTTGCTTTTGTAAAAGAACAACATTATATGGATAATTTGTTCATGAGATATTATTTGTTTCATTATCTAAGTTAGTTAAATAATAACAAATAAAAGTGTGTTAATGTTATAAAATTAAAAGAGGTTTTAATTTTATAGAGTAATGGGTTAAGAGTGTAAATTTAATAAAATGTTGAAAATGGAGGGAACCCATTTTCAAGTGTAGTTTTAGCCGCCCAAAGGGGGCATTGGGACTCCCTTTTAGATCTTGGTCCAAGAAGACTTTCACCACTCTTGCAATCTTCTTTCATTTCACACTTTTCTCTAACTCTTACTCAAGCAAGAACTCTCTCAAGTGTGGCTGAAAATTTCGGATTCCAGGAAAGAAAAGGCTAAACATTTTCGAATTCTTGAGGAGCTAAGAAAAAGAGTTCTTTGGTGTTATGCTCCCTAACAAGCTTGGTGTTTGGAAGGGCTTGTGGGTATACAAGCTTGAGGTCTTCTCCTTGAAGGCTAGACATTCAAGAACATCATCTTCTTGATCTTTTACATCTACAACATCTTGTGCAAGAAAGGTTGTTTCTTTCTACACCCTATGGTTATTTGTTTTGTTTGATAGCATACTATTTAACATATATTATTGATCCTTGTTCTTGGGTTTTGTTTGTGCTTTAAAATGGTGAAATTTTCCGTATTACAAACCATATGTTAAACCTATATTCCGCTGCCATTTTCATGTTTAAATGGTTAAACTTGCTTTGTTTTACATGTTACAAAACCTAACACATGTGTCATGGTTCCCGCCTCGAGTTATAGGGACTCTCTCTCAACTTTATCCATTTATCAATGAGGACAGAACTCCTCCATCACCATCTTCTTCAATTTCTCCCACCTCATCCTTCCTATTACATGGCTACCCTGGGGTTGGACAATATTGTCCCACCAACACAGTGTCGAGTCCACAAACGAGTAGGTAGCAAACTTCAATTTCTGGTCCTCCCGACACTCGCTGATATCAAAAACAGCCTCTATTTCCCTCACCCACCGGTGAGTAGCAGTAGGAGTGTTGTTACCATCAAAAGTAGGGGGCTTGCATCTTATAAATGCCTCATAGTTATAGCCTGGTGCCGCCTCCGGCACAGGCTCTTCTTCTTCCTCTTCTTCATCATCAAAGAGAACATTTCAGGTTCTAGTTGCTCCTGTCCTCCCGAGGACCTATTCCTCTCTTTCCTTTCCCCTTCCCGTACCGCCTTGATAACTTCGGTCACTACAGACGGTAAGATCTTTTGCATGGCCTGATGGACTTCTTCAACCACAACCTCTTTCACCGAGGCCCTTAGGTTTGCACTCTCATCACCACCCTCTGGATGAGGGGTCTCGGGTTCTTTAGGAACCACCTTTTCAACTCTGGGTCTTCTCCTCTTGGGTCACGGCTCAACACCAAGCCCATCATGACCACCTCCACGAGAGGCTTTCGAAGATCTACCACCGGCCATCCCCTAACTCACACTGAACGATTCAAACACCAACATGGTCATTCAACTGAACAGCTTAGTGTATGTCAACTATAGTAAGTCTCTAATTAAAGTGGCCAGTTGTGATTAGCCACTTACTTTACTTCTCATACCCCAAGCTTTACCCGTCTTGAGTACATCAGTATTTAAATCTACACACAACACATAACCACATACCATGCGCACACAGTACCGGTTAACATTACTAAAATACCTGATGGGCCTAGGCCTATCATAGACCTTCTATTACGGTGCTTCGCACCTCTAGTCACAATACCTTGGGTAGAGTTTGGGTGTACCATTGCCATGTGCAATACATTTCTGTTTCCTGGTACTGGACCTAGGCCTATCATAGAACTTCTATAATTGTGCTCCGCACCTCTGATCACAACACCTAAGGTATGCAGCAATGGTTCTATACCAATGGCCAATCACAAAGAAAGACCCCGATGTGCATCCTCCCGGGGTAGCGAACCCACATACCATTGGGCTAACATCTTTCAATGGTGTGTCCCGACATACAAGGCTTGCAAGACTTTCTTTACTTTCATCATTCATTAATGCATGCATTCATTCGTCATGTTCCTCTTTTCATTATCTTCCACTTTATGTTACATAATACTTTCATTTCATTCGTTAACATTCAACTAAAATCACTGGGAAAGATAAACATACATAATATGGGACATCGTCATCCACAATCATCAACATCATACATGGCATCATACATACACAACATACATCATACATACCATCATGCATAAGCATCAAACATACATCATACAGTCCTATCATAACATCTATGACCTCAAAAGTCAACTTACATGAATCCACGGGAACATCTCAAGTTAAAGCCTACATTCGCCTTTTTTTCTCAGAAAGACAAAAAAAGTCCAAGTGTTCATCCGCATTTTCTATAGTTCATCCGCATTTACTGTAGTTTATCTGCATTTACTATAGTTCATCCACATTTGTCTTACTTTGTCGGCATTTGTTCATCCGCATTGGCCTTACTCATCTGCATTTACCATACTTAGTCAATATTCATTCGTATTTCTCAGACTTAGTTAATGTTCATCCGCATTGACGTTCATCAGCTTTAACCTTCATACGCATTTGTCATACTTAGTCAATGCTCATCCGCATTGACTTACATAGTAGTATCTACATTAACTGTTCATCCGCATTTCTTCCCATTACTCATCCGCATTGACTTTTCAACACTTATGTACATTCTAAAACTTAACATATGAGCCTTAAACATCATATTTCAATTTCAAATCACCGTCCATCATGTTCTTAGCTAAAATTATACATCCTAGGCCTTAGAAACACCATCATACATTATCAAGCATGAACATAATCATACATCACAACATACACCAAATGAAACACACGGGTCCAAAACCTAGTTTAATGAAAACATACATTGATCAATTTCCAGCCCTAAAATCAGTTAAAACAAGTAAAAGAAGGGTCCTAGAACTCACCTTTGCGGCTTTTGAGTATGGCTTCTTCCAAAGTCGTTTGCAAATTGTATTCAACCGCCTAGAAACCCACTAAAACACACCCGAACACATACAAACACACATAAGCATAAACCCGAGTATAACCAGTCAAGAACACCATAACAACATGAATTCTTACATTGAATTCGCACCTTTCTCCTTGTTTCTCTTCAAAACCGATAGTTCTTGCTCTCAGCTACTCTCTCTCTCTCTAAAACTTGAAGATCAGTGATGTACGTGACATGTGGGCGGCCATATCACCTTTTACACCCACTTTTCAAATATTTTGTCCTTTTGGACACTTTTTACCCCTATACTTGAGTTTTATTTCTTTTCCTTCTTTTTCTTCACATTGTTCATTCTTTCTTTGTCTTTAAAATAACTGGGTGTTACATAGATGATGTGATGGGCATTGTATGATGATGTTATGATGTATGATTCATGCTTATGTATGATAGTATGTATGATGTATGTTATGTATGTATGATGCCCGGTACGATGATGTTGACTGTGTATGTTGATGTTCCTTGTTATTATGTATGATTATTTTCCGGTGGCTTTACGTTGAATGTGAATGAATGAAATAAAAGTATTGTCTAATGTAAAGTGGAAGATAATGAGAAAAGGAATGAAATCAAAGAATGCATGCATAAATGAATGAACGAACGAACGAAAGGCTTGCAAGCAAATGTATGGAGGTTCACTCTCAATGAGGAGTGTTAGCTCAACCGTGTGCGGGTTAGCTAGCCCATGAGGATGCACACTAGGGCTTAATCCGTGTGATTAAGCAAATGTATGGAGGTTCACACGTAATAAGGGGTTGTCAGCTCAACTGTGTGCGGGTTAAATACCCCATGAGGATGCACACAGGGGTTCAATCTTTGTGATTAACCATATGTATAGGGTTCTTGTCTCTTAACCCTAGATGAATTGCTTTGTGCTCTAGAGGGGGATTAAGCACATGACAGGACCTAGATGGTAACGAAAGGTAATGAAAGTACGAAATGAACGATGATGAAGATAATAATGATATTATCTATGTGTATGTATGATGTGTGATCACATGAAAAAGTAAAGAACAGTTTAATGAAAATAAAGTATGTTTTATTATAAAACTAGAGCTCACTTAGCAACGCTGACTTTTTATGCATTTTTCCAGTTGGCAGGTGAGCATTGCTGACCATGGTATGGGGCGGCTACTTGGAATTTTGGATCGGATACTTTTGTTAATATTTTTGCATTGTAATGAGAACAAATATAAATATGTAATGAATGATTGTATTAACTTGCAAAAGCAGTTATTATGAAATGAAAAGTATTTTAATATTCCACTGTGATGTTTTATGAAAGTTAAATGTAATTATATATTTTATGAGCAATGATTGGTCGGCTGTAAGCGTCCCGGGAACAGGGCCTTACATACAACCACCAACCAACACTAATGACAACTAACCTATTTATATTCTAGACTAATATTCACTAAATGAACTTAACTTCCTAGACATAGGCTAATTAATGCAAAATTACATATTAAGCATAAAAATGACTAAAAACAAGATAAAATATATTTTGTTCACACAAAACATATTTATTATAATAAAACTCCTAGTCATCTAAATCTTCAACATCTCGTCTCGGTTTTTCATCCAAATGTGTCGGGTTTGACTTTTGTTGACTTTGACCTTGATGTTGACTTTTTTTGACTTTCACTGTATTGATAATATAGACTATCTTGTACAACTCCAACATATAAGATCCATGTTCCTGAAGTATTACGGATGCAAGGGCTCCAACAATTTGAGTAAAATTGTTGGAGCTGTAGAAGATAGTCTATATTATCAACACAGTCAAAGTCAACAAAAGTTAACGTCATGGTCAAAGTCAACGCAAAAGTCAAACCCGACACATTCGAGACGAAAAACCGAGACTAGACGTTGAAGATTTAGATGACTAGGAGTTTTATTGTAATAAATATATTTTATGTGATCAAAATATATTTTACTTTGTTTGAGTCAATTTTATGCTTTATATGTAATTTCCATTATTTAGCCTAAGTTTAGTAGGTTAAATACAATTATTGAATATTAGTCTAGACTATAAATACGTTAAATGTAATTAGATTTGGTGAATGGTTGTATGATCAATAGATTGAGTGATTACTTATAAACACATTATTAGTAATCTAATTGAAGATCAAATATGTTTTGATTGTGATTATCATATTTTGGTCTATAATCTTCATGATTTGATTCAAGCGTGATCAACCTGGGTTTACAATTCGATATGAGAGCCTTATTGGATCAAATGCATTGAAGAATTGAAGAAATTGTTGCTGATTTTTTAAGGTTCATCAAATTTTAGAGAGATAAACTGGGTTCCTAGAGAGAGAAAGTAGATATGAGTTCAAATTTCTACAAATTCAACAACAACAACATCAGATCTATCACAACTTACAACATATATTGGATCTACAAAATCTGTTATACAAGAAAATTCAAAGACATAATTTAGATCTGAAATTTCTCTTGCACACACTAGTGTGTGTGTTCTAGGTGTTATTGAGAGCTTCAAATTTTCATGGGGTGAAACTAGATCTGATCTTGAACGAAAGTTCAAACTGTTCGTGTGAAATTACAATTTTGTTCGACGAAGTTCCGGCGAAACTGCAAATCCGGCGAAACTACCTTTTCCGGCGAAACTATCAACCTGCGAAATTAAAAAAAAGCTATTAAATTAAAGATATTTCAGCGAAATTAAAGATGTTTCTGCAAAATAATAATAAAAAAAACACTCACACACACCCACAACATGTTGCCAGAACGCTAGCTGCCGGAACACCACCATCACCATGGTAATTAGGATCTTCCAAAGAAAACCCTAACCCGAAATCAATCTCAACATTCTCCGACTCAATCTCTTCATCATCCGCTACACCAATCCTAACCTTCCCATCAAAATCAATCAAATCCTTCTCCACCATCACACGCGATGAAAAACACGACCGCTCAATGCGACCGGAAACCACATCGAAGTCGAAATTAACCTGGGTTTCTTGATCCAATGGATTACAAGAAGTAATCTGCATGGGTTTTTGATTTGAAAGGCGTTGGTGGCAGCAAAAGCAGTGTTCTGGTGAGGGAAAGTCGAGATCTGAAGGGGGAACGTCGAAACCATCGAGATCTTGTGACCAATCATGGATGTGAGGGGAAAAGGAGGGCGGAAATTCGTTGTTTGAACGATCTTGATCATCTTCATGGGTGTGAAGACAGAAAACCTCCGCCATTGATGAAGAAAGATTCGAGGAATGGTAAAGGTTTCTTTTGTTGTTCTTCAGCATTGCAATTTGGAACCTTATATTTTTCAGGTTGTGGCGTCACTCTCACGCACACACCTGTGACGCGATTCATCTCATTAGAGTGGTCAAACACTGCCCCACCTCCGCCATCGCGGTCGCTTCGCCATGTAGTCGACCAACACCTGTGTGACCGCAACCATCTTCACAACCATCCCCCCCCCCCCGCAACCCTACTTGTCACCGTGTTAGGATCATTTATGTACGGAGTACTAACTGATTTACGTGTGTACCAAACCAAATCGCGAGGAATCCTATTTGATTCGCGATCCAATTAGTGATAACGCTAGTATAATCAATCTAAGAATGAATCAAAATGTTAAGAACGATTCTAAGATGATTATGTGCGATCTATGAACTTGGAACACGTATTCTAGGGTCTTTTGACGGCTAGGGTATGATTTAGTGCGTACAGATTCGAATTGTTTCGTTTTTCCATGAATAGGTGGTATTATAGGTTAGGGTCTTCTAATCGTGTGACTGAACCATTAGCATGGTTCAGTTGTGCGACTGAAGCATGCGATTGATCCATCCGCATGACTGAAGGTCCAGTCGTGCGACTGAGTCAATTGTATGTCTCAATCGTGCGACTGATCCAGTGGTTCAGTCGTGCGACTGGTCCATTAGCGTGGCACATTCGCATGAGAACTTAACACGATTAAGTTTAAACATGTTTCTCAATCATTATTGACTAAGAACTATGTAAACTACCACAAACCTATATTGTTAGTTAAATATGCGTTATCACACAATAAATAATAAAATATTAAACATTAGAAACATCAACCACATATATCATTCCATTCATGCCCATTAAATTACATATACGTAAGACATGAAAGACTTTTTACATTAAGCTCCTAAACTAGGTACACATGTATCAACAAACTCCCCCTTGGACCTAGCTGACATCATTGTCGAACATTCTACATCAGCTCTTCAAATTTCTTGTACCTCTCCTCTCTTATAGCTCCAGCATGTATCTCAAATGCGAAACAGACCCTAATAACATTTTGAAAATGGAGGGCTTGTACAATGTCTTGCGAATCATAAAAAAAAGTGGCCAATTGTACAATGTGTATACATGATCAGCCGACAAGTTAGTTAGCCACATTGGGTCAAATACCTAATAATAGTATCCATTTTGCCCTCTTTTTGCAAGACTATAACAGCTTCACCTATTCTCCAATCATAGTAGCACCACTTAAAGTGTGGAGTGAAGTCCTGTGGCATTTCCCTCAGAGGGATTCTTGACATTGTGCACGAAGGACTCCACTTCTGCACTATCTTTGGCTTTCCGGTAATGGAATCAACTTCAGATCGTCGGGTTCATATAATGTCAACAACAAACCCAAGAACATAAGGATCATTTATATGTGAGTGAGCTAGCTATCAAGAAGAATAAACAACCAAAACAAAAGATACAAACTACCTTTTGTAGAGCTGTAGAAACGAGTATGGATGATTAAAAGGGAGCTTCTTGAAGGGCCAAAACACCAAGAGAGGTGTTCTCAAGCTAGTATACCCACAAGCCTCAAGCAAGACACTTAGTTGCTCGGTTTTTGAACACCAAAACCGTAAGAAAGCTGCTGAAAAACCTTTTTTTTCAGCTGAATGTTCTTCAAAAATGAAGAAGAGAGGAGAGCTTCTTGGGTGCTTGCATGTAAGGGAGAGAGTAAAAGATGGAGTGTGTTTTTGTTTTTGGAAAAACCACCAATTAAAACAAGTGGCCTGGACCCCTTTAAGGGGCGGCCGAATGTTAATTAAGTTTGGGGTTTTCCCCCCCAAAACATTCACTAATTTTTTTTTATAAATCATACATATAAGTTAGCTAATTAACCACTTAATTATATAACTTACACACACTATAATTATTATTTGATGTTATTTAACCAACTTAAATAACATTACAAATAATGTCCATAAACAAAGTATCCTTATAAGTTGTTTCATCTCATATGCAATTTATTTAGAAACCCATTTTTTTAAATTGGTGTATTTATTCAATTGCATGATCATATCATCAATCAAAATTTTTTATATATTAGTGTTTGCAAGCTTGTTATTGGGTATGACCCGACTTGGATCAATACGTACTAACCACATCAATATTCTATGTGTCTTGGGCATAAAGAATCCAACAATCTTCCACTTGCACAACACTCATAGAAGATTGATGCAAGCAGTAATGCCGCCTAACAACGGTTTACTACCCTTGATACGCATGACTTATAGCCATTCAATAACATCATCCCCTTCAAGTTGCCAACTTGAAATGATTTAGGTGAATCAATCATTTATCCTTTTGTTACAAATGTCATGTTAAATCTAAGGACACACAATGATCATTCCTTGTTGATTTAACTTATCAGGCCTTAGACATCTTGCTCTCAACGAATAAGAGGAACAAATTCCATCTTGAATACATACATTTCTCACAAACACTTCGTGTCACGTCTGAACATAGCCTTACATACTGTCCATTATTTTAGGGCAGTGAAGAACTAGCTCAAGGTATAACACTTGGTGAATTTCAACACCCAGTATGTATGTCAGGTCTGAGGATACCAAATGATATTCTCCTTTACTCAAATTTACTTATGATCAATTTGGAAGATTCCATGTAGTAAAATTTGAGATGCGGGTCAGTCCAATATTTGTATCGCACAAATATCTATGAACTTTGGCAGCAACCATTTGCTCTATATTCATTCCTTATGAATAGCCACCAATCCAAATTCATAATAATCTTACCCTCATACTTGTTCCCACAAGTATGAACGACTATGGACATTTAGAGTAAACAATTTACCCATGGATTCAACATGCTAAATTAGAACATTGTTGACATATTATAACCAAATAATTTTATTCAAGTAGTAAGAGAGTTCCAAATATCCAAATACAAAATCACAGATCAAATCCAATCACTAGAATATCGAAGTCCTATGGCACAGGTATGACCTTCATGCTTTGCCTTTTCTAGGAGCTTCGTAAGAGGATCCACAATATTTTCATGTGTGTGAACTTTGCGAATACATATCTTTCCTTTCTCAACTTCATCTCGTATGTAGTTGAATCTCCGCTTAATGTGCCTAGTCTTTTGATGAGCACAAGGTTCCTTGATTTGAGCAATCGCACCCTCGTTATCACAAAAGATCTCTAGGGGGTCCTGAATGGAAGGGACAACCCCCAGATCGGCAATGAATTTCTTCAACCATGCAGCTTCTTGAGCTGCCAATGAGGCGGCGACGTATTCTGATTCTATACTTGATAAAGCCACCACATGCTGTTTAGAGCTCTTCCAAGAGACAGCTCCTCCATTCAGAATGAAAATGTATCTAGATTGTGATCATGAATCATCATGATCGGTTTGGAAACTCGCATCCGTGTAACCTTTTACAACGAGTTCCTCATCACCAGGTCCGTAGATAAGAAACATATCTTTAGTCCTCCTTAGGTATTTAAGTATGTTCTTAACAGCCATCCAATGACTGCTTCTAGGATTTTGCAGGTATCGGCTTGTCATGCTTAAGGCGCATGAAACCTCCGGCCTAGTGCATATCATTGCATACATGATGGATCCAATAGCAGATGCGTATGGGATTGCCTTCATTTTATCTTGCTCATCCTTTGAGCTTGGACATTGAGTCGTACTCAATATCGTTCCTCTTTGAATAGGTACCATACCTTTCTTAGAGTTTTCCATCTTGAACCTTTTCAAGATCTTATCAATGTATGCACTTTGATTTAAACCAATCAACTGCCTTGATCTATCCATATATATCTTTATTCCTAGAATATAGGCGGCCTCACCAAAATCCTTGATGGAAAAACAACTTCCAAGCCAGGTTTTTACACCTTCCAAGGTTCGAACGTCATTTCTAAATAGTAGTATGTCATCAACATATAATACTAGGAAAGTGATAATGCTCCCACTAGCTTTCTTGTCTACACAGGCTTCATCAGCATTCTTGATGAATCCAATATTAATTACTTCTTCATCAAAATGGTGATTCCGACTTCTCGATGCTTGTTTCAATCCATAGATTGATTTCTTTAACTTGCATACTTTGTTAGGATGTTTTGGATCGACAAAACCTTCAGGCTGAACCATATAGACATCTTCCTCAAGATATCCATTTAGAAAAGCCGTTTTGACATCCATTTGCCAAATCTCATAATCATAATGAGCAACTATGGCAAACCATATCCTAATATACTTTAGCATCGCAACAGGAGAGAAAGTTTCATTTTAGTCAACCCCTTGAGTTTGAGTGAAACCCTTTGCTACAAGTCTAGCTTTATAAGTATCCAAGTTTCTATGCATATCGGTTTTCTTCTTGAAAACCCATTTACTTCCAATTACTTTGGAGTTAAGAGGTGGCATAACCAAGTCCCATACTTGATTGTCATACATGGATTGCATCTCAACATTCATGGCTTCAAGCCATTTGTCACAATCCGAATTGGACAACGCATCATGGTTTGTGATTGGTTCATCGGAATCTATCACATAGCATCCATTAGTGAACAATCCATATCTTTCAGGTGGATTACTTGTTCTACCAGATCTGCGAACATTTTATGTGTATTGATCAACTATTTGATCACTTTCAACATCCTCAAGTTGAGTGCTAGTGTCAACCAAACGTGTATCGGGTTGCGGTTCTTGATCCTCTTCAAGCTCCACAGTTCTACTACCAGTTCCTTCCATAAGGAACTTGGTTTCCAAGAACTCACCCTTTTTGGCAACAAACTCCTTTTGTTGTATTGTGTTAGGACCTGGTATTTGACCGAAATACCTAGAGATTAACGTGTAAACCAGATCAAATAGTGCGGAATCCTATTTGATTGGCGATCCAATTAGTGAGAACACACGAAGAATCAATCAAGAATTGAAACTAACGTTTGAAATCGATTGTGAATCGATCTAATGTGTTCTATGAACTTGGAGAACTAATTGAGAGGTTTCTGTACGGCTAGGGTACGTCTGGAATCGTAATTGATCGAGAGTCCTTCTTTTTCACGAATTGAGTTGTATTTATAGGTTGGTATTATTCAATCGTGCGACTGAACCATTAGTCTGGTTTAGTTGTGCGATTGAACCATGCGGTTGATTCATTCGTACGACTGAGTGTTCAGTCGTGCGACTGAGCCAATCTTATGTTACAATCGTACGACTGATCCAGTCTCCTGGTTCAGTCGTGCGACTGAGTCAATCGTGTGAAGTTATTCATGCGTATGGTTCATTCGCATGAGCCATTCGCATGAGAACTTCATTATGTTTAGTTTGAAAGAATTAATTAATAAATATTATGTGTAATAATTCAAGCAATCACTAACCTAATTAACCAATTCAATGTCAACTCATTAATGAAACATTAAACGTTAAAACTAACAAACAATCAATATCATTTCATCAATCATACCAAACAAGATCTATCACATCACATATCATGATCTAGGGACATACATGTAACAACAAACTCCCCCTTGGACCTAGATCTCTCTAATATCTTGTTTTCTTCATTACCTCCTCATATTTCTTGTACTTGTCCTCTTTTGTGACTCCCGCGTGAATATCAAACGCGAAGCAAAGTCTTAGGACATTTTGGAACTGGAGGGCATGTACAATATCTTGCGTATCATAGAACAGAGGCCACTTGTAATGTGTATAGACATCATTTTCTGACAAGTTGGTAAGCCACATCGGATCGAATACTCTGATTGTATCCATTTGGCCCTCTTTATTTAGGACTATGACCGCTTCTGCTGTTCTCCAATCGTAGTACCACCACTTAAAGTGTGGTGTGAAATCCTTTGTCATTTCCCGAAGTGGGATTCTTAACATTGTGCGTGGAGGATTCCACTTCAACACTATCTTTGGTTTTCCAGTAATGGCATCCATCTCAGACCTTCTAATATACCTTGTAGGTTGTTGAGGTCTGAAGTTAATCCACCTGGTGTGGTACTCTTTCTTTAGGGCAGCCTCAAACCAGCCTGACATCTTTCTCTAGTCAGCATACAACAGCTTCAATTTGGCTAGCTGGTTGAGCTCAAAACCTGGTAGAGTCTTTAAATCATGTGGAAATCTAAAGTACTCTATGCCCTTCTCCCTCTTAACGGAATAAACGTTAAGATCATCAAAATATGCCCATGCGATAATCCTGCCTGACACCTTAAGATGTTTCTTGACTCTGTAGAGCTTGGTGTAGGCATCCTCTTCGGTGCAGCACGTTGGGCTCTAACTTCTTTAAAACATTCAGCCCATTCAGCCTTACGGATATCAACATTATCCTTTGAGGCTTGGGCCATTCCCTCTGTCTTCTCTGACTCTTGCTCCATTTTGTCTAACACCTCAAATGTATCACCGACAAGGGATTCACCCAGATTGGGAACCACATTGTCCTCATTGTCAGCATACTGATGATAGCGCTCTGCAGTGATATCTTCTATCTCTATTTCATCAACGTCATTTAGCTCGTCATCACAGGTAGCATTACATGTCGGAGCATCTTTCACTATTTCATCAGGATTGAGCTTGAAAATTTCTGCCAGTTGCTCGTTTGATAGTTCGTGAATTATTTCCCCTTCTTCAGGGGTATAACTCACTGACCTTCTGACAATCCCTTGCAGATCAAGAACCATTGTGAGTTGAGACTTGACCTGCTGAAGGGGAGCATATCAAACTCATCTCTTTTGTAATTTGGATCTGTTTGATTTACACATTTCACACTCAAATCATTAGTAATTTATCAAACGAAATGCATTAACCTAATATAAACATTAATACATGGTTTTTCAATACAGAATACAAAAGTAAATAAATACATAAACATCTACTATTTACTTTTATCCTGAATACTCGGCTCATCACGTGAAGGTGCAGAAGCAGAAGCTGACTGATCTTGTCTATTCTTTGATCTTTTCTCTTGCCCTGGAGCTGAGACAGATTCAGCTGCTTCTCCTCCGTCAGTGTCTTCATCTTCGTGCCATTCTTCAGTTTTCTCTTCGTCAGTTTCACTCTCATCATCATCATCGTCTTCATCATCATCATCATTTCTGTCCCCATCCCTTATCTTTAATGGATCCTCCTTCGATCCTTTCAGCTTTAGCAAAATGGTCTTTTTAGCCTTTTCCAACTCCTCTATTTTCTTCCCTGAGGTGACGCTTTTAGCTTGGAGAATGGCTATCTCATTGCTCTGGGCAGTCATCTGCCGGGCCTGTCTTTCTATCACTTGAGCCTACTCTACAATTTGGTGAGTTTGTGCAGCAGTCAGGTCAGTAAGCTGGCGGATTTGGGAGGCCTTTTCCTCATCGGCAGCCAAGCAAACGCATTACCATTCTGTTTAGTGCCGACAACTGTTCTTCTCCCGCGCACTGTAGGTAGAGGTGATCTGTAAGTGAATGAGGGATAGGCTGAGGGCTCGGTTTGTGGCTTGTGGTGGTGGTGGTGGCTGTGGTGAATATGGGTCAGGTCGGATGATAGTGGTGGTGAGTGAGGGGTGAATATTAGTGGTGTTGGGATCTGTATTGTGTGGTGGTATGTCTGGTGGTGTCTATGGTTGCTGTGGGGGCTTGTGGTGGCTATGGTGGTGGATGGTGTGTCTGAAGAGGTGGTAGTGGTGGTGGTAGTGCTATAGTAGCTAAGGTAGTAGTGATGAAGGTCAAACGACGCTTCTTCTTTGGTTTCTGCCCATGGGGTTGAGCCATCCGTTTTCTCCTCGTTCCCTTCGAGGTGGATGCTCCCCCTCCTACCTTGCCGATTGACCCTGGAACATAGGTCGGGTCGGTCTCTGTCTCTCCAGAGTCTCTTGGGTGGCACCAACCACCCGAAGCCCATGTACTGTGGGAACCACTTTTCTTCCCCCAGTCCTGGTGAGGGGCTCCTCATCAGACTCTTCTTCTTCTACTTCTGTTTCAAGGACAAAGTCATGATGAAACCCAGCTGACTCGGTAACTTCGTGCAGCCGGGGCGGATGCTGGAGGCACGACATCAGACGTAGTGCCTCTCTGTGGACAGGCATATTGTCTCCGACACCCCCACTATCATCACATCTGAATCATCAGTAGGTAGGACAATTGGCTCCACGTCGGAGTCACTGTCCTCGTGACGTCATTGGCGTCTCCCCGGTGCCACATAACTTTCATCTGCTAAATGGCCAATCATCCTCTTTGCCTGGGGCTTCACTTGCTTGCCCCAGTACACCACCATCCTACCCAAGGTAGTGTCATCCATAAGTTCCAAAGTCACTGCATCGTGACTTTCCTTGGGGAGCAGAGGCAGCTTCTCATTGAATATCATCTGAAGAAACCTTGGATACATACAAAAACCTTCTTTCCCTTTTGCTTCAATGTTCTCTACCAAATAAGCAAAGATCATATTTGAGAAGCTGAAGGGGTGGTTCAGCACCAGAGCCACGAAGGCATTTTGTATAGATCTGATAGGTCATCAAAACCACCCCTTCTCGAAGCAATGCACTTAAGAATCACATGTGCCAGATATTTGTATTGTGGGCACAGGTTGCTCTTATTTAGCACACCCTCGAGTTAATGTCCCCCGCATACTTGATTCGGAGGAAACACCCTCTCACTGTCAAAGGATGTAACTTAGTGGGGTGAGTGGAGTCATCCCTAAACTCAAGGATTCTCTGGATGTCAGTAGCGGTAATGTCGATTGCTTGACCCAAAATGGTGCTTCGGATGCTGTATGGCTCACGAGAGCGATCCACTGAGGCATTCTCCCAGAATGCCTGGTGTAGTGATTTGTAAGGCGTGCACGGTGTAGATATAGCCTTACGTATCTGTGAGCGTTTGAGGGCATAATAATCTCGGAGAACTTGGCCCCGTTCCGAGTTGTGTGGTCCAAATGGGCACATATGTTGTGCTTTGGATTAAGAGACCATCTGTCAGCCATTTTTCCTAAAACACAAAACACATGATCATTAGTACATAATACATCATAATTCAGTTCTAAGTGTAGTGTTTCACTTCCATTCTGATTCATTCATGCGAATGAATCATGCGACTGGAGTCATTCGGTTGTTCTTAAGTACGATTGAGTTCATTCGGTTGACTGAGACATGCGATTGAGTTCAATCTGCCGACTGAGTCTTCGATTGGTTCAGTCGGCCGACTGAACTCATTGGAGGTGGTTCATTCGGCCGAATGACCCAATCGCAAGGTTCAATCGTGCGATTGAGTTCATTCAACGACCAGCGCTCGCTTGCCCCACTGTTCGATCCCCTGTGGGTCGAATCTTGACCATTTTAAGTCATTTAACAGTGTTTAATGGTCCATTAGACTCGCCTACTTGTCACTAATAACCTATTAAACTTAATTTTAACATTTTGCTTAGTTTACGTAGGTGATTAGGTCATTTCACAGTTCGGTTCTTGATTCAATCGAGTGTCTCTTATGTAGTTTGGTAATCTTCTGATTTTGGTAAGATTCAAGAGTAATGTACCTGTAAAATCGTCACTCGAATGTAAGAAACTCAACAGCAATGTAAATCAGGATCTGTAGCATTTTTGGCAGAGTAACGGAAGAATGCGATTTGGGTGTGATTTTGGTGTGATGAGGAACATGCGATCGACTGAGGCCCTTAAATACTGAACTTAAGTTCAATCGGCCGACTGGCCTCATTCGCTCATTCATTCGGGCGACTGAGTCTCAGTCGTATGATTGGCCTAGTCAATCGCTTCCAGTCGGCCGACTGAGCCTCAGTCGGTCGACTTCCTCATTCGGTCTCTTTCATTCGCATCTTCAGTTGACCGAACTGAGCCTCAGTCGGTCGACTGCTTCATTCTCCCCTTTCTATTCGGTCGAATGGATCATTCTCATGCCCATTGGGCCGATTGGGAGCCATTCGCATAGTTGGTCCATAACCATGATCCAATCGTGCGAATGGGTCACACTTAGTGAGTTTACAGTCATTTTGAACATTTTACTTTTAAGACCCTTTTAACTTTTGACAATAACATTATAAGCTCTTAACCAAATCAGTCACCTCCGACGTGACTCTTTAAAAACACGTTGTCACCTCTGACGTGACTCTTTAAACTTTGAAAAACATGTGGCCATCTCAGACATGACCCTTTTAGGTGAGTTAATTCCATTCTGATTTTCCTGATGGAGTCCGACAGACACACACACTAAAAGATTAACATAGAAACTTAAACTAAATACACAGATAAAATTTGTTTTTGAACCTTTTGTGAGGGATAAAACCCTAAGATGGAAATCTACGGGATTTGATTCCGGAATCGAAAGCTTCAACTTAGATTGACCACACCTGGACCAATTCAATTTTGGAATCATACAGGAACATCAAATCATTTGGGACTTGTTATCTAACTCTTTCGATGCTCAATTCTTGGTGTTCATCCAGAGTCATCAGCAGCTTTAGGGAATCATACTGGAACTCTTAGATTACCACATTGATTTGAACTTTCAAGGATTGTAGCCATAATGATTGTCATATGTTTTGTCCACTTAAATCCATACACAGACTCTTGACTCAACCGGTGATTGTTTTTGGTTTATTTAAGTCAACGAATATTTGTGGATCCCATACTTATATGGTAATCAACATCCCTCAGGAGCTTTTGAGCGGTCTACGGGTATTGTTACAAGAAGAGACTATTCTTAGATCTTTCATAGAGAAACCAGTCCTCAGTCAGTGCCATCGCACAGCAAAGAGGCGGCAAAGAACAATGAATTCTAGAATATCTAGGTTATGCTTATCCTCAGGTCAGTGCCATCGCACAACAGAGAGGCACACAACCTATCTCCTTGTTAGAGCAGCTTTTATTTTGCACAAATGCACCAACAACATAGGTCATTAGCTTGATAGCATTTTTCTTTCATTTTTTTTTGTGCTTTGCTCTATTTATGGTCAACCGCACACATTTGTGGCGTTTACATGCTCATTACCCTTATTGGAATATTATTGATTGTGTTAACCAGTGATAAGATGGAAGCCCACAGTCAGTTGAACAGTTTAGTTTGATCTTGAGATCACTAGTCCGGTCTAATCATCTATTGTGTTGAATCTACCGACATATCAATTGTAGTCTAGCAACCTCTAGGTCTACTCTCATTGTGTTACCTTAGGAGTTACCAGTTTTTTTATCATCTTCCCTTTTATATTGCTTAGACTACACAGACTTATACTTTGAATTTTTTCATCTTTTCTAAATTAGGATTTTAAAGTCCCTCTTGACTTGTTCCTCTGTACTATCATATTCCAAAGGGTTTGAATCGGTATCACAGATACGATCTACCTTGTATCAGCTTTCCACTCCTCCCTCGGTTTCCTTTTTTTTTTAATGTTGCTTGCTGACTTATTCTCCCTCTAAAATACTAAAATCAAACCTGGTTTAGTTATTTTAGGATTTTAATAAAACAGCAGAATAACATGAGTTTAATTTAAACAGACTAAAATAAACAATAAATAAAATAAAAAAGAAAAATTAACTAAACTACATCGGACTACTCATGATCATCATCAGAATAACATCACTTCTCTTTTTAACGCCGTTGACCTCTAGCAGTTATTGAAAACGTGGTTTATTAAAGGCTTTAGTATAGAGGTCAGCACGTTGAAAATCAGTATTAATTTTTACCACATCAATTATGTTCTTTTCGAAACAATCTCGTATGAAGTGATATTTAATACCAATATGTTAGTCTTAGGATGTTGGACCGGATTTTTAGTTACTGCAATTGCAGTAGAGTTATCTACAAAAATAGGAGTAGAATGGAACGTTAAACCGTAATCCCGCATTTGCTGTTGAATCCAGATGATTTGTGAACAGCAACTTGCAGCAACAACATATTCGGCTTCACAGGTTGACAATGCAACCGATGTCTGCTTCTTACACTGCCAGGTAATTAATCTTCTCCCAAAGAATTGACACCCTGCTGATGTAGACTTGTAGTTCCTCTTGCAGCCTCCGTAGTCCAAGTCACTATACGCTGTGAGCTCAATCATCATCATGAGGATACCACAACCCAAGTGTGGGTGTACCCTTTAGATAACGAAAAATCCTTTTGACCCCGATCAGATGATTGACCTTAGGTTTAGCCTGATATCTAGAACATAAACATGTCGCATACATGATATCAGGTCTAGAGGCAGTGAGATACATGAGGGATCCAATCATTCCTCGGTACATCATGGCATCCACCAGATCTCCATTTTCATCAGGGGCTATGTCGTGATTCGTAGCCAGTGGAGTACTTGCAGCAGATGCATTCTCCATGTCAAAACGATTGAGAATGTCGCTTACATACTTGGTCTGATGTAGAAAGATCCCATTTGGTGTTTGATCCCCTGTAGCCCGAGAAAGAACTTCATCTCCCCCATAGCACTCATCTCAAACTCTTTGTGCATAACTGCTTCAAATTCTTTGCATAACTCTTCGTTCTTTGAACCAAAAATTATGTCATCAACAGATTTGTACGAGAAGTAGGTCGCCATCTTTTCTTTAATGAACAGCGTGCAGTCAATGACTCCCCTGCGAAATCCGTGTTTCACAAGATGAGTCGAGAGTTTCTCATACCAAGCTCTTGGAGCTTGATGAATCCCGTATAAAGCCTTGTCGAGCTTGTAGACTCTATCCCGATGATAAGGATCTTCAAATCCCTCGGGTTGACTTACATAAACTGTTTCTCTAATTTCCCCATGAAGAAATGCACTCCACATCTAATTGATAGACTTTAATCTTCATGTACGATGCATAGGCAAGGAAGATCGAATGGCTTCCATCCTTGCCACAGGTGCAAATACCTCATTGTAATCAATTCCCTCGACTTGGCAAAATCCCTGAACCCAGTCGAGCCTTGTTCCTGATAATGACCCCTTGGTCATCTTCTCTTGCATTTTAAAACCCATTTGGTGCCAATGACCTTAGCACCTTTAGGTCTATCAACCAGAGACCATACACCTAACTTCTTGAACTGAAGAAGTTCTTCTTGCATTGCACTCACCCACGTCTCATCATTTAGTGCTTCACTGACATATTTTTGCTCAACCTGTGAGAACAACACCGATAGGCACCATCATGAATATATCCTTTTCCATAACAGAGGCATAGTCAGCTGAGTACAACTGATTTCGGGTTTGTACTCCTGATCGGACATCCCCAATGACATTGTCCAAGGGATGATAAACGTTTAGACGTGATCCTGGAGTAGTAGGAACAGCTACCTCAGAGCCAAGATGATGAACATTTGTTTCTTCATCTGAGGTAATTGGAGTTTGAGGCTCTGACGTCGAAGGTGCACCACCTGGTAGATGCTTGTGGACTTTCAGGAACTGGAACCTGTTCCTCCTGACTTTCTGGGTATCTTCTTCAGCTTCATTTTTAGAGGAGGTGTCACTGTCGTCGATTACTCTCCCCCTGAATGAGTAGATGATTCTCTCCCTGTGAGCTAGATGTTGGTGGATTTAAGCTATCATACATCATTCGTGTAGCTAATTTGTCATCCGAGGGAGAGAGAGGAATGTTGAAGGACTTGAAGAATCCATCATAGTCAAAGAAGAAGGCGGGTCCTTTGCCAGTAGGCGGTGTGTGAATCGCTGAACATCAACATTACACCAAACTTCTACTAGACCTGTTGAGTTATTGTAAACTGCTTGTTAGGTATGTTGTATCCTAGAAAGATGCCTACATCTGCCTTCTCGCTGAATTTACCCTCTTGTGTCTTCTTCAGAAGTGTGCACGGCGCCCCAAATGGTTCGAGATACTCCAAGTTCGGTTTGCGTCTTTGTAGTAGCTCGAACATGTTTTTCCGTGGCGTTTGACTATCAGACTCGATTCAGTGTATAACATGCATTTGCCACTGCCTCATTCCAGAATTGGATAGGCTGTTTCGAGTCTGCCAGCATAGTCCGTGCTGTCTCTATCAAGCTCCTGTTCTTTCTCTCAGCAACGCCATTCATCTGAGGTGTGTAAGAAGAAGTGAATTGATGCACAATCCCCTTTTCCTTGCAGTATTCATCCATCCAATGGTTCTTGAATTCCGTTCCGTTGTCTGAGCGTACTTGTCTAACTTTCAGCTTGTAGAGAGATTCCAGTGTGGTTACCAACTCCTTGAATGATTCAAATGTTTCTGATTTGGATTTCAGAAACATTACCCAAGTGAACCTTGAGTAGTCATCGGTGACCACAAAACAGTACAAGTCGCCTGCAATGCTCTTTGTACTGACTGGACCGAACAGATCCATGTGTAGAAGTTCAGAGGAAGTTCTATTGAATTAACTTTCTTTTCCTTATGAGACTTCTTTGTCTGTTTACCTTTCTTGCAAGCTATACAGAAATCAGGAAGTTGAAAATTCTTGACATTTACACCTCTCACCAGATCCTTCTGAATCAAGTGATTCATCTTCCTTTGACTGATGTGTCCCATTCTCCTATGCCAGGAGATGGAGTCTTTTTCAGTAGCTTTGGATAGAAAATACTAAACCTCATGATCCATTGTAGAAGCTATTGACAGATCCAAGACATAAAGATCTTTATATCTTGAAGCAGTCATCAAAACTTGGTCCTTTGGGATCACGTAGTCTTTCTTCAGTACATAACACTTCTTGTTGTCGAAGATGACTTTAAATTCCTTATCACATATTTGTGAAACAAGAGTAAGTTGTTTTAAGTTACTGGACGTAGTTCACCCTATCAAACTTAACTTTCTGATTTCCAACTTCTCCCTGAGCTGTGATATATCCTCCCTTGTTTCCAGCAAACGAGACATGCCCTCCTTTTATTTGTTTGACATTTGATAAAGGGCTCTGTTTCCTGTCATGTGCCTGGATGCTCCGCTGTCTACTATCCACGTGTTAGTTTCAACAGTGTATTGAACACCTGCACATACAAGGTAAAGGATTAGTTTAGGTTAGGAACCAAGCCTTTACTGGCTTGGGTTTCCCAGAGGCATCACACATCAGAAATTCAACCAATTGACCCTTAGAAGGTGAGGGTAGCTCAGGTTCCTTCTTGTCATCATTATCAGCCACAGCGGCTGACTTTTCTTCCATAAGCCAGATTTGTGCAATGCTTGTTTGTGATAAACAGTCGACTGGCTAACGGATTAATTCTGTTCACTAGTTCTTCTAGGTGGAGTTAAAGAGCTCCTCTTAGAAGACTTAGGTTTTGAGTCCTGGAGTTCAATCTTCTTCCTAGGTGTCTGATAATAAGTACAGTAGGAAGCAATGTGTCCGCATTCTCCACAGTTGTAGCACGCCCTGCTATCAACTTTATGATTAAACTTTCTTTGTGGAGACGTGTGTGACACTCTAGTAATATCACTCACTTTAGGTTTTGACTCTGGTTCTTTTGATGTGTCTACTGTGTTTAACAAAATTAACTGATTTAACCTGTTTTACATCCTTTTCTTTTTGGTTAATTGGTCTGTGACTTGAAGTATGTGAAAGATTATCCTTAAAAGCCCTTTTTGGTTCTGATTTGACTTTGTTAGAACCTGACTTTAAGTTAACCTTTTCAAATCTCTTTTCCAGATTAACACAAGGCAATTTACCCTTTGCCTTTGAAGTGGTCTCCTTTAGGTTGTTTCCAGTGTCAATAGATGAAATAAGGAATCTGGATCACTAACAAGAGGAGTAGACACTACGTGATCCTTGATGGGATTACTACTTAAAGGTCTAGTTTTTGTGTTCATCAAAGTCTCAGGTGGTGGCGGAACCACTTTATAACCCAGTCCCTCCCCGTTGTTCCTTTCTTTTACTAAGTGTTGGACTATGTGCGACGAACTAGTCCAACTATGCAGTTTCTGTTTTAGTGAATTTACTTCTACTTCTAGAACTACCTTTTGTTTCTTAGTGTCTTCTAGGGAGTTTAGATAATACCTAATGTCATTAGCTTGATTAAAGGCAACTACTTCGGTTTCCCTAAGCTGTTTAGTCAAAAGGTCTATCTTTTCTTTATAACTGAGCTCATTTTGTTTTAGTACCCTATTAGCCTCAGTGCATAGATGCAAATCTTTTATCAAGTTATCATTATGATCTAATAACCTAGCAAATTTAGCATCTATGCTATTCCTAAAGGCATCACAATCAGAACAAGCATGATTATTAAACATTGTGTCAGTAGTACTTACCTGAGTAGATTCAGAAGCGTTTGCCATCAATGCAGTATTAGATGATTCTGATTCTTTTGCTTATGTCTTTTCTGTCTCTGACATGGTAGTCTCCACTTTTGGCTTGTAACTGAGCTCGGTTGTAGTTGCTTCTTCACTATGTGACATTGCTATCTCGACTGCTAGATCTCTTTCATTAGCGGAATCACTGTCAATATCTTCTACATTTGCAATGTTTGATTCCCCTGATGAGACAAACCTAAAGCTCCAATCCTGTCCTTCATCATCATGAGCAGTCAAGGCTTTTGAGTCTTTGTTTGAGGAAGTAGAACTGGTAGTTTGCTTGTCTAGACGAGTGAAGGATGATAACGGGTTCCCATTCCCAGTCTTCTTTGGCTTCACACATTCTCTCTTGAAGTGCCCCTTTTCACCATAGTTAAAGCAGGTCACTTTACTCTTGTCGAAGCCAAAGGTGGTATCCTTAGTAGCAACCAAGTTCTGTCCAGTCTTTTTCACAAACTTCTTCGCCCTCCGGACAGCACTTGCTAAGGCACATTTATCCATTCTTTCAAGCTCCATTTCGTCCACCTGCTCGTAGTCCTCGTCTGCCAGATGGCAGTTTCCAATCTTTCCAGCAACAAGTTCATCATAGGAATGGACCATTGCTGTCAATAGATCCATGTGCTCTCGAGCTACTTCCACAGTCACATTACCGAGGTTCTCGGTCTTCAGTCTAGTAGCATTTGCTTCAGATCCAATGTATTGGGTACAAGAAGACCCTGACATTTCTGAACCTGGAGCAGGTGCATGTGTAGGACTCGATGAGCTAGACACGAATGCAGTCTGGAGGGGTGCTCCAGATGTCTTAGCTTGAGGAGTGGCATTGTATAAAGCTGGATTTTGATTGTACGTAGACTTCTGAGCTCTGTACTTCATTCTAAGTGATTCTTCTCGCAACTTCAGAATGAAGTCATTAATATCCAGTTTTGACAGCATTCCATTCTGTCTAAGATTAGACACGAATGAACCCATTTTTCAGGCAATCCGTCTGCAAAATTATTAACTTTCTCTTCCGTGGTAGTAGCCACTCCATGTGTATGCAGTTCACTCATGAGATGGTAGAATCTATCTATAACATCGTCCAAACTCTCGTTTCTATCGATGAGAAGTTGTCTAATTCCTTCTTTAACTCCTTAGCCTTGATTGCCTTCAACGAGGCCTTCCCGTCGTACCTCTTCTCTAGCTCATCCCATAGTTTCTTGGACTGCTTATTTTCGGAGTACTGGTTGAATATCTCTTAGGGATAGACTGTGTAATAAATGCATAGACCCTCTTCTCTGCGCGTCTGTCATCCCTCCTAAGGTTAACTTAACTCCATCGGCTCCCACCGGTGTACTATATCCAATCTCGATGGCCTCCATAGATTCGGATCCACTCCATTGAGGTAGATCTCAAAACGTTGTTTCCAGTGGGGAAACTCATCTAACGTTAAAAGCTTTGGTTTTTATTATGATTACCCACCTCACTCTCAAGTAGCAGCAGGTTCTGGATCCTAGAGTCCTTCCCAGCAGTAAAGGCTGACAATTGATCTTCCATTGTAAATAACTTTAAGTCTAATAAGCAATTTTTAGTCGGCCGACTGAAGGGTGCGAATGGACTAGGCATGCGTATGAACACTCAGTCGTGCGTATGAACTCTACGACTGGTTCAATCGTGCGGTTGAACTAAGTGACTAGCTCAGTGGTGCATATGAATCTGATGCGTATGAACCGTGCGATCGAACAGTTCAATCGTACGAATGGAGATACGAACTATGTCCAATCGTGCGACTAAGCAATGCAAATGAGTCCAGTCGTGCGAATGGCTCACTCGTGCGACTGAAGCTGCTGTTATGCGAAAATTTCTAGGTTAAACGTGTTTTATCCGTAAAAAATCGAACTTTCGCAAGGTTGAATTGCCTAAGTCCGTAGAAACCAAACTTTGATGAGCAGGGAACGTCCAAGATCACTTTTGACACAAAAGATTGAAACTAACGTTAGAAATCGATTGGGAATCGATCTAATGTGTTCTATGAACTTGGAGAACTAATTGAGAGGTTTCTGGACGGCTAGGGTACGTCTGGAATTGTAATTGATCGAGAGTCCTTCTTTTTCACGAATTGAGTTGTATTTATAGGTTGGTATTATTCAATCGTGCGACTGAACCATTAGTCTGGTTCCGTCGTGCGATTGAACCATGCGGTTGATTCATTCGTACGACTGAGTGTTCAGTCGTGCGACTGAGCCAATCTTATGTTACAATCGTACGACTGATCCAGTCTCCTGGTTCAGTCGTGCGACTGAGTCAATCGTGTGAAGTTATTCATGCGTATGGTTCATTCGCATGAGCCATTCGCATGAGAACTTCATTATGTTAAGTTTGAAAGAATCAATTAATAAATATTATGTGTAATAATTCAAGCAATCACTAACCTAATAACCAATTCAATGTCAACTCATTAATGAAACATTAAATATTAAAACTAACAAACAATCAATATCATTTCATCAATCATACCAAACAAGATCTATCACATCACATATCATGATCTAGGGACATACATGTAACAACATATTGGATCATAGAAATAATATCCCATAGAATCTCTTGTATATCCAATAAAGATACACTTAGTGGAATGGCGTTCTAACTTGTTCGAGGTGGGAGTCTTCACATAAGCCTCACACCCCCACACCCTCAAATATAAAAATGATGGAACCCTTCCATGCCATATTTGGTAAGGTGTCCTTTCCACTTTCTTGGTTGGGGCCATATTCAAAATACGGGCACAGAAAGCAGAGCAAAACCCAAAATGACAGAGTAATGAGCTTCTAGCCATCATGGATCGAACCATATCCAATAGAGTTTGATTTTCCGCTCGGACACACCATTATGTTGTGGTGTTACCGGTGGAGATAGTTATGAGTCAATCCCACAACTTCTAAGATGGTCCCTAAAAGCATCATTCAGGTATTCATCTCCTCTATCGGTGCAGAGAATTTTAATTGACTTATTGAGTTGATTTTGTACTTCATTTTGAAAATCTTGAACATTTCAAAAGCTTCATCTTTGTGTCTTAACAAGTACACATACCCATATTGACTATAGTCGTGAGTAAAGGTAATGAAGTATCTTTCATTGTACCTTGTCATAGGTTTAAAAGGACCACATACATCCGAATGTATGATACCTAATAAGTCCTTTGCCCTTTTGGCTTTGCCACTAAAAGGTGCCTTGGTCATTTTACCTTGTAAAGAAGACTCACATACATCAAATGAATCACATTCATTTGTTTTTAAAAGACCATTCTTTTGTAATGTTTGTATTCTTTTCTCGTTTATATGACCAAGACGGCAATGCCAAAGGTAACTATCATTCAAATCCGATTTGAGTTTCTTGGTACTAGTTTGGTACAATAAGCTATTATTCAATGTATTTTCACAAACCAATTCATAGATACCATTGATGGGAGTAGCTTAAAGTAAAACATGTCATTCAAAGTAACATGGATTTCATTTCCAATAAATGATAAAACATATCCAAAATGTTTTAATAGGGCCACGGAAATAATGTTCCTAGTCAAACTAGGAGCATACATAACATTATACAAAATTACTTCCAAACCATTTGGAAGTTTCAATATGTAGTCACCATGGGCTTCAACTTGAACTTTAGCCCCATTGCCCATGTAGAGGCTAACATCCCCTTTGTTGAAGTTGCTACTTCTTTTGAACCCCTGCAACAAATTGCAAATGTGAGTTCCACATCCGGTATCTAATACCGATGTGTTAGAGGATATTAAGTTTAATTAATATGGATCATGTATATGGTACCTGAGGTCTGCCTGGCATCCCTCTTTGCTTTCAACTCTTGGAGATGGACAGGACAATTTCTTGCCCAATGTCTAATCTCTTACCCTTGGCAATTCTTGCCTTGGGTGTGGGATGAGGCCTTTTCATGTTCCCACCTTCATTAATGGTGATAACGGGTAAAACCCTTTTACCCATGGCCGACTCGGCCGTTTTGAGCATAGAGTGAAGCTCACCAATGCTTTTGTCCCAAGCATTAATGTTGTAGTTCAACACGAACGTCTCGAACCTTTTGGTAAGGCCATTGAGGATCAAATCCGTGGCCAATTCCTTTGAGACGGGACAGTTTAGGCTTTCGAGGCGGTCAATGTGACTTTTCTTCTTAAGTACATAAGATGAAACTGATTGGTTGTCGTCCATACGACATGCATGGAGCGCTCGAACCGTTTCGAAGCGCTCAACTCTCGCTTGCTGTTGGAACGTTTCCTTCGATTGGGTTATCATGTCATAAGCTCCGTGATATTCATACTCCTTTTGGAGATCCGGAGTCATGCTTGCCAACATGAGGCAAGACACTTGGAGAGAGTCCTTAGTGTACTTTATCCAATCGTTATAGGCCTCCTCATCATCCTCAGTAGGTTGTCGGGGACAGGGTCGTCTAAAACATATGATCGTTTCTCTTGCTTGAGAACAATTCTCAAGTTTCGATACCAATCGATAAATTTTATGATTTAGACGTTCCTTTTGGAGAATCGCTCGTAAAGATTTGGCGGACGTGGATGATTTATCATGATTATCATAATTATTTATGGCCATCTACAAAATTTAACAAAGATCAATTTTAGTATTTACGATATTGTTATTTTAATAATTAATACCTTTTAAGGTCATTTTCATATTAAAATCTAGAACCCAACATTACATTTAAATAGTGGTTAGGTGACCTTTATCCCACGATTTAAATTAATAAGGTGGTCAACGATTAATGATTGCAACCATTTGCAACTTCTAGAGGTATGGGATCAACTTGAAACATCATATGTAAAGTCAGCATGTTAATCCTATCAACACCATTTGGAAACCATATGGTAGGTGATCCATTTGACATGGTTTGTAAATCAAGACACCCTACTACACACACGTGCGAGTTTGCCAAAATAAGCGGTTAGGTGACCTTTATCCCATGAATATGGCATTCTCACCTCAAGTCACAAGTTCCCTCAAAATGGTTAGGTGACCTTTATCCCACTAAGAGTTCCCAAGCGATTCAAGTGTTGTGTAAAAGGACGTTGTTGATCTTATTTTATTTTACAAAAGGTATAGAGATATTATAATACAAGTTTAGAAAACATTATATTTACATATTTTTATGTTTTCACAACAAGATACCTTATGGTACATTGATTAAAATCCCTTTAGATAGTTTGTTATGATCATGGAAAGGATAGTTAAGCAAACATCATATGTAAAGTCATCAACCACAATACCATAATCAAACAACCATGAATCAACCAAATGTAAGTGCATAACCATAGAATCTAAAGTGGCCACACTTGTTTGCCATCATAAGTGTAGACCATAGGACATCCTAAGGGTCAAAACACATCATAAAAGTTCTATGAACCTCCCACTTGAAACCGCATCCAAATGCTCCATGTTTCTTATGTCTTCCCTTTGTGCTTCTAACACGTACATCTTCATATTACAAGACATTATGTCCTAATACAAGATTTCTAGTAATATGAAATGACAGGATCAGTGATCTCAAGTTTGATGGATTAGAGTGTAACGCAGCAGAATAAGATCAAGAATTAGACAAATTATTGCAAGAATTTGATATTCGTAGGCATTAAGAACAAATACGGTTGTAACGAGAGAATATATTTATGTGAAAAGGAATATTTCAATTATATCAAATGTTTCTGCTCAATCATTCACATATTACAATTAGGTTGACACTCCTTATATAGAGTGCAATCACTGCTGATATCACGGGATAGTGACATCTGGCAGATTTATTACAAAAATAACTAACACTTAACAAACTACTGAAATGTTCACAACTACTGAGAACATATCAGAGAGTGCTAAGCACAAAATATAAAACTACTGATGCTAGACTACTAAAACTAAACTACTGATTACAAAACTACTGAAAAGGAAAATATAAAACTACTGAAAGAAAACCGTCACCACTACTGAAGAAGACCTCTTCAGCTATTGTGACAACGTCTGATACTTGGTCTTCAGTACTTGTCTTCAGCACTTGTCTTCAGACTGTCTTCAGTACTTGTCTTCAGACTTTGTCTTCGCACTTGTGTCTTCAGACTTTGTCTTCAGCACTTGTCTTCAGACTTTGTCTTCAGCACTTGTGTCTTCAGACTTTGTCTTCAGCACTTGTGTCTTCAGACTGTCTTGAGCACTTGTCTTCAGCACTTGTGTCTTCAGACTTTGTCTTCAGCACTTGTGTCTTTAGACTGTCTTCAGCACTTGTGTCTTCAGACTTTGTCTTCAGCACTTGTGTCTTCAGACTTTGTCTTCAGCACTTGTGTCTTCAGACTTTGTCTTCAGCACTTGTTTCTTCAGACTTTGTAATCAGTTGTTGTCTTCAGCTGTTGTGGAGTTCAGCAGTTGTCGTGACGTCTGTGGGACTTAAAGGTTTTTCTGATCTGGCTCATTGGTTCTTTTGGTCCAACAAACTCCCCCTGAACCAATGCAGCCAAAACCTTTAACTTTATTGAGGTCCCACTTATTGTTGGCAAAGATTTCTCTTGATCAGCTTCAGAGAATCGGATCAGCACAGGCCAGGAAGAGGTTTCTAATCATGTGTTTGGCTAAGTATGGAGGGGAACTCTGTTTTGGGGAATCTGGACATAGGGTTGTGATCCCAACCATGAAACCTACTTCCCATTTACGAGTCTGTAAGACTCACGAACATAGGCCTCAAGGAGAAGAACCTGTTCCTCCTTGGAGAGTTCTTCTACTCCTCCTTCAAAGAAGAACTCTGGACCATAGTACTTAGATAGGTACTTTACAGTCCTGCCATTCTTCAACTCCATAGTAGTAATCTCCCTATTGACAAATTCATCAGGATGGGTGCCCTCAAGGAGTAACTGGAGCTCATTCTTCTTAATGTCTTCAAGCTTCTTATATAATAACCCCTTTTTGATCATCTTGTTTTCCAGTAAGGCTTGAGGGGTCATTTTTGATTGATGAGCCTTCTTGAATTCATCGAGTATTTCCCAAGGTGAGACTACAATGGCCAACATGATTGTAGAGTCTATTGTTTTTCTAACCTGGCCATTGTATCTATGTGGAATGGATCTTTTGTGTATTCTAGAGCTCACCTTGGGGTCTGGCCATACTCTCACTCTCTCTTTTTGATACTGAAATGTGTGTCTGAGAGTGTACAGCCTCTGAGCATGCCCTTTCATGGCTTGTATAGATGATGACTGGGGAAATTCCTTGTCAACCATCTTCAGTAGTTGCTCATCGTGCTGCTTCTGCTGTTCTTCATCTTCTATTTTGACTATAACCATTTCCCTTTGTGAGTCAGGTGTGATCATGAGTTGACTCCTGGGTTCTGGTACCTTTAGAACACAGAGAGTGGCAGACTATCATCTTCTTCTTCATCTTCTTCTATCCTCAGCACCCTTCTCCTTCTAGGTGCATCACTGGATGTTGGTTGGGTTAATTTTTGTGGTAAAGGAATTGGTTTTGAGGGTTGAGGATGTTTGGATTTGAGTTTCGAGATTGGTTTGGAGATTTGAGGGGTAGGCTGTTTTTGAGTGGGTGATTGGGAAGGTTGTTCAAGCATTTTGGTTGTAAGTTTGGCTTTTGTGAGTTTTGCCATTTCAAGCCTTTTCCTAGCTCCAGCCTCATCAAGTGCTTCAATAATTATCCCCTTATGAAATTGCTCAGACAAACAGATTCTGGTGGCTATAGCCAGAATGCTGTCTCTGGTCCATGAACGAATCCCCATCAGTGATCTTCCTAAATATTTGGCTATGAATCGAATCATGATCTCCAATCTCTCTTTCTCCAGCACACTGTACCCAGCCCATCTGTTTTGGATTTCATTTACTTCCAACCTCCTGATCTCACTGTCTAGTTTGGCTGTATCAAAGTCTTGCTTGAAGAGTTGCTCAATGATTTTGTCCATGGATTGGCTGTGTTCTTCATCTGCATCTTTTATCAGCTCCTCCAAGGATTTTTCTTCAGCATTCTTTTGATCACCAGCACTTTTCTTTCTTTTATAAGTGATCAGTTGTTGTTCCTTTTCCTTCTCCAACTCCTTGGTTTTCTCTTGTGCCTTCTCATCCTCAGTTCTTTTCTTTTCTTTTCTTTCACTGCTGTACTCTCCCCCTTTTTGGATGCATTGGTTGCAGGGGTTTGTACCGCAGAAAGTTTCTTATACACAGCATCATTAATGAGTGGTTGTAGACTTGAGGAGATCCTCTCATCAATGGCTATATGAACAATGTCATTGATGATGGGAGTGATGAGAGGTAAGGATTGTTGGAATGCAGCAACCATCTGCTCAGGGGGGTTCTGTCCCTGAGAGATAGTGCCAAAGGCAGAGGCTGGAGGCTCAGTGAAGTGAGAGGGTGAAGTGTTTGGGGGACCTTCGAATGAAGGTGCCATCTTTCGGTTAGTGGGGGCAGATGGACTTACATCCTGAGACTTCTTGGCAAGCAGTTCTTGTAGTCTGCTTACCTCAGCCTCCAGGATGGTGTTGTGGGCTAGAACATCATTGAAAAAGCCTAGGTCATCATCAGCAGATGTTGAATCACCTGACCTCCTGCTTGTAGCAGGATGTACATGCACCGGGTGTAGACCAGTTTTACCATTTGCCCCTTTTTCTTGGAACTGGGGACTTCTAGCCTCAGGACGATATCCTTCATCAGCTGTTGCCTCTGGTGTGGTCTTAGCTATGTTACTAGCCTCAGTCTGATCATGTGCTGATTCAGAAGAGGTGGCAGCCTCACCAGATGTTCGTATCTGAATATCCACACCAGGAGATAGAATAGTTAAACCCTGGTGCTGTGGGTTGTCAGAAGCATGTTGATCCTCTTCCTCAATTGCTGTGGTTCTCCCTTTTGTTGGTGTTTGTTGGGGAGGAGGAGAGGCATGCAGCTGAGTCAGCACGTTTGCAATTATAATGGTTAGACTTTGGGGGGCATTTGCTTGGGAAGAGGAGATAGAAACAGATTGCATTCGGGGAGAGGAATGCTCTTCAATGATAACCTCCTCAAGTGAGGGAGGTCTTAGCGATGTGGTTGCCCCTCATAAGGTTGCATGAGGATCCTTTTGAGAGGATGCCTATACGGTGTTAGCTGGTAGAGTCTCTGATACTGCTGGGGGGTTTAAACCAGCAAGTATATCCTGCCTTGGTGATACAGGAGCATCTTCAGGGGACTCATCTCCCTGAATAGCTGTTTTGGGGCATTTGGTTTTTTGTTTGGTGGGGACTCTGGATCTGGTGGTGGAAGCTGTGGGTTCCCTCTGCTTGGGTTTTAGCATTGGGCAGCTTCTTTGAGAGTGAGGTCTGAGTTGTGCCTGGAGTATACCTCAGCCAAAACAGCTGGTGCAGGGACTCCAAGGCCAACAAGGCCATCAGATTTTAATTCATTTAAAATAATGGCCATCAGAAACCTGGGATATAATAGCCAGCGGTTTGCCGCAGGTTTCTAAGCCAAGTTAATTATTTCTAGAAACACGATTTCAGAGAAATTTAGCGGTTGGTGTTCTAGAATAGAATACAATACCTGTTGCCATTGGGATGACATTTGATCCCAAGAGGATGTCTTTGAAGCTAAGCATACATTTACCATGTGAAAGATAAGTTTTTCAGCATCATGGAAATGTTTCTTCAGAATAGTTATAGCCCGAATATCACCTTCATACCCATTATTGATAAAGGACATATCCATTGTGCCCTTTGGGTATTCAGTCACAGTGGTGGAGTCATGTAAGTGTAATGCCTGACGAATGATGTCGGCTGTAACAACCACTGGTTTCTGGTTGACGAGGGACCGAACAGAGATTTGGCCAGTAGACTCATCAGTGTGAAAAAAAACATTTGACCAGAATTGATGAGAGATTCAGGGTAGATGGTCGGATTCAAGAGAAAGGCTGTGCGATATGGGGAATCCACCATTAGGTCAATGGCATTATCAAATTTGTTCAGATAGCCGACTTGGTAAGGTATGCAACGCAGTTGTGTCGTGGTTTTAGGCTCATGGTTGCCATTTTTGAAAGTATGAAGGTTAGAAGAACGGCTAATGGAACGTTTGAGAAGAAGACAGGTATTTATAGGGTTGGGATAGGAAAAGGCTGAAAGAAAACTACTGAAGGTTTTGGTGTGGTCATCAGCTGTTTGAAACTACTCATGACGTGGTATTAACCTTCAGAGGTTTAAAACGACTGACAGTGGTGGTGTTGTCATCAGTTGTTATAAAACAACTGAAGACTTGGTTTTGACCATCAGACGTTGAAACATCTGAAGTCTTGGTGTTAACCATCAGTATTTATGAACTACTGAAGGTCGTGGTTTTGACTTCATATGATGTAAACAATTGAGGACTTGGTGTTTGTCATCAGTAGTTGTCAAACTACTGAAGAAAGTGTTTTGTGCCATCGTTGTGTAAACAGCTGAAGACTTGGTGTTAGTCTTCAGTAGTTGTAAACTACTGAAGACATAGTTTTGGCTTCAGTTGTTTTAATGAAACAGTAGTTGTATAAACGACTGAAGAGAAATTTCTCATCAGCTGCTTTCGTCAATTCATAGCTTTTCAACTGTTTCAGTCTGACCTCCACACTTACTCATCAGACTTAGATCTGAGTTTCAGACGTTTCATTGGTCATCAGTACTTATCTGCATTTCTGACATCAGTAGTTGTAGCTACATCAGCTGTTGTGACTACATCAACTGTTGTAACTACATCAGCTGTTTTAACAAATAAAGTACTTGAGTACTGAGAAGTTACTTAAGCTCCAGTAGTTTTAAAAACTTCTGAAGGGAGGATAACTTGAGTACTTATATATGAAAATAATAAACTAATGATCATCAGTACTTGTGAGCTGAGATCATCAGTAGTTGTCACTTATTCTAGCTGCAGCATACCAAGCCTTAGCACTAGGTTTTGGAAAGTTGTGCTATCGAAGGGCTTAGTGAAAATGTCTGCAAGCTCATTAGCACTAGGACAAATTTTGGATCAATCAGACCTTTTTCAAAACAATCTCTGATAAAAGGGTGTCTGATTTCAATATGTTTAGTCCTAGAGTGCTGGACAGGATTCTTGACAATACAAAGAGCTGAAGAGCTGTCCATTAACAATGGGGTCTTAGTCTTTGTTATGCCATAATCCAATAATGGTTTTGAAGCCAGAGTACCTGAGATGTACAGCTTGCAGCAGCAATGTACTCTGCTTTAGCGGTGATGTAGCAACTGAGGTCTGCTTCTTACTCTGCCAAGAAATCAAGCAGTTGCCTAAGAATTGGCATCCTCCAGAAGGGACTTTCTTGTCAACTTACACCCTGCATAGTCACTGTCAGAAAAAGCAACTAATTTACCACAATGTCTAGTAGAATACCATAAACCTAGAGATGGAGTGCCTTACAGATATCTAAAGATCCTCTTGACTGCAATCAAATGAGACTCCTTAGGTGCAGCCTGAAATCTAGCACAAACACATGTAGCAAACATAATATCTGGTCTAGAAGCTGTTAAGTACATCAAGGACCCAATCATACATCTGTAAAGTGTTTCATCAACCACTTTACCTTTCTTCTGTATCCAGTTGTGTGGTGTTGCACATGGGAGTAGAACAGGGCTTACAGTTTTGTAAATCAAACTTTTCCAAAAGATCTTTTGTGTATTTGGACTGATGAATGAAAATTCCATCAGCCTTTTGTTTGATTTGCAAACCCAGAAAGAACTGTAATTCTCCCATGGCACTCATTTCAAACTTCTGTTGCATCAACTTTGTAAAGGCATCACACAACTGTGGATCAGAGGATGCAAAAATAATATCATCAACATAAATTTGAACAAGTAGCTTATGCTGATCCACCTTCTTAATAAATAAGGTTTTATCTATGGAGCATCTAGTGAAATTATTTTGCTGAAGAAAGTTATATAATGTCTCATACCAGGCTCTAGGAGCTTGTTTCAACCCATAAAGAGCCTTATCAAGCTTGTATACCCATTCTGGGTGTTTATTATCCTCAAAACCTGGTGGTTGACACACATAAACTTCTTCTTTTATTTTACCATATAAAAATGCACTTTTAACATCCATTTGAAAAACTTTAAGATTGTGGAGTGCAGCATAGGCTAAGAACAATCTAATTGCCTCCAGTCTGGCTACAGGGGCAAAGGTTTCATCATAATCAATACCTTCTTCTTGTGCAAACCCCTGAACAACCAGTCTGGCCTTGTTTAACAATAAGCCCATTTTCATCTATTTTATTCGTAAACACCCATTTAGTGCCTATTGCACACTTACCTGGGGGTAGAGGAATCAGTTCCCATACTTGCTGTTTCTTGAACTGAAGAAGCTCAAGCTGCATGGCTTCAACCCATCCATTGTCCCTTAAAGCAATGTGATAGTTCTTTGGCTCTTGCTGACTAATGAAGAGAGCATAGAAGCAAAAATTTGACAATTGACTTCTTGTTGACACGCCAGCATTGATATCACCAATGATTTGAGACATAGGGTGATTCTTTAGATCTTGGTACACAATAAGATCTGTGCAAGTGTTTGTAGCAGGCTTAGCAGCAACAGATGGTGATGGTGAAGCATTTCCTTGAAACCAATCAGTAGATGGTAATTCAAAGGAAGTTGAAGTTATAGAAATCTCATCAGCATTTGTTGTGGATTGTGCTACTCGAGCTACAGGAACATCAGGTCTAGCTGAATCAGGCATTGATCACTAAACTTGAAAAGGTGATTACTTATATCATCATCATCATCAGTAACACCAGATGGATAACTAGCTACAGAAGATGATGGATTCATATGATCTGCAACAGCAGGCGGTTGATAAGGAACATATTGCAGAATGTCCAGATCAAACAACTCCACAGGGTTTTGTGGAATTGTATCCTTAGGGAATTCATTGAACTTTACATGCAAGGTTTCTTCAACTATCTTTGTCCGACAGTTGAAAACTCTGTAAGCCTTGCAAGTGGATGAATACCCAACAAAATACCCTGCATCCACCTTAGAATCAAACTTTTAGAGTTGATCCTTTGTGTTGAGAATGTTACAGGGACACCCAAATGCTCTAAGAATGAAATCAAAGGGGCCAAATGATGAAGAACTTCATATGGAGTCTTCATCAACCTCTGATTTACTAGACCTCTATTCTATACATAGCAAGCTGTATTGACAGCTTCAGCCCAAAAAGTCAGTGGCAGACCAGAATCAGCCAACATGGACCTTGCAGCTTCAATGAGGGTCCTGTTCTTTCTCTCCACTACTCCATTTTGTTCTGGAGTCCTTGGATGCTATACTGCCTCTTGATTCCCTTTGACAAGTAAAACTCGTCAAGAGTGTGGTTTTTGAATTCAGTACCATTGTCACTCCTCACACACTTAACTGGTAGGGAATACTGCTTCTCAACGTGTAACACAAAGTTCATAATGGACTGAGCAGCCTCATCCTTTGAATGCAAGAAGAAAGTCCATACATATCTAGAATAATCATCCACAATTACCACACAGTATTTCTTCTTTGCCATACTCATTACCTTCACAGGACCAAAAAGATCCATGTGCAGTAGTTGTAAGCAGGCATTAGACTTGGATTCTTCTATGGGTGGGAATGAAACTTTATGTTGTTTCCCTTTTAAGCATGCAGTGCAGATTTCATCACAATTGAACTCCTTTATTGGAAGACCTCTCACTAAACTCTTGTGGATCAGCTGATTCATGTTTTTGAGATTAACATGACCCAGCCTTCTATGCCACAGTTTAGATTCTTGGAGAGAGGCTTGGAGAACAAGCATGGATGGCCTTTTAACTCAATTTTCTTTGACAAATCCAAAGCATATACTCTTCCTATCCTGTTGGCCTTCAGGAGAGTATTATCGTCCAGTACTTTGTCAATCAGGCTCAGAACCTTGGAAGACAGAATCGTACAGTTCTGGCTTGTGAAATGAGCAACATGTCCTTTGTCACACATCTGACTGACACTCAACAGATTGTATTTGAGATTCTCCACATGGTTGACATCATCAAATCTAATATCTCCATTAGACACAAATCCCTTTCCAATGATGTAACATTTAGCATCATTTCCAAATGAGACAAATCCCTTCTTTCCTTGAGAGTAATCATGAAGAAGAGAGCTGCTCCCAGTCATGTGCATGGATCCTCCACTGTCCACATACCATATGCTTCTTTGGTATGCTGAAGAACCCTGCAAAATCATAAGAAACTAGTTATCTTTGGAGACCCAAACCTTTTTGGTTTGGGACTGACTTTATCAACAGATTTAACCATAGCTGGTTTCTCATGATTAACAGCTGAGGAAGATGGAGATGGTGTTGAAATAGATTTGGACCTGGAACTTCTTTTGAGTGGTTTGATCACAGGGGCTTCAAGTTGGTTAACTCTCCCCAACAGATGTTGAACCATCATAACAAGCTGTGTCTGATTTGAAGCTCGAGCTTTTAGTTCATTTGACACTCCAGAGCTTGTTTTTGATGAGTTCCTGTGATGATGATGCATTTGAGCAAGAACCCTCAGTAGACTCCAGGGCCATGAGAGCAAGATTTCCAAAAGGGTGTTCACCATCATGTTGACTAGCACCAGCATAGTATTGCTTAGTGTGACCAGACAAGTATGATGTAAGCTACTCCAGTCAATGACTCCAGGTGTGAAGAAGTTGTGATGAGGTTGTGATTGAGATAGAGATGGTTGAGGTTCTGGTAGTGCATGAGGTTGTGGTACTATAGGAGCTTGAACTTGATTTGACCGTGGCATATAATAGCGGGGATAAGGATATGGCATTTGACCCTGAGGAACAAAATATGCAGGAGATTGAGGGTGTGATGAATGACTAGAACCAGCAGAATGTTGCCCTTTGGATTGTGAATTGTTATTTGGAAAAGTCAAAAAGGGTGCAGAGGTGTTAGATCCAGTTGATGTACACTCTCTTGCAAAGTGTCCAAGCCTGTGGCATTTGTGACACTTCAACTTGCTCTTGTCAAAACGACTTTGGTTTTGTCAGAGAGTCCAGGAATTTCCTTCCAGTTCTCTTGTAGAATTTCTGAGATCTGATATTGATCAAGGCCATTTGGCTCAAAATATCCATCTCTTCTAAATCATCATCAGCAATGCCCTTCAGATCATCCATGATAAAGCATAGATTGTCACTATTATTACTAGAATGACAATCAACACTCACAAAGGCATGATTAGAATTGTTTGAGGTGAAATCAATATGCTCATCATAGTGGCATTTTGATCCTGCATACTCTAACTCATGACTTACCAAGGCAGTGTTTCCTGGTACAAAGTCATCAGTGAGCTTTCCAGATGATGACAGTTTTCGTTTCTGTTCTATCTCTCTCTCAAATGTGAGCAATTTCCCATGGAGTTGGGTGAGAGATAGTTTGTCCAAATTTGCACTAGAGCGTAGGACAATAGTATATGTGTCCCATCTCTCAGGCAGTGATCTGAGAAATCTGTTATTCATCTGGCTATTGGTGTACTCATGTTTGACCATTTTTAATTCAGAGATCAAACAGGAGAACCGCTCAAACTGTTGAGTCAGTGTCTCACCCTTCCTATGAGAGAATGTCTTTGGGCAAGGATTTCTCTATTATTTGCCAAGACCTCATCTGTTCCTCCAAATTGTTCTTTCAAGGCATTCCAGAGGTCATGGGCAGTTTCATAATGCATTAGCCCAGAATAGATTTCATTGGGCAGTGCCATGGCCAGAATTCCATGGGCTTTTGCATCAATCTCAAACAATTTCTTATCCTCATCTGAGTATTGCTCCCTCCTCTTCGGAACCATTTGATTGGTTTCCGGGTTATTCACCATAGGCTTGTGTGGACCATGTACCACTGATGTCCAACAACCTGAGCTGTTAACAGACAGGTGATGGAGCATTCATCGTTGCCATATGTTATACTCACTCCTAACCAGCATTGGAGGCTTGGTTGAGGAACCAGTATTGTGAAGATCATTGGAAGGAGTAGTCATTTTAGGTCCAAATACAATTTAATTCAAGCTTTTAAAAGATTTTACACAGACCACAACAGACTCAATGAAAACCATGAATAAATCTCAGGATGAATGGCCAAAAACATAGAAAATTCAATCTCTATAACCGTTTCTTGCAAAAATGCTAATTCAATCAAACTTGGATCTTGGATAGCAGTTTCAATGATCAATTATTAGATCGATCAATGATTAACCTGCTCTGATACCATTTGACAGGATCAGTGATCTCAAGTTTGATGGATTAGAGTGTAATGCAGCGGAATAAGATCAAGAAGTAGACAAATTATAGCAAGAATTTGATATTCGTATGCATTAAGAACAAATACGGTTGTAACGAGAGAATATATTTCTGTGAAAAGGAATGTTTCAATTATATCAAATGTTTTTGCTCAATCATTCACATATTACAATTAGGTTGGCACTCCTTATATAGAGTGCAATCACTGCTGATATCACGGGATAGTGACATCTGGCAGATTTATTACAAAAATAATTAACACTTAACAAACTACTGAAATGTTCATAACTACTGAGAACATATCAGAGAGTGCTAAGCAAAAAATATAAAACTACTGATGCTAAACTACTGAAACTAAACTACTGATTACAAAACTACTCAAAAGGGAAAATATAAAACTACTGAAAGAAAACCGTCACAACTACTGAAGAAGACCTCTTCAGCTGTTGTGACAACGTCTGATACTTGGTCTTTAGTACTTGTCTTGAGCACTTGTCTTCAGACTGTCTTCAGTATTTGTCTTCAGACTTTGTCTTTAGCACTTGTGTCTTCAGACTTTGTCTTCAGCACTTGTCTTCAGACTTTGTCTTCAGCACTTGTGTCTTTAGACTTTGTCTTCAGCACTTGTGTCTTTAGACTGTCTTCAGCACTTGTCTTCAGACTTTTTCTTCAGCACTTGTTTCTTCAGACTTTGTCTTCAGCACTTATGTCTTCAGACTGTCTTCAGTACTTGTGTCTTCAAACTTTGTCTTGAGCACTTGTGTCTTCAGACTTTGTCTTCAGCACTTGTTTCTTCAGACTTTGTAATCAGTTGTTGTCTTCAGCTGTTGTGGACTTCAACAGTTGTTGTGACGTCTGTGGGACTTAAAGGTTTTTCTGATCCGGCTCATTGGTTCTTTTGGTCCAACATGAAAAGTACCTAATCTATTTATTACAGCCCAATAATAAATAAATTACACTTTAAACAAAGCACAAACAATAGATTATACAACCCAATTGAATGAATGAATACAACCATTACAAACATCCAAACAACAGAAGGTCAATGGCTAGGTTATGCTCCATAATGAACAATGATCAAATCATCCAAAACAACAATGAATCCCCACATAAAACCCATGAAATTTCAGCCAACATAAACTGAAATTTCAGGTTTTACCAACCCCAAACAAACAAGAAATATAACATACATGTCTTTCAAACTTTAATCACAAGCATGTGTGATATAACTTTGAAAGTTAGGGATTCATAAAACATGAACATAGCAGCCCCTAAAGGAGTTTTAAAGTCCCACAAAATGAAATTTTAAGGACAATGGAAACTAGTCATCCACATATCCGGCTCTAGATGCCAATGTTGGGGTTGTTTTAAACCATATCATTTTAGTTTAACCATTTAAACTTAGTGAAAATGCAGCGGAATATAGCCTTAAAGTAATCATTTGTAATCTGAAATTTCGGGTTCATATAATGTCAACAACAAACCCAAGAACATAAGGATCATTTAAATGTGAGTGAGCTAGCTATCAAGAAGAATAAACAACCAAAACAAAAGATACAAACTACCTTTTGTAGAGCTGTAGAAAACGAGTATGGATGATTAAAAGGGAGCTTCTTGAAGGGCCAAAACACCAAAGAGAGGTGTTCTCATGCTAGTATACCCACAAGCTTCAAGCAAGACACTTAGTTGCTAGGTTTTTGAACACCAAAACCGTAAGAAAGCTGCTGAAAAAACCCTTTTTTCAGCTGAATGTTCTTCAAAAATGGAGAAGAGAGGAGAGCTTCTTGGGTTCTTGCATGTAAGAGAGAGAGTGAAAGATGGAGTGTGTTTTTGTTTTTTGAAAAACCACCAACTAAAACAACCGGCCTTGGACCCTCTAAGGGGCGGCCGGATGTTAATTAAGTTTGGGGTTTTCCACCCAAAACATTCACTAATGTTTTTTTTATAAATCGTACATATAAGTAATCTAATTAACCACTTAATTATATAACTTACACACACTATAATTATTATTTGATGTTATTTAACCAATGTAAATAACATTACAAATAATGTCCATAAACAAGGTATCCTTATAAGTTGTTTCATCTCATATGCAACTTATTTAGAAACCCATTTTTCTAAATGGTGTATTTATTCAATTGCATGGTCATATCATCAATCAAATTTTTTTATATATTAGTGTTTGCAAGCTTGTTATTGGGTATTTGAACGGGATCGAGATCTAGTTTGATCAATTAGATTAGGATTTGCAGCGGAATAGCACACGAATTAGACGAAATTATAGCAAGAATATTATGAATATTCAATCAAATAGTTAACGGTTATAAAGAGAGAGTTTTCTACAAAAGGAATGCTTTCACTCATGCACAAGCTTCCCGTACAGGGAAATTAGGTCAACATTCCTTTTATAAGGAATGTGACATTAGCTGACGTCACTTGATAGTGACATCTAACTGATTTATACAAACAACTGAAAGTAAACTAAACTAATGAAGATGTCCACAACAATTGAGGACACCTTAACTAAAAGCTAAGTATAAGCTAACATTACAACTACAGAAGTTATAACATCTGAAGTATAAGAACTTCAGATGTTTTACATATATAAAGCTACTGATTACAAACTACTGAAATGTAAACCATCACAACTACTGAAGAGACCTACTTCAGCTGTTGTGACAACTTCTGAGAACTTGATCTTCAACTGTTGTCTTCAGACATTGTCTTGAGACGTTGTCTTGAGACTTTGTCTTCAGCTGTTGTCTTCAGACTTTGTCTTCAGCAGTTGTCTTTAGACTTTGTCTTTAGACTTTGTCTTCACACTTTGTCGTCAGACTTTGTCTTCAGACTTTGTCTTCAGACTTTGTCTTCAGACTTTGTCTTCAGACTTTGTCTTCAGACTTTGTCTTCAGACTTTGTCTTCAGACTTTGTCTTCAGACTTTGTCTTCAGACTTTGTCTTCAGACTTTGTCTTCAGACTTTGTCTTCAGACTTTGTCTTCAGACTTTGTCTTCAGACTTTGTCTTCAGACTTTGTCTTGAGAATTTGTCTTCAGCTGTTGTAGATCACTTCAGTTGTTTTGATGTCTGTGGGACTTAAAGGTTTTTCTGATCTGGCTCATTGGTTCTTTTGGTCCAACAAACTCCCCCTGAACCAATGCAACCAAAACCTTTAAAATTATTAAGGTCCCACTTATTGGCAAAAACAAAATCTGGATCAGCTCAGAAATCTTCAATATAAGCTCAGGCCAGGGAAGAGATTTTAGAAGGTTTGATTGGCAAAGGATGAATGGGAACTCTTTCTTGGGGAATTGGACATAGAGTTGTTACCCATCCATGAAACCTACTTCCCAATGACAAGTCTGTAAGACTCTCTGACATAGGCCTCAAGGAAAACAACTTGTTCTTCGATTGTGAGTTCTACCGCTCCACTTTGAAAGAAGAACTCAGGCCCATAGTACTCAGATAAGTACATAATATGCTTTCCATTATTCAGCTCCATAGTTGTTATTTCTCTGTATGCAGACTCATCAGGATGAGTGCCTTTAAGCAATAACTGGAGCTCATTTCTTCTTATTTCTTCAAGCTTCTTGTAGATTAACCCCTTCTTTACCATTTTGTTTTCTAGTAAAGTTGGTGGAGTCATCTTAGACTTGTAAGCTCTCTTGAAGTCATCAAGGATTTCCCAGGGTGACACTACAATGGCCAGTATTATCACAGCATCTATAATCTTCTTTACTTGGCCATTGTATCTGCTTGGAATCTTCTTTTTGTGAATTTTGTCACTTACTCTGGGTCAGGCCAAATTCTCACTCTCTCTTTCTGATATTGGAATGTAAATCTGAGAGCATACAACCTCTGAGCATGTTTCTTCATAGCTTGTATGGATGAAGACTTGGGAAACTCTTTATCAATCATCCTTAACAGCTGCTCATCATGTTGTTTGTGTTGTTCTTCTTCTTTAAGTTTGACTTTTACCATTTGCCTTTGGAAGTCAGGTGTGATTGTTGTTTGTTGACTCCTAGGCTCACGCATCTTTATTTTAAGAACAGCAGAGATTGGCAGACTGTCATCCTCATCATCATCTTCTTCTTCTTCCATCCTCAACACCCTTCTCTTCTCTTAGGTCCATCATTGGTAATGGGTTGAGTGGGTTTATTGTGTAAAGGAGTTGGTTTTGATGGTTGTGAGGGTGGTTGTTTTGGTTTGGGTGATTGTGCAAGCTTCTCTAGCATCTTGGATGTGAGTGAAGCTTTGGATAATTTTGCCATATCAGTCCTTTTCCCTGCACCAGCTTCATCAAGAGCTTCTATGATCAATCCTTGTTAAATACATCAGAAGAACAGATTCTGGTGGTTATCTCCAAAATACTGTCTTTGGACCTTGACTTTACTTCAATGGTTGATCTTCCCAGATGTTTTGATATAAATCTTGGCATAGCTTCCAGCCTTTCCCTTTCTTTCTCACTCCAACTTGCCCATCTCAGGAGAAACTGCCATCTGTGGGTGAATGTGGACAGATGGACTTGATTCTTGTGACATTTTGGCAAGCAGTTCTTGTAGTCTGCATACCTCAATCTCAAGAATAGTATTGTGGACTAGAACATCAAAGAAAAAGCCCAGGTCATCATCAGGATGATGTCCTTCATTGGCAGTTGCCTTTGGTGAGGACTTAGAAATTATACCATCTTCATCCTTATCATGTGCTGAACTAGTAGAAGATATAGCCTCACCAGATGTTCTAATCTCCTCCTCTACATAGGGAGATTGAAATTTGTAATCCCTGTGCTGTGGGTTATCAGCCACACTATAATCCTCTCCCTCAACTGTTGAGGTTTTCCTAGTGTAATAGGTTTTTGGGGAGGGGTAGAGGAATGTAGTTGAGTCAGCACTTGTGTAATAACCACAGTGGGGCTTGTAGGGGTGGCTTTAGTGGGAGATAGGTGTGAAGAGGATTACACCTTGGGGTGAATGGTGCTCTTCAATGTCAATCCTCTCAAGTGAGAGAGATTCTAGTAATGTGGTTTCCCCATTTTTGGTTGCATCAGGATCCTGTTGAGAGGATACCTGAGCGGTTTCAGCTGGTAGAGTTCTGGAAACTACAGGGGGATTACTACCCATAGTTTCATCCTGCCTTTGTGTTGCAGGGGCATCATGAGGGGACTCAACTCCATGAGTAGCCGTTTTGGTTTGTTTGGAATGAGATTTGGAGGGGACTTTGGATCTGGAGGATGAGGCTATGGGTACCTTCTGCTTGGGTTTTAGCAGTTTGGCAACCTCTTTGAGCTATGGTACAGAGTTGTGCATGGACTATACCTGTGGCAAAACTACCACATCAGGGACTCCAAGGCCAATAGGGCCATCAGATTGTAACTGATTCATGATTATGGCCATAAGAAACCTTGGATATAATAGCCATCTGTTAGCTATAGGTTTCATTGCCAGATCTTTTAATTCTAAAAATATAATTTCAGAAAAATTTAAGCTTTGGCGTTCAAGAATAGAATACAATACCTGCTGCCACCTGGATGACATTTGATCCCATGAAGAGGTTTTGGGGCAAGGCAAACATTGATCATGTGGAAGTTAGGCGTTCAGCATCATGGAAGTGCTTCTTCAGAATGGTTGTAGCACTTAGGTTGCCCTCATATCCATGATTGATGAATGAGAGATCAATGGTGCCCTTCGGGTATTTGCTGACAAAGGTAGCATCATTCACATCAAGCATTTGGCGAATGATAGCAGGAGTGACTACCACCTTATTCTGGTTTACAAATGACTGGAGAGTGATCACGACATCAGTCTCACCAGTATGGATGGTGACATTTGTCCAGAATTGACAAAGAGTGTGTGGATAGATGGTTGGATTCACAAGAAAAGCAGTTCGATACGGGGAATCAACCATCAGATCAATAGCATCATCAAACTTAGTCCAAAAGACCGATTTTGTGAAGTAGGCAACACAGTTGTGTGGTGGTTTGATTTGCATGGTCACCATTAATGGAAGATGAACGTTCGGAAATCGATTTATGAAAAGTTTGAAGATATGGTTAGGTATTTATAGGTTATGAAACGGCTGAAAGAAAACAGCTGAAAGTATTGGTTTTAGTCATCAGTTGTTAGAAAACGACTGAAGACATTGTTTTAACTTTCAGATGTTGCAAACAACTGAAGACTTGGTGTTTGTCATCAGTAGTTTTCAACTACTGAAGACTTGGTTTTGGCTTTAGTTGTTTTGGAATGAAATAGTAGTTGTTTGAAACAATTGAAGAATAAAATTACTCATCAGTTATTGTCGTCAATTCACATATCTCAGTTGTTTCATTTGACCTTAACACTTAATCAGCAGATTATCTGATTTTCAGATGTTTCATTGGTCATCAGTACTTATTTGTTAGAACAGACTTTAGTAGTGGTAACCACATCAGTACTTTACAACAAATAAAGTATTTCAGTACTTTTAAGTAATTTAGTCTTCAGTAGTTATGAAAACTGCTAAAGATAAAATAACTTCAGTACTTATTTTTAACAGCTGTATACTGATGCTCATCAGTACTTGTGAGCTGAGATCATCAGTGGTTGTCAAATCATTCAAGCTGCAACATACCAAGCCTTAGCACTATATTTTGGAAAGTTGCACTGTCCAAAGGCTTAGTAAATATATCTGCAAGCTCATCAGCACTAGGAACAAACTTTGGATCAATCAGACCTTTTTCATAACAATCCCTGATAAAATGATGTCTAATCTAAATATGTTTGGTCCTAGAATGCTGGACAGGATTCTTAACAATACAAAGACCTGAAGCACTGTCCATCAGTAAAGGAGTCTTAGTCTCTGTAATGTCATAATCCAGTAATTGATTCAGAACCCAGAGTACCTGAGATGTACAACTTGCAGCAGCAATGTACTCTGCTTCAACAGTGGATGTAGCAACAGAGGTTCGTTACTTACTCTGCCAAGAAACTAAATAGTTGCCTAGAAATTGGCATCCACTAGAGGTTGATTTTCGGGTTAATTTACACCTGCATAGTCAATATCAGAGAAAGCAACTAATTTGCAAGAGTGCCCAGTGGAATACCAAAGTCCTAGGGATTGAGTTCCTTGCAAATATCTAAAGATCCTTTTGACTGCAATCATATGGGATACTTTAGGTGCAGCCTGAAATCTAGCACAGACACAAGTTGCAAACATAATGTCTGGTCTAGAAGCTGTAAGGTACATCAAGGAACCAATCATACATTTGTAAAGAGTTTCATCAACTGCTTTACCTTTCTGATCAGCATCTAGTTGTGTGGTGCTGCACATGGGAGTAGAACAGGGCTTACAGTTTTGTAAATCAAACTTTTTCAATAAATCCTTTGTATATTTTGACTGATGAATGAAGGTCCATCAGCCTTTTGTTTGATTTGCAACCCCAGAAAGAACTGTAATTCTCCCATGGCACTCATTCCAAACTTTTGTTGCATCAACTTAGTAAAGGCATCACACAACTGTGGATCAGAAGATGCAAAAATATACCATCAACATAAATTTGAACAAGGAGCTTATGCATGCCTATTTTCTTAATGAACATGGTTTTATCTATGGAGCCTCTAGTGAAATTATTTTGAAGAAGAAAATTAGACAGTGTTTCATACCAGGCTTTGGGTGCTTGTTTTAGCCCATAAAGAGCCTTATGAAGCTTATATACCCAATCTGGATGTTTATGATCTTCAAAACATGGTGGGTGGCACACATAAACTTCTTCTTTTATTTTACCATATAAGAATGCACTCTTGACATCCATTTGAAAAACTTTGAGATTATGGAAAGCAGCATAAGCTAAAAACAATATGATTGCCTCCAGTCTAGCTACAAGGGCAAAGGTTTCATCATAATCAATACCTTCTTCTTGTGAAAACCCCTGGACAACCTGTCTGGCCTTGTTCTTGACAATTTGGCCTTTTTCATCAGTTTTATTCCTAAACACCCATTTAGTGCCTATTGCACACTTACCTTGGGGTAGAGGAACCAGTTCCCACACTTGCTGCTTTTGAAAATGAAGAAGCTCAAATTGCATAGCTTCAACCCATCCATTGTCTCTTAATGCAATATGATAGTTCTTTGGCTCTTGCTGGCTGATGAAGAGAGCATAGAAGCAAAAGTTAGACAACTGACTTCTAGTTGAAACACCAGCATTGATGTCACCAATGATCTGAGACATGGGGTGATTCTTCAGTTCTTGATACTCAATAAGATCTGTGCAAGTGTTTGTAGGTGATTCAGCAGCAACAGATGGTGATCTAGATTCTTGAAACCTAGAATGAGATGACAATTCAAATGAAGTAGAGGATTCAGAGATCTCATCAGCATTTGTTGTGGATGGAACTGCTAAAGCTACCGGAACATCAAGTTTAGTAGACTCAGGCAGTTGATCACTAAAACTTGCATTTATACCAACAGATGGATAACAAGTGGCACGAGATGATGGATTCACAGAGCCTGCAATAGTTGGAGACTGATAAGGAACATATTGCAGTATGTCCAGATCAAATAACTCCACGGGGTTTTGTGGGATTTTCTCCTTTGCAGATTCATTAAACTTTACATGCAAGGTTTCTTCTACAATATTTGTTCTTCAATTAAAAACTTTTTATGCCTTGCAAGTAGATGAATACCAAACAAAGTACCCTGCATCCACCATTGATTCAAACTTTTGAAGTGGATCCTTTGTGTTAAGAATATAACAAGGACACCCAAATGCTCTAAAGAAGGAAATCAGAGGAGCCAAATGATGTAACACTTCATAAGGAGTCTTCATCAACCTTTGATTTACCAATACTCTATTTTGCACATAGCAAGCTGTGTTAATAGCTTCAGCCCAAAAGGTTAGTGGCAAACCAGAATAAGCCACATTGACCTTGCAGCTTCAATAAGGGTCATGTTATTTCTCTCCACCACTACATTTTGTTCAGGAGTTCTTGGAATGCTAAACTGCCTCTTGATTCCCTTAGAGGAATAGAATGCATCAAGTGTGTGATTTCTAAATTCTGTGCCATTATCACTCCTCACACACTTGACAGAGAGAGAGTACTGCTTTTCCACATGCAACACAAAGTAGATGATAATTTGACCAACCTTATCTTTTAAATGTAAGAAGAAGGTCCATACAAATCTGGAATAATCATCCACAATTACCGGACAGTATTTTTTCTTTGCATGCTCATCACTCTTACTGGACTAAAAAGATCCATATGCAGTAATTGCAAGCAGGCAGTGGACTTTGATTTTTCTATTGGAGGGAATGATACTTTATGTTGCTTTCCTTTTAAACAAGCAGACCAGTTGTCATCACATTTGAACTCCTTTAATGGCAGACCTCTCACTAAACCATGAAGGATCAGCTGGTTCATGTTTCTAAGATTCACATGACCAAGCCTTCTGTGCCAAGTTCAGATTCCTGAGGAGAGGCCTTGGAGAACAGACATGGATGGCCTTTTACATTAGTTTTCTTTGATAAGTCTAAGGCATATACTCTTCCAATCCTGTTGGCCTTTAGGAGAGTATGTTCATCAAATATTTTATCAATCATACTCAAAACATTGAAAGACAGAATTCAACACTTCTGACTGGTGAAAAGTGCAACATACCCTTTATCACACATTTGACTGACACTCAACAAATTTTACTTGAGATTCTCCACATGGTTAATATCATCAAACCTTATTTCACCATTTGAAACAAAGCCTTTACTGATGATGTAACCCTTAGCATCATTACCAAAAGATACAAATCCCTTCTTTCCTTGAGAGTAGTCATGAAGAAGAGATCTGCTCCCAGTCATATGCATAGATCCTCCACTGTCCACATACCAGATGTTTCTATGGCATGTTGAAGAACCTTGCATATCACAACAACTAGTTAGCTTTTGAGACCCGAACCATTTTGGTTTTCGATCTGTTCTCATCAACAGATTTTATACTAAATGATTTTTCATGATTAACAGCCTTTGAAGATGGAGATGGTGCTCAAAAAGATTCCTTTGATTTTGGCTTACTTTTCCTTTTCAGTGGTTTAATCACATGTACATCTATTTGGTTAACTCTCCCCAACAGATGTTGAACCATCATAACAAGTTGTGTCTGATTGGTTATTAAAGCTTCCAGTTCAGCAGACACATCAGTACTTGTTTTTAAATGGTTCCTGTGACACACCATGTCCTCCTTTTTGAAAGACACAGACTTAGTCTGTTGTTTTGATACTCCTTGAGGAATATGTTGAGTTGTTTTATGATAAACCTCTTTCTTCTGTTTTGATTTTTGTGAAGACTTTGGTTTATGAGGTTGAGATGTTTGTGGCACAAACTTGGTTTCAAATTCATCTTTTATTTTATTAATTTTCTTTTTAATGATTTTATCTTTGTTAAATTTGGAACCCTTTCTGTACCAACATTCATGAGTGTGATGATTGAATAGACCACATATTTCACATGGCTTTTTCTTCATCTTCTGTTGATCAGCTGCTGTAGAAGATGAAACTACTAAGGTGTGTTCTTCAGTACTTTCTTCCTCTCAGTACTTATGTGAAGTACTGAAGGACTTGTAACAGCTGAAGACTTGTTCTTCAGAAGTTTTCTATGAGTACATTTGGATTTCCTGATAGACTCTTCAGCAGTTGTCAAACCATGTTTGGTTTCATTTGGTTTGCAATGTTCTTGAGGTGTTGTTACTTGCTCTTCAATACTTTGAATACCTTGTTAGACAACACCTGAAGTGCTCAGCTTTTCTTTGATCATGTGTTCATCAGCAGTAAGACCATGAGCAGATTGATTAGCTGAGGTACTATTACTGACTTCATCCTCTGATTGTACATTATGATGTGGTTGGGAATTGATTTCACCTTTAGATTTTACTTCTGTCTTGGGAGTAAAATCTGTAGGAGGTTCATTGTGATTATATCCAATCCCAAACTTCACATTTGAAGCAGTTTGCTTACTGAGAAGCATTTCAAACCCCTTGCAAGATGTTACCCAACGTTCACACTCAACTTCAGTAGCTGCAAATGTTTCTTTGAGACTTTTATGATTTTCTAAAATGACCTCTACCTTAGCCTTTTCATCAGTGATTTGGCATTTTAATTTGTAAATCTCATCATCTTTTTCTTTTAAAACAGACTCAAACTCAGCTTTTCTTTTGGAAATCACTCTCTCTAGGTCAAGATTTTGATTAATTAAAGCTACATTTGCATCTCTAATTGAGGCAAAAGCAGCTATGCATGACTCAGAAAACAACTTGGCCTTAGCCTCAGAAGATACTTGTGGTACCTGTGTTGATGAAGTATTTGAGCATGAACCATCAGTAGACTCCAGGGCCATAAGAGCAAGATTTCTAAAAGGATTTTCACCACCATGTTGACCAGCACCAGAAAACACTTGTTCAGAATAACCAAAAAGATCATCTTGTAAACTACTCCAGTCAACAACTCTAGGAGTGAAAAAGCTTTGATGTGATTCAGATTAAGATTGAGATTGTTGATTTGATTGAGATGGTTGAGGCTCAGGTAGGGCATGTGATTGTTGAGCTATGGGTACTAGAACCTGATTGGACTGAGGCATGTAAAAACAGGGATAAGGATATGGCATTTGACCTTGAGGAACAAAATATGCAGGAGATGATTGAATTTGTGAATGATGATCAGAAGTTGTAGAATGTTGCCCTTTGTTTTATGAATTATTTCCTGGAAAGGTCACAAAGGGTGCAGAAGAGTTAGATCCAGATGATCTACACTCTCTTGCAAAATGTCCTAGTCTATGGCACTTGTGACACCTCAACTTGCTCTTGTCAAAACCAACTTTGGTTTTTCCAGAGAGACCAGGGAATTTTCTACTTGTCCTTTTGTAAAATTTTTGAGATCTGATATTAACTAGTGCTATTTGGCTCAAAATATCCATCTCTTCCAAATCATCATCAGCAATTCCTTTCAAATCATCCATCAAAAAGCACAAATTGTCACTATTACATCCTGAATTACTATCAATACCAGCAAAAGCATGAACTCCACTATTTGAAGAGAAATCAATATGCTCATGATAAGAACTTTCTAATGTAGCATATTCTGACTCATGACCAACCAGAGTAGTATTCCCTGGTACAAAATCATCAATGAGCTTCCCAAATGAAGTCAGTTTCCTTTTCTGTTCTATCTCTCTTTCAAATGTTAACAGTTCCCCATGAAGTTGGGTGAGAGATAGATTGTCTAGATTTGCACTGGAGCATAGGACAATAGTATATGTGTCCCATCTCTTAGGCAGGGATCTGAGAAATCTGTTGTTCATCTGACTGTTTGTATATTCATGTTTAGCCATTCTCAACTCAGATATCAAACAGAAGAATCGCTCAAACTGTTGAGTTAGTGACTCACCCTTTCTATGAGAGAATGTCTCATATTGCTAGGCAAGTATTTCTCTATTGTTTGCTAAGACCTCATCAGTTCCTCCAAATTGTTCTTTCAGAGCAACCCAGAGGTCATGAGCAAATTAATGATGCATAAGTCCAGAATAGATTTCATTAGGCAGTGCCATGGCCAGAATTCCATGGGCTTTAGCATCAATTTCAAACAGTTTCAGATCTTCATCAGAATATTGCTCTTTCTTCTTCGGAACCATTTCATTAGTTTCCGGATTACTCACCATAGGCTTATATGGTCCATGAACCACAAATTTCCAACAACCTGAACTATTGACAAATAGGTGATCGAGCATTCGTCGTTGCCATATGTTGTACTCACTCCTAACAAGCATCAGAGGCTTTGTTGAGGAGCCAGTATTGTGAGGATCATTGATTGATGTAGCCATTTTCACCAATTCAAACAGGTTCAATGAGATTTTAATAGATCTAACTCAAAAACTCAACAACACAGTTTAAAACAAGAAGAATCTCAAATTAATTCACATGAACCAACAGAAAAACAAACTCTATAACCAATTCATGCAAATTGCTAATTCGATCAAACTTAGATATCAAAAGAATAGTTTCAATGATCAATTGTTAAATTGATCAATGATTAACCAGCTCTGATACCATTTGAAGGGGATGGAGATCTAGTTTGATCAATTAGATTAGGATTTGCAGCGGAATAGCACACGAATTAGACGAAATTATAGCAAGAATAATATGAATATTCAATCAAACAGTAACGATTATAGAGAGAGAGTTTTCTGCAAAAGGAATGTTTTCATTCATGCACAAGCTTCCCATACAGGGAAATTAGGTCAACATTCCTTTTATAAGGAATTGACATCAGCTAACGTCACTTGATAGTGACATCTAACTGATTTATATAAACAACTGAAAGTAAACTAAACTACTGAAGATGTCCACAACAATTGTGGACACCTTCACTAAAAGCTACGTATAAGCTAACATTACAACTACTGAAGTTATAACATCTAAAGTGTAAGAACATCAGATGTTTTACATAACTAAAACTACTGATTACAAACTACTGAAATGTAAACCATCACAACTATTGAAGAGAACTACTTCAGCTGTTGTGACAACTTGTGAGAACTTGATCTTCAGCTGTTGTCTTCAGGCTTTGTCTTCAGCTGTTGTCTTCAGACTTTGTCTTCAGCAGTTGTCTTCAGACTTTGTCTTCAAACTTTGCCTTTAGACTTTGTCTTCAGCTGTTGTAGATCACTTCAATTGTTTTGATGTCTGTGGGACTTAAAGTTTTTTCTGATCTGGCTCATTGGTTCTTTTGGTCCAAGAGGTATGACCCGACTTGGATCAATACATACTAACCACATCAATATTCTATGTGTCTTGGGCATAAAGAATCCAATAGGATGTACCTCGTCAGTTGTTGAGGTTTGAAGTTGACCCACCTAGTGTGGTACTCCTTCTACAATGCAGCCTCAAACCAGCCTGATACTTGCTTTGGGTTAGCATATAGCAATTTCAGGTTGGCCACCTGGTTGAGCTCAAAACCAGGGAGAGTCTTTAGATCATGTGGGAATCTGAATTACTCTATTCCCTTCTCTCTCTTGACAACATAAACATTTAGATCTTCAAACTATGCCCAAGCTATAATCTTACCTGACACTTTAGATGCTTCTTCACTTTGTAGAGCTTGGTGTAGGCACTCAACTTTGGAGCCGTGTGTTGGGCTCAGATCTCTACAAAACAAGCCGCACATTCAGCCTTTTTGATGTTAACATTGGCGTTCAAGGATTGGGCATGATCCTTATTCATCTGTGACTCTTGCACCATCTGATCCAGTTTTTCAATCGTATCACTGACAAGAGTGTCACCCAGATTGGGGATTACATTTCCCTCTTCGTCAGCATACTCTCAATAGTGCTCCACAGTGACGTCCTCGATCTCGATCTCATCAATGTCATTCAGCTCCTGATCACTGGTAACTTCAAAAGCTGGAACGTCCTTGACAATCTCGTTCGGATTGAGACGGAACATCTCAGGAAGTTGCTCATCATTATGGTCATGAATTATTTCTCCTTCTTCAGGAGTATAACTCACAAACACCCTGACAATTCCTTGCAAATCAAGAATCATTGTAAGTTGAGAGTTCATTGCTGAAGGGGAGTAATATCGTACTCATCTTGGTGAGATAATTGATCTGCTTTATTTAAACATGTAACATGACACTTGTTAGTAATTAATCAATACAATCAAACATTTGATAAAGTTGTATAAACATTAGTTATATAATATTAATAAAATGTTTCTTCTCTTGGTGCCTCTCGCTTGACCCTAAGCTGAGGTAGATGCAGATGCACCTCCATTTTCATCATGAGCATCATACTGCCTTTCCCCTGTCTCCTCCCATCATTGCCCTCGTCATCATCACTATCATCATCTTCATCATCACCATCATCATCATCATCTTCTCTAATCTTCAGAGGCTCATCTTTTGATCCCTTTAGGTTGAGCATGACAGACCTATTATATGTCTCCAACTCCTTAATCTTCTTTGCTGATTGGACTTTATGCTCCTAGAGTTGGGCAATTTCCTAAGCCAGATGGGAGATCTGCTGTGTTTGGGCAGCAGTTAGCTACACTAGCAGCCGTAGCTGAGCAGTCTTCTCGTCATCAGCTGCCAAGAGCTTTAGCACCATACGATTCAGTGCTGATAGTTGTTCCTCTACCTCACTGGCAGGTAGAGATGATCCTATAGGGAATGTTGGGTGGAATGATGGTCCTGCTTGGTGGCTGGTGGTGGTAGGGGTGGTTGTGGTGAATATGGGTGGTGAAGGGTAGGCTGTGGTTATGGTGGTTGTGGTGTATGTGGTTGGTGGTATATGAGTGGGTGGTGGATAGTAGGATGTAGTGGTGGTGGATGGGAGTGTGGTAGTGGTAGGTGGTGTGGTAGTGGTGGTGGTAGCAGTAGTGGATGAGGTGTTGGTTGTGGCAGTAGTAGAGGTCAATGTAAACTTTAGCCTCTCCCTTTCATTCCATAGGGGTGAGCCATTCTCTTCCTCCTCAGGCGTTTAGGCATGTGGCTCCCTTGGCTACTGGGCGAGTCCAGGGTATATGATGGATCTGTATCAGCTGCAACAGCATCACCAGACTCCCTGTGGCATCGACCAACCGCACTGATACCTCTATCTATGGCTACAACCCGGCTTCCCACCGTTCGCACAAGAGACTCTTCATCAGACTCCTCCTCATCAATCTGGAAGTCAGGGTGAATAGGAGCTGGTTCCATTCCACCCTGACCATCCCCTCCTTGATTAGCATCATGATCATCACCATCGGAGTCATCGGAGGGTAGAGCAATCTGCTCAACTTCCAAGTCATTAACATCGTGATAGCACTTTCGCCGAGCTGGCGCCACGTAGTCTTCTCTGGCCAAGTGACCAAACAACCTCTTTACAGGGGGCTTTACCTGCTTGACCCTATAAACCTTTATTCTCCCAAGAGTGGTGTCATCCATGATCTCAAGAGAGATAGCATCATGACTCTCCTTAGGTAGCAAAGGAAGCTTCTTATCAATGATCATCTTTAGGAATCTCGAGTACATGCAGAAGCCTTGCTTGCCTTTGGCCTCTAAGTTCTCGATCAAGTAGGAGAAAAGAATGTTGGAGAAGCTGAAGGGGTGATTCAGCACCAGAGCCACATAGGCATTCTGGATTTGATCTGATAGATCATCAAATCCACCCCTTCGTGAAGCAATGCACTTCAAAATGACAAGATCTAGGTACTTGAATTGGGGACACATGTTGCTTTTATTTAGCACACGTGCGTTGATGTCCCTAGAGTACCTCATCCATAGAAAGCATCCCCTAATGGTAAGAGGATGTAGCCTGCTTGGGTAGTAGCATAATCTCCCAAATCCATTACGCGTCTAAGGTAAGCTATTGTGACCTCAATCTCCTGGCCAAAAATGTTGCTACGTATACAGTAGGGCTCAGTCGATCGGTCAACGGATGCACCTTCCAAGAAGGCCTGCTGTATAAACCGATAGGGTGTGCATGGTGCTGATATCGCTTTATAGATCCTCGATCTCTTAAAAAAGCTATAATACCAGCAAACTTGGCAGTATTCCGAGTGGTGGCATCCAAGTGAGCACATATGTTGTGCTTTGTGTTGATGATCCACCTATCTACCATGATTCTGTAACAGAAGACACAAACACCTTAGATCTACACATCATAGAAACCATTGCAACTTAAACTGTTTGAGATCAGTCTGGTTCAATCATGCAATTGAACCATACGACTGATTTCTGTCGGTTGATTTAGTATGCGACTCACCTCAATGAGGCGACTTAGTATATGATTGAGTTCACTCAGGCGATTGAGCCTGTGCCTGAGTTCAGTCGGGCGACTGAGCTCATATGCCTCGTTCATTCGGCCGAATGAGCATGAAAAACGGTTTGTTCAATTCAATTTCAAACTTTGAGCAAAACTTAATGTTAGACATCGTGGTTTGGCTAATTAGTCTCGCAAATGACCGACAGAACACCTAATAACCTTTAATTGAACAATGTACTTTGTTTTTTTTGTTTCTTAGGAAAACTAAGTCTTGGTTATGTTTAAGGCTCAATTAAGTCGATTTATTGCATGATTTGATGGACATTTGAGTGGATTACATTGCACATTACCTGTATAATCACTAGAAATCGTCAGTTACAACAACCAGTAGTCTAGAATGGTCACAAGAAAATTGAACAGCATAACGGTATAGTCGTGCGATTGGGGGCAATTTGGGAGTGTGAAAGACTTTGACTGACTCCCCCTCCTTTTATACTAGGGTTTCCTCGAGTCGTGCGACTGAACCCAGTCATATACGTGATTCGTGCGACTGAGGGTCAGTCGTGCGACTGGCATCGTCAGTCACCATCAGTTGTGTGACTAGATGTCAGTGGTGCGACTGTGTCATTCGGTCACCTCCATTCATGCGATTGGTTCATTTTGTGAACCAATTGTGTGACTTTAGTCATGCTGATGGTCCAATCGCACGTTTGGGCCGTGCGTGTGGCTTAGTCATGTGGTTGGGTTCATACATATGGTCCAATCATATGGCTGGTCCATACTGATGATCAAGTCGTGCGAATGGGCACATACTTATGGTTTAGACTTTATGACCATTTATTCACTTATTCCTTTTTCTTATTGATACAAGATTTTGACCGGTGATCATCTCAGACATGACCATTTAACTTAGAAAACTGTTGATCACCGTAGACGTGATCCCTTTTAAAACAATTTGTCACCTCAGACGTGACCCTTTTAGTTAGTGATTCCCAGATTGACTTTTGATGCGTAGTCCGACATTTAACTAATAAGTGATCTCAAAGTTAACTAGATTAAAGAACTATAAATAAAATAAAACTAAAACATATTTTGTAATTTTGTGTGAGGTTGAAATCCTAAGATAGATATCTAGCAGATTTATTCAATCAAACAGTACAGCTTCAAGTTATTTTGACCATAGCTGGAACGATTCATTATGGAATCATACAGGTATAACAAATCTTCGGGACATGTTACCCAAACTTTTTGATGCTAGATTCTTGTTTTCATGGAGAGTCATTTACAAGTCTAGGAGATCATACTAGTGCCACAAGATACACACAGTGGTTTTGACTTTCAAGAGTTGCAGCCACCATGATTGTGAGTATACTTGTCCTCTTGAATCCATACATAGATTTTTGAGATAGATTGGTGATGATTTAAGATTTAATTATTTCAACAAGCATTTGTGGATCCCACGCTTATATGGTAATCAACGTTCTTCAGGAGATTTTTGAGCGGTCTACGGGTAGTATTCAGAATAAACTATTCTAGAGCTTTCAAAGAGCTGCAAAGCCTCAGATCAGTGCCACCGCACAGCAGAGAGGCACAAACAACATTGAACTCTAGAATATTTAGGTTATGCTTATCCTCAGTTCAGTGCCACCGCATAGCAGAGTGGCACACAACCTATGTTCTTGTTTGAGCAGTTTTATTGTTTTGGCATAGATCGCACCAACAACATAGGTTATTAGCTTGATTGTTTTTAAAATTTTTTATGTGCTCTTCTCATTTTATGGTCATCTGCACACATTTGTGGCATTTATTTTGCTCGTCACCCCTTATTGGAACTTTGTTGATTGTGTTCACCAGGGATAAGATGATAACCCACAGCTTGTTGAACAACTTAGTTTGAACTTGAAATCACCAACGAGGTCTACTTATCTATTGTGTTGAATCTACCGACACATCATCTAATGCTCTAGCAACCTCTAGGTCTACTTTCTTCGTGTTACCTTAGTAGTAGCTAGTTTTACTATCATTTTTCCTTTTATTATTGCTTAGACTTCTCAGACTTTACTTCAAATTTTGCATTTTAGACAATTTTTTCTTTTTAAGTCCCAAACTATTTGTTCATGTGTACTATCATTTTCCATAGTTATTGAATCAGTATCATAGATACAATCTCATTTCTCTTAGCTAGACTGTCCTCCTCCCTTGTTTTCTTTTTTTTAAAGAAATTGAAATAGCTAAATTTAATATTACCTTAACCTATTCTCCCCCTAAAATTCTAAAACCGAAAATGGTTTGCGTTTAGAATTTTAATAGGCGAAGAAGTAAAATAAAAGGACAGTAAAATAAAATAAATTAAAAAATTGACTCAACGCGTTAGACTATGCACTTTCTTGTTGGATTCTTTATGCCCAAGACACATAGAACATTAATGTGGTTAGTACGTTATGATCCAAGTCGGGTCATACCCAATAACAAGCTTAGCAAACACTAAATATTATTTAATTGATGATATGATCATACAATTAAATAAATACACCAATTTAGAAAATGGGTTTTCTAAATAAGTTGCATATGAGATTGAATAACTTATATGGATATTTTGTTCATGGATATTATTTGTAATGTTGTTTGATTTAGTTAAATAACATCAAATAATAAAAGTGTGTATGTGGTTATATAATTAAAAGGTTAATTATATATTACTATCTTTAACATTAGTTTAAGAAAAGATTAAAAAAAGAAAAAGGGGATTTTGGGGGGAAACCAAAACCCAAATATAGGTTCGGCCGCCCCAAAAATATGGCTGCTCCGTTTTGGTTTTCTTTGGTGGTCTTGAAAGAATAAGATACTCAAGAACACATACATACACTCCAATCTCTTATCTCTCTCATACATACAAGAACCTCAAGGCACAACACCCTCCAATCTAGAAGAAAATCTCGGTTGTTAAAGGGTCTTTCAGCAGCTTCATTTCGGCTGAAAATGGGTTTTCAGCAGCCTATCAGGTTCGTTTTTGGTGATGAAATCCTAGCAACAAAGGTGCTTGCTTCGTGCTTGTGGGTATGAATGCTTGAGGACATCTCTTCTTTGTGTTTTGGCTGTTCAAGGACATCATTCTTCTCATCTATATCTCATTTTTCAGCAGCCTTTGGAAGGTAGTATGTATGGCTTATTTGGGTTGTTATTTATTCGTGATAGCTAGTTCAAACACATATATAAGATCCTTATGTTCTTGGGTTTGTTTTTGTTTTGAAATGAACCTTATTTTCAGATTACAAATGATAATATTAGGTGTTAATCCACTGCGTTTTCAAGTTTAAATGGTTAAACTAGTTTCATTTGGTCCAACAAACCCAACACTTTCATCATCTAGAATCACTTCACTTTTCTTTTTAACGCCGTTGACCTCTAACAGATATAAAAACGTGTTTTATCAAAGCTTTTGTATAGAGGTCAGCGCGTTGGAAATCCGTATTAATTTTAACAACATCGATTAAAATCTTTTCAAAACAATCACGTATTAAGTGATATTTAATTCTGATGTTTTTTGTCTTATGATGTTGGACCGGATTTTTAGTGACGGCTATAGCAGCTGAATTTGATGGGTTTTGTAACATGTTAATCAAAGTAAGCTTAACCATTTTAAACTTATAAAATGCAGCGGAAATAAGTTTTAAGCATGTTGTTACAATCTGAAATTTTTCATCTTTTGAAGCATAAACGAAACCCAAGAATAAGGATCATATTAATATATGTGAAATGTTATGCTATCAAACCATAAAAAACCATAGGGGGTCTGGATCAGAAGAAAAGAGATGTTGCTCCTCGAATGTCTAGACTCCAAAATGGAAGTCCCCAAGCTTGTATACACACAAGCGTTACCCAACACGTAATCTTGTTAGGTAGAAGAACACCAAAGCACAAGCCCGTCCTCTTGCTAAATCCGAAAAATGCCCAACAAAACCTGATTTTTCAGCTTTGAAGAACCGAATTTTTCAGCTATGAAGAAGGAAAGGAAATGGCTTTTCTGGGTGTGAGAGAGTCTGCAAGAATGGACGTGCAAGAATGTCCAAAGTTTTGCAAAGACCAAGACTAAATTGATTGCAAAACCAACCACTATGGGCGGCTGGATCCCTTTTGAAATGGTTCCCCCATTTCAATTTTTATAAATAAAGAACACTCTTAACCACCATGTTTATAAAATTAAAAACTTCTTTTAATTTTATAGCATTAACACCTTTTATTTGTTATTATTTAAGTCATTTAAATAATGTAACAAATAATATCTCATGAACAAATTATCCATATAATGTTGTTCTTTTACAAAAGCAAAGTTTTAGAAAACATATTTTCTAAATTGGTGTCAATATTTATTTGTATGATCACATTAACAAATAAATATTTATTGGTGTTGGTTTAGCTTGTTATTGGGTATGACCTGACTTGGATCATAATGTACTAACCACATCAATCTTGTATGTGTCTTGGGCATACTAGATCCAACAATCTCCCACTTGCACAAGACTCATAGAAGATTAATGCAAGTAGTAAATACGGCCTAACAATGGTTTACTACCCTTAATATGTATGACAAAGTGCCACTCAATAACATCATCTCCTTCAAGTACCTTACTCGAAATGTTTTAGGTGAATCAATCGTCTATCCTTTTGTCACAGATGTCATGTTAAATCCCAGAGACACAGAGTGATCATCCTCCATTGATTTAACTTTACCATGCCTTAGACATCTTCCTCTCAACAAATAAGAGGGACAAATCCCATCTTGACTACACATGTCTCTCAAAATTACCTTATATCATACCTGAACTTAGACTTATGTACTGCCATGTTTCAGAATAGCAAAGAACTAAGTCAAAGTATAATATTTGATAAATATCAAGACCAAATATGTATCTTAGGTCAGAGGATACCAAATGATATTCACCTTTACTCAAAATTACTTATGATCAATCAAGAAGATTCTGTGTAGTAATATTTGAGATGCAGGTCAGTCTAATATTTGCATCCCACAAATATCTATGAACTTTGGCAGCAACCTTTTTCTCTGTATTCATCCATATGAATATCTACCAATCCAAGTTCATAATAGTTTTACCTTCATACTTGTTCCCACAAGTATGAACAACTACGGACGTTCTAAGTAAATAATTTACTCATGGATTTTAAACATGCAAAACAGGAATATTAGTTGAATCATTATAACCAAATCATTCATTCAAATAATAAAGGGTTACAATATCTCAATACAAAAATTAAAAATCATATCCAGTCACTAGAATATTGAAGTCCCATGGCACAAATATGACTTTCATGCCTTGCCTTTTCAAGAAGCTTCGTGAGTAGATCCGCAATGTTTTGATATGTGTGAACTTTGTGAATACACGTTTTTCCCTTTTCAACATCATCCCTTATGTAGTTGAATCTTCATTCAATGTGCCTAGTCTTTTGATGTGCACGGGGTTCCTTGATTTGACCAATCGCACCCTCATTATCACAAAAGATTTCTAGGGGTTCTGAATAAAAGGGACCACCCCTAGATCGGCAATGAACTTCTTTAACCACGCAGCTTCATGAGCTGCTAATGAAGCGGTGATGTATTCTGACTCTGTAGTTGATAATGCCACCACATCTTGCTTAGAGCTCTTCCAAGAGATTGCTCCTCCATTCAAGATGAAAATGTACCCCGATTGTGATCGTGAATCATCTCGATCAACTTGGAAACTCGCATCCGTGTAACCATTTACAACGAGTTCCTCCTCACCAGATCCATAGATTAGGAACTTATCTTTAGTCCTCCTTTGGTACTTAAGTATGTTCTTAACAGCCATCCAGTGACTGCTTCCAGGATTTTGTTGGTATTGACTTATCATGCTCAAAGCGCATGACACGTCCGGTCTAGTGCATATCATTGCATACATGATGGATCCAATAGCAGACGCATACAGGATTCCCTTCATTTTGTCTTGCTCATACTTTGAGCTTGAACATTGAGTCTTATTCAATATCATTCCTATTTGAATAGGTACGTTCCTCAAGATCTTGTCAATGTATGCACTTTGATTTAAACCCATCAACCGCCTTGATCTATCCCTATAGATCCTTATTTCTAAAATATAGGCGGCTTCACTAAGATCCTTAATGGAGAAATAGTTTCCAAGCCAGGCTTTTACACCTTCCTTGGTTGGAATATCATTTCCAAATAGTAGGATATCATCGACATACAATACTAGGAAAGTGGTGATGCTACCACTAGCCTTCTTATATACACATGCTTCATCAGTGTTTTGTATGAACCCAAATTTGATTATCCCTTCATTAAAATGTTGATTCCAACTCCTTCATGCTTGCTTCAATCCATAGATTGATTTCTTTAACTTGCATTCTTTGTTAGGATGTTTTGAGTCGACAAAAACTTCAGGCTGAACCATATAGACATCTTCCTCAAGATATCCATTTAGAAAGGTGGTTTTGACATCCATTTGCCAAATCTCATAATCATAATGAGCAGCTATGGCAAACAATATCCTAATCGACTTTAGCATTGCAACCAGTGAAAAGGTCTCATCATAATCAACCCCTTGAGTTTGAGTGAAACCTTTTGCTACAACTCTAGCTTTATAAGTATCCATGTTTCCATGCATATCAGTTTTCATCTTGAAAACCCACTTACTTCCAACTATCTTGGAGTTAAGAGGTGGTTCAACCAAGTCCACACTTGGTAGTCATACATGGATTGCATATCAACGTTCATGGCTTCAAGCCATTTATCACAATCCAAATTGGACAGTGTATCATGATAGGTGGTTGGTTCATTGGAATCTACGACACAACATCCATCTACAAAAAATCCATGTCTTTCAGGTGGATTACTAATTCTACCAGATCTGTGAACGTTTTGTGTACATTGATCAACCACTTGATCATTCCCAACATCCTCCTGTTGAGTGCTAGTGTCAACCAAATGTGTATGGGTTTGTGGTTCTTGATCCTACTCAAGATCCATGGTTCTACTGGTAGTTCCTTCCGTAAGGAACTTAGCTTCTATGAACTCAGCCTTCTTGGCAACAGACTCCTTTTGTTACAATGGATCATAGATATAATATCCCATAGAATCTTTACGCTATCCAATGAAGATACACTTAGTGGGACGACTTTCTAGGTTGTTTGAGGTGGGAGTCTTAACATAAGTCTCACAACCCCATACCTTTAAATATGAAAGTGATGGAACCCTTCCATTCCATATTTCAAAAGGTGTTGATTCCACTTTCTTGGTTGGGGCCATATTCAAGATACGGGCCGCAGAGAGCAAAGCGAAACCCCAACATGATAGAGGCAGTGAGCTCGTAGCCATCATAGATCGAACCATATTCAATAGAGTTCGATTTCTCCACTCGGACATGCCAATATGTTGTGGCATTCCAGGTGGAGATAGTTGTGAGACAATACCACAACTTCTAAGATGATATCTAAAATCTTCACTTAGGTACTCACCTCCTCTATCGGTGCGGAGAATTTTTATTTTCTTGTTGAGTTGATTTTCTACATCATTAGGAAGATTTTGAACATTTCAAAAGATTCATCTTTGTGTCTTAACAAGTACACATAACCATATTGACTATATGTTAGGATCGTGTACTAGGCAAATACTAACAGGTTTACGAGTATACCGAATCAAATAGTGCGGAATCCTATTTGATTGGTGATCCAATTAGTGAGAACGCATGTAGAATCAATTAAAGATTGAATCTAAATATTAAGAATGACTAGAAATCGATCTACTGCGATCTATGAAGTTGGAACAGGTTTCTAGAGGTCTCTGGAAGGCTAGGGTACGTGTAGGTATCGAAATATTCAAAGTGTCTCGTTTCCCACGATTTAAGTGGTATTTATAGGTTAGAGTTTCTCAATCGTGTGACTGGACCATTTGCATGTTTCAGTCATGCGATTGAGTCATGCGGTTGATCCATTCACACGACTGAGTGTTCAGTTGTGCGACTGAGTCAATTTCATGTTACAATCATGTGACTGATCCAGTCTCCTCGTTCATTCGTACAACTGGTTCATTAGCATGAAGTTGTTCGTGCATATCGTCCATTAACATGGGCCAATCACATGAGAACTTCATATGATGAAGTTTGAATATGTTTCATAATCATTAATCGACTTAGATTTATTCAAACAACCACAACCTATATAGTTAGTTCAATAAGCGTTATTACATACCAAGCAATGAAATATTCAACATTATAAGCACAACCACACATTGTATTTCATTAAGTGCCCATACAATTACATATGTGTAAGACAACAAAGACATATTACATTAAGTTCAGAAACTCGTGACATATGTATCTACAAAGTCCCCCTTGGACCTAGTTTCATCTAATATCTTACATCCATCATAAGTTCCTCAAACTTCTTGTACTTCTCTTCTCTAGTGACTCCTGCATGTATCTCAAAGGCAAAACAACACGTTCTAAAATTATAGAGCTTGTACAATATCTTGAGAGTCATAGATAGTGGCCACTAGTATAATGTATAGGCATCATCAGCTGACAAGTTTGTAAGCCACATTAGGTCAAACACCCTGATGGTTTCTATTATACCATTCTTGTTCAAAACTATGACTGCCACTCATGTCCTCCAATCATAGTACCACCATTTGAAGTGTGGTGTGAAGTCCTATGGCATCTCCCGTAGAGGGATCTTACACATTGTGCGCGGAGGACTCCACTTCAGCACTATTTTTGGTTTTCTAGTTATGGCATCAACCTCAGACCGTCTGACATACCTCATTGGCTGCTAAGGTTTGAAGTTGACCCATCTGGTGTGGTACTCTCTCTTTAAAGCTGCTTCAAACTAGCCTGACATTTTGCATGGGTCAGCATATAGCAATTTCAACTTTTCTAACTGGTTAAGCTCAAACCCAGGTAGAGTCTTCAGGTCGTGTGGGAACCTAAAGTACTCAATCCCCTTCTCATGTTTAACTACATAAACATTGATATCTTCAAAATACGCCCATGATATGACTTTGTCCGATACCTTGTGATGTTTCTTCACTTTATACAACTTGGTGTAGACAGTTGATGTTGAAGCACTGCATTGGGTTCTTATTTCTTCAAAGCACGCAACCCACTCAGCCTTTCTAATATTTACTTCAGCTTCCGAGGCTTGGGTCGTATCTTCTTTCTTGTCAGACTCTTCTTCCATTCTATACGGAGTCTCAAAAGTTTCACTGACAAGGTTGTCGCCCAGATTAGGAACAACATTACCCTTAATGTTAGTGTATTCCGGATAGTGTTGGTCCGTGACATCTTCAATCTTGATCTCATCAAGATCGTTGAGCTTTTCGTCACTTTCCACATGGACTGTTGGAGCATCTTTCACGATCTCATCTGGATTGAGTCGGAATATTTTAGCAAGTTACTCGTCAGTGAGATCATGAATTATCTCTCCTTCTTCAGGAGTGTAATTCGCTGATCTCCTGACTATTCTCTGCAGATCAAGAATAATCGTGAGCTGAGTCTTGATTTGTTGGAGGAGAGCAACATTATATTCATCTCTTTGATAGTTTGGATTCTTGTCTTGTATCATGTGCTCCTCTACTGACGGGGCTGAAGTGAGCACCTTGGTCCTGAGCTCTCTTGTTCCTCCTTTGACTTGCAGATGTGGCACCCATAGCAGAAGTATCATCATCTCCATCATCATCATCATCAACATCATCACCAGCATCAGTATCCTCCCCTTGTTCATCACCATCATCATCATCATCATCACTGTCATCATCATCACAATCATCTCCATCTCCTTCTCTGATCATTAAGGCTCGTCTCTTTGAGTCTCAACATGATGGTCTTGTTGGTCACCTTCAACTCCTCTATCCGTTTTGCTGATTGGACATGTTGCTCCTGGAGTTGGGACATCTTTTAGCTCTGAGCAACCATTTGCTGTGTCTGCTGCTCTATCAGTTGTGCCTGCTGAGATTGTGCAACATACGGTTAAGTGCCAAGAGCTATTCCTCTACCCTGCTAGGAGGTATAGAGGATCCAGATGGGAAGGATGGGTAAGATAACGTTCCTGGTGGCTCGTGGTGGTGGTGGTGGTAGTGGTGAAGATTGGGGGTGGTATAGATGAAGGTGGTGGTGGATTGGTGAAGATTGGGGGTGGTATAGATGAAGGTGGTGATGGTGTGGTTGTGGTAGTGGTGTGTGAGATGGTATATAAGGTGGTGGATGGAATGGTGGTAGTGGTGGTTGGTGGTGGAGTGGTGGAAGTGGTGGTAGGTGGAGTGGTGGTAGTAGTGGTGGTGGTGATAAATGTCATCCTCCTCCTCTTCTTCTTCAAACCATGGGGCTAAGCCATCCTTTTCTTCCTCGAGCCCCTCGAGGTGGATGCTCCCCCTGGAACGCTGCTGGGCTGATCGGGAGCATAAGTAGGATCAGTGTCAGCCTCCCCAGACTCGCCAGGGCGTCCTCCAACCTCCCGAATACCTCGATCAGCGGCAACCACCCTACTCCCTATAGTCCGAGTCAAGGGCTCCTCATCTGTCTCCTCCTCCTCATCAAGACGAAAGTCGTGATGGAACCCTGCAGCCTCTATTCCACCTTGGGTGGATGCTGGAGATGCTATATCAGCAGTGAGGGCCCTCAGTTGAGTGGGCCCTGGATCTCCAACATCACCGCTATCTTCGTCGTTAGAGTCATCTTCTGGAAGCTCCAGCTGCGTGACATCCGAATCACTGTCTACGTGGGGCCATTTACGCCTCCCCGGTGCCACGTAGTCCGCCTTGGCAAGATGGCCAATGAGTCTCTTTACCAGGGGTTTGACTTGCTTTCCCCGGTAAACCTTCATAGGACCCAGTGTCGTATCATCCATGATCTCTAACGACACAGCGTCATGGCTCTCCTTGGGCAGTGTGGGTAGCTTCTCATCAAAGATCATCTTTAAAAACCTAGGGTACATGCAGAAAGCCTCTTTACCCTTCGCCTCCAAATTCTCTATCAAGTAGGAGAGTATCATGCTTAAGAAGGCCTGCTGAATACCCCCTCCCAGAAGGCCTTTTGGGATGGATATTGAGGTTACTGCTGAGAGTGGTCAACCAATACCCCCTCCCAGAAGGCCTGCTGAATAGAACTGTAAGGAGTGCATGGCGTAGATATCGCCTAGTAGATCCTGGATCGCTTGAGGAAAGCGATGAACCCCACAAACTCGTCACCATTCCGAGTCGTAGAATCTAAATGAGCACATATGTTGTGCTTGCGGTTGATGGGCCATCTGTCTGCCATCAATCTGTAACACAAGAAACATAGACATTAGATAACCACCCAACACAAATCAGTTCCAATTAACGTGGTTTAATTCATTCTGGTTCATTCATGTGATTAAACCATGCGACTGTGTTCAGTCGGTTGACTTGGCATGCGACTTGATTTAGTCGGGTGACTGAGCAGGCGATTGAGTTCAATCGGTTGACTGAGCAGGGGTATTGGTTGACCACTCTCATGAGCCGATTGAGCTTAATCGTATGATCCATTTGGCCGATTGAGCCATTCGACCAGCTCAATCATGCTATTGGAGTTCATCCTGTTGTCCAGTCGCATGACCCACTATTCGGTTGACTAAGATTCAAAAATTAACCAATTGTTGAAATTAGATGTCGAGTAATGGTTCTTTAGACTCACATTCCTTATACTAATAACCTAATAACCTTTATTTCAACATTTTACTTGGTTTATTTAGGTTATTAGTCCATTTAAGGTGTCTGGTCTTGTTAGGGCCAATTTCTTGATTTTTAAGTCTAATCGAAGGAGTTTTTGGCATGTTCACATTGCATTTTACCTGTATAAACACCAACGAATGTCAGAATATGAGAATAAGCAAGATATTAGGGTCAGAGGAAATTTTGGTAGAGTAACGATAGGCTGTGCGATTTTAGGGCGATTAGGGCTGAAGTGTTGAATGCGATCGACTGTGGCCCTATTTATACTGAATTTGATTTCAGTCGGCGGATTGGACCCATTCGCTCGGTTCATTCTGGCGAATGGACCTTAGTCATGCAATTGGCTCAGTCGATCACATTCAGTCGATTGACTGGATGATAATCGGGCGACTGACTCATTCGCACAGTTCCATTCAGTCAACTGGCTCATTCTGATAAGCCATTCGGGTGAATGTTCATACTCATGTGCCATTCGGCTATTTAGTGCATGAGTATGGTCCATTAGTACGGTTGGTCCATACTCATGGTCCAGTCGTGCGACTGGATCAAACTCATGATTTTTACTTTATGACCATTTCTCACTTAAGCCCTTTTTAACTTTTGATTAAACTTCTTGAGCATTTGATCATCTCAAACATGATCATTTTAACTTGAAAAAACTTTTGACCACCTCAGACGTGATCCTTTTAAGCAATTTGTCACCTCAGACGTGACTGATTTTACCTTTAAAAACATGTTTGGTCACCTCAGGCGTGACCCTTTTAGATGATTAATCCTCTATTGAATTCCATGGCATAGTCCGATATTAAACAAATTGAATTTGACTAAATTTAGAAAATTAGAAGACTTAAACTCAAAATACAAAACTAAAACTTGTTTCTTTTTGTTAGGGATCGTGTACTGGACGATGTACTAACTAATAAACGTGTATACCGAACTAAATAGTGCGGAATCCTATTTGATTGGTGATCCAATCAGTGAGAGCGCACTTAGAAACAATTATGTAATTGAATCTAACGTTAAGAATCGATTAGGAATCGATCTACTGCGATCTATGAACTTGGAGTATGATCTTAGAGGCCTCTGGACGGCTAGTGTACGTTTGGAGTTGAAGTTTGTTCAATGCCTCCGTTTTCCACAAATTAGGTGGTATTTATAGGTTAGGGTTACTCATTCTGGTGACTGAACCATTTCAATTGTTCATTCGTGTGATTGAGCCATGCCGTTGATCCATTCGCATGACTGAGTGTTCAGTCGTGCGACTGAGTGTTAAGTCGTGCGACTGAGTGTTAGTCATGCGACTGAGTCAGTCGCATGAATTGTTCAGGTGTATGGACTATTTAGGTGCATAGAGACTCAGTCGCATTGCCATTCGGACGCATGACCACTGTTGGGCTCATGGTCCAGTCGGACGCATGAGAACTTTACTTAACCAGGTTTGAATGTATTCATTATTATAACATTATGTATATCAATTCAAACAATCACAAACCTTATAATCTAGTCAATATGCGTTACACAACTCATTAATGAAATATTAAACATTATGAATCATAACCAAACATTTACATTTCATTAAGCACTCAAACATTACATAAGTGTAAGACATTAATGACATATTACATTAGTTCAGAAACTAGGGACACATGTACCTACAAACTCCCCCTTGGACCTAGTTCCATCTAATGTCTTACCATGTTCATAACCTCATCGTACTTCTTGTACTTCTCTTCTCTTATGACTTATGCGTGTTTCTCAAAAGCAAAGCAGAGTCGTATAACGTTCTGAACCTGTAGAGCCTGTACAATATTTTGAGAGTCACAGAACAGTGGCCACTTGTATAATGTGTATACATCATCTGCAGACAAGTTTGTGAGCCATATAGGGTCAAATACCCTAATGGTTTCCATAACACCATTCTTCTTAAGGACTATGACTGCTTCTCCTGTCCTCCAATCATAGTACCACCATTTGAAGTGTGGAGTGAAGTCCTATAGCATCTACCGTAGAGGGATCTTTGACATTGTTCGCGGTGGACTCCACTTCAGCACTATCTTCGTTTTCCAGTAATGGGATCAACCTCAGACTGTCTGAGATACCTCGTTGGCTATTAGGTTTGAAATTGACCCATGTGGTGTGGTACTCTTTTTTAAGAGCTGCTTCAAACCAACCAGACATTTTGCGTGGATTAGCGTATAGCAATTTCAGCTTCACTAGCTGGTTCAACTCAAATCCAGGAAGAGTCTTCAGGTCGTGTGGGAACCTGAAGTACTCGATCCCTTTTCTCATGTTAACTGCATAAACGTTGAGATCTTCAAAATATGCGCACGTGATGATTTTTCCCGACACCTATGATATTTCTTCACTTTGTATAGCTTGGTGTAGACAGTCGACTTTGAAGCACTACGTTGGGCTCTTATCTCTTCAAAACACGAAGCCCACTCAACCTTTTTGATATTAACTTTAGCATCCGAGGCTTGGGCCTTATCTTAAGTCTTGTCAGACTCTTCTTCCATTCTATCTAGAGTTTAAAAACTTTCACTAACAAGGTTGTCACCAAGATTGGGAACAACATACCTTCAATGTAAGTGTACTCTGGATAGTGTTGATCCCTGACATCTTCTATCTCGATCTCATCAACGTCGTTGAGCTCATCGTCACTTTCAACATGGACTGTTGGAGCATCCTTGACAATCTCATCAGGATTTAGCTTGAACATTTCAGCTATTTGCTCGTCAGTGAGATTGTGAATGATCTCTCCTTCTTCAGGAGTATACATCACCAATCTCCTGACTATACCTGCAGATCAAGAATCATCATTAGCTGAGTCTTGATCTATTGGAGGGGAGCAACATCATGTTCATCCATCTGAAAGTTTGGATCTGCTTGATTTATACATTTAACACAACAATCATTAGTTAATAATCAAGACAAAAATACAACATTAAATATAACCATTCATTACATTAATGTGATACAAGATTCGAATACATATGATTTAAATAAAGTAAATAACTAAATATTACTCTTATCATGTATCCTCTGCTCTTCTGCTACCGGGGCGGATGTGGAGGCACTTTGATCTTAAGACCTTCCGGTTCTCCGTTCGCTTGTAGATATGGCACCTGCACTAGAAGAATCCCCTTCATCATCATCAAATCTGCATCCGTATCACCATTGTGGTCATCATCATCATCATCATCAGTCTTATCATCATCAGCATCATTGTCTCCGTCTCCTTCTCTGATCCTCAAGGGCTCTTCTCTAGATCCTTTGAGCTTTAGCATGATAGTCTTGTTTGCAGCCTCCAGCTCCTCAATCTTCTTGGCATGTTGCTCCTGGATTTGAGACATCTGCTGAGCTTGCTGAACAATCAATCGAGCCTGTTGAGAAATCTGCTAAGAATGTGCAACAGTAAGATCTGCTAACTGACAAATCTATGCATTTTACTCGTCATCAGCTGCTAACAGACGCATCACCATACGGTTCAGCGCTAAAAGTTGTTCCTCTATCCCAATGGGAGGTGGAGGTGATCCAGATGTATATGGAGAGAAGGATGATGGTGCAGCTGGATGGCTAGTGGTGGTGGTGGCAGTGGTAAAGATTGGGGTGGTATAGATTAAGGTGTGGTGGTGTGGGTGTGGTGGATATGGTGGTAGATGGGGTGGTAGTAGTGGTGGTAAGTGGAGTGGTGGTAGTGGATGGAGTGGTGGTGGTGGTGGTAGTATTGGTGGTGGTGATGAAGGTCAGTCTTCTCTTCTTCTTCTTCAAGCTGTGGGGCTGAGGCATCCTTTTCTTCCTTGAGCCTTTCGAGGAGGATGCTCCCCTAGAACAAGGCTTGGCTGATCGGGAGCAAATGTAGGATCAGTGTTAGTCTCCCCGACCCGCCAGGGCATTCACCAACTTCCCGGAGCCCTCGCTCTGTGGCAACCACCTTGCTGCCAACAGTCTGAGTTAGGGCTCCTCATCCTTATCCTCCTCCTCATCAGGTTGGAAATCCTGATGGAATCTGGCATCCTCAGTCACTTAGTGGGTGGGTGCTAGAGATGCTATATAAGTAATGGGGCCCTTGGTTGAGTGGGCCCTGCATCTCCACCAGCACCGCTATCGTTGTCATCTGAATCATCATCTGGGAGCTCGATCTGCTTAGTATCTGAGTCACTATCATCGTGGCGCCACTTTCTTCGTGACGGTGCCACATAGTCTTCATGGCGAGATGCCCGAACAGTCGCCTCACAGGGGGTTTCACCTGCTTCCCCCTGTATACCTTCATCCGACCCAAGGTGGTATCATCCATCACCTCGAGTGCTACGATATCCTCCTTCTCCTTTGGCAACGAAGGGATTTTTGTCAATGATCATCTGCATGAATCGAGGTACATGCAAAAGCCCTCCTTGCTCTTGACCTTTATGTTCTCCACAGGTAGGTGAAGATCTTCCTGGAGAAGCTGAACGGATGGTTCAGCACCAACGCCACATAGGCATTCTATATCTGATTAGACAACTCATCGAACCCCCCCCCTTCCGCGAGGCAATGCACTTGAGCAGCACATGGGCTAAGTACTTCAACTGAGGACACATGTTGCTCTTGTTGAGCACACCTGAGTTGATGTCCCCAGAGTACTTGGCCCGCAGAAAACAACCTCATACTGTCAGTGGTGTGGACGGGTAGGGCAATCAGCATCATTCCCGAACTCTAATACTATCCTGAGATCATCCTCAGTGATCTCCATGGATGACCAAAGATAGAACTCCTGATCTGGTGGGGCGTTGAGGTCCTGTCAACAACTACGCCTTCCCAAAAGGCCTGCTGAATCGAGCGATAGGGTGTGCACGGAGTCATGATTGCACAGAAGATCCTCGATCTCCATAGAATGGGGATAATGCTAGAGAAGTCTGAAGCATTCCGTGAGGTCAAGTCTACATGAGCACAGATGTTGTGATTGGTGCGCATAGTCCAATGACTAGCCATCTATTACATAATGAATATAAATGTTAGTATAACTGAATAAGTAATAAGCTGAATCATTTGAACATGAATTTTCTGTTAAGTGGTGCGAATGACAATATGCGACTGAGATCTAGTCATGCGAATGACCTCCTACGTATGACTTAACATGCGACTAAGCTCATACGTATGCTAGCTCATGCGTTTACACTAGTTGTGCGACTGATATTTAGCCATTTGCCCCTTTCAGTCATGCGACTGAAGTTCATCAGATTGTCCATTTGCATGACAGACTAACTGTTCAATTCCAAATCAAATTTTGAGAAAACTTTAATGTTACACGTTATGGTTTGGCTCATTAGACTTGCAATTCACCGACAAAACACATTATGACCTTTAATTTTACAGTGGACTTAGTTTTACTTGTGTATTAGTGAAAAATAGTCATGGTTCCTTTTAGGGTTCGTTTACATCAATTAGGGCATAAATCGATGGACATTCTCATGGATAGCACCGAATAATACCTGTATAATCACTATAGACCTTCAGTAAGCAATAATCAAGGATCTAGAGTGCTCAAGTAAGAATTAGGCAGAGTAACGGTGTTTCGTGCGATTTAGGGGCAATTTGGCAGTGATGAACAACTGCGACCGACTCCCTCTCTATTTATACTAGGGTATACTTTCAGTCGTGCGATTGAGCTCAGTCGCATAGTTGATTCATGCGACTGAAGATCAATCATGCGGCTAGGATAGTCGGTCACCTTCAATCATACGACTAGACATCCATTGTGCGACTGAGTCATTCGGTCACCTTCATTCACGCAACTAGACACATTTGTGTACACCAATCGTACGACTGATCCATACTCATTGTCCAGTCGTGCGAATCAGTCATACTCAAGATTGATTGACTTTATGACCATTCGACAATTAATACCCTTTTACCTTTTTAATATACTTTATGAGTATTGACCATCTCAGACATGATCATTTTAAGCTTGAAAAACCTTTCATCACCTCAGACGTGATCCTTTTAAAATACTTTGTCTGAAAAGGCAGCTTCAATTCATCTAAGACATGTTTATAAAAGAAATAAAACTGAAACTTAAAGCTAAGACATGTTTTTTGTGTTTTTGTGAGGGTTAAATCCTAAGATGTAAATCTATGAAATTATTTATTTGAAAAGGCAGCTTCAATTCATCTAACCCATCCATGGACCAATTCAATTTGGAATCATACAGGCTATTCAAATCATTCGGGACAAGTTATCTAAAACTTTTGAAGCTGTATTCTTGTTTTTCATCTAGAGTCATTTAGCAAATTTAGGAAATCATACTAGTACCATTAGGTCCCCACACTGATTTGAACTTTCAAGAATTGTAGCCACAATGATTGTCAGTATACTAGTCCTCTTAAATCCATACACAGACTTTCAACACACATTGGTGATGGTTTAAGGTTTGTTTATTTCAACAAGCATTTGTGGATCTCACACTTGTATGGTAATCAACATTCCTCAGGAGATTTTTGAGCGGTCTTAGGGTAGTATTCAAGAAGAAACTATTTTTAGAACTTTCAAAGAGAAGTGAAGCCTCTGGTTAGTGCCACCACACAGTATAGAGGCAACCAACAACAATGAATTCTAAAATTTTGTAGGTTATGCTTATCCTTAGGTCAGTGTCACCACACAGCAGAGAGGCACATGACCTATCTTTTTGTTTGAGCAATTTCATTCTTTTTGCATAGATCTCACCAAAAACATAGGTTATCAGTTTGATTGTATTTGCATTTTTATGTGCTTTTGCTCATGCTTTGGTCTTACGCACACATTCGTGACGTTCATTTTGCTCGTCACCCCTTATTGGAATCTTGTTGATTGTGTTAACCAGGGATAAGGTGTTACCCATAGCTAGTCAAACATTTTAGTTTAATCTTGAGATCACCAAAAAGGTTCACTCATCGATTCTGTTTAATCTACCGACATATCATCTGTGGTGTAGAAACCTCTAGGTCTACTTTCTTCGTGTTACCTTAGTAGTAGCTAGTTTGTCTATCATATTTCCTTTTATATTGCTCAGACTACATAGACTTGAGCTTTGCATCTTTTTCAATTTAAAATTTTAAAGTCCTAAATGGTTGGCTCCTGCGTACTATCATATTCCAAAGATTGAATCGGTATCACACATACGATCTTATTTTTATGAGCTACCTCTCCTCCTCCCTGGTTTTTTTATACTATCTAAACCTATTCTCCCCCTAAAATTTAAAACTATAATGGATTAGCATTTTAAGATTTTAATAGGCAAAGAAATAAGACCAATTTTAATTAAACTACTTAAAATAAGCAAATAAAATAAAAAATTGACAAATAAAAGAAAATTTACAAGACGCATCGGACTACACAAGGTCTTCTTCAGGAATGGCCTCACTCTTATATTTAACGCCGTTGACCTCTAACAGATTTAGAAAACATGGTTTATGAAAAGCCTTTGTATAGAGGTCAGTGCGTTGAAAATCTGCCTTTACTTTTGCCACATCGTTTAAGTTCATTTCAAAGCAATCACGTATAAAGTGATATTTAACTCCGATGTGTTTGGTCTTGGGATGTTAGATTGGGTATTTAGTGACTGCAATTGCAGTAGAGTTACCAACAAAGATAGGAGTAGAAGAGAATCTCACCATAATCCCGCATTTGCTGTTGAATCCATATGATTTGTGAACAGCAACTTGCAGCAGCAATGTATTCGGCTTCACAGGTTGACAATGCAACCAAGGTCTGCTTTTTACACTGCCAGGTTACTAATCTTCTCGCAAAGAACTGACACCCTGCTGATGTAGACTTGTAGTTCATCTTGCAGCCACCGTAATCCGAGTCACTATACGCTATTAGCTCAAAGTCATCATCATGAGGATACCACAACCCAAGTGTGGGTGTACCTTTCAGATAACAAAGATCCTTTTGACACCAATAAGATGGTTCACCTTAGGCTTTGCTTGGTATCTTGAACATAAACATGTAGCATACATGATATCAGGTCGTGAAGCAGTGAGATACATAAGAGATCCAATCATCCTTCAGTACATAGTGGCATCTACCAGATCACCATTCTCGTTAGGTACTACATCATGGTTTGTAGCAAGTGGAATTCCAGCTGTAGAAGCATTCTCCATGTCAAACCGACTGAGAATCTCACCTACATACTTGGTCTGATGTAGCAAAATCCCATTTGGTGTCTCATCTACCTGTAACCTGAGAAAGAACTTTATCTCTCCTATTGCACTCATCTCAAACTCCGCCTTCATTACTACTTCAAACTCTTTACATAATCTTTCGTTCATGGAACCGAAGATTATTGCATCGACATAGATTTGTACCAGCAGTAGATCCCCATCTTTTTCCTTGATAAACAATGTACAGTCAATGACTCCCATGCGAAAACCGTGTTTCACAAGATGAGTCCAGAGTTTCTCATACTAGGCCCTAGGAGCTTGATGAAGCCCGTATAAAGCCTTGTCGAGTTTGTAAACTCTGTCCTGATGATATGGATCCTCAAATCCCTCGGGTTGACAGACATACACTGTGTCTCTAATTTCACCAAAAAGGAATGCGCTCTGATTTCACCTCGAATTGAGACACAAAGCAACGATATACACCATCATGAAGGTAGCCCTTTTCAATCACCAAGGCATAATCAGCTGAATACAACTGATTTCTAGTCTAAAATCCTGATTTCACATCTCCAGTGACATTATCAAAAGGATGATAAACATTTAGGCATGATCCAGGAGTGGGTGGAACAACTACCTTAGAATCAAGATTGTGAACATTCGGTTTAGTATCTAAGGCAGTAGAGTCTAAGCTTCCAAAGGCGCAGAGGCATCAATGTCAGATGCTTGTGGACTTTCTGTAGGAGGAACCTGTAGCTCCTGCTTGTTCTGATCAGTCTCCACAGCTTCTTCATTAGAGGAAGAGTTACTATCTTCAAGTGCTCCCACTGAGTTGTTAGATGAATCACCTTGTAGTCCAGATGATGTAGATTCCTGAGATGGTGTGTTTAGAACATCATACATCATCTTTCTTACTAACTCATCATCAGAAGTGGAGAGTGGTATGTTGAAGGACTTGAAGAATCCATCATAGTAGAAAAAGAAGGCGGGTCCTTTTCCAGCAGGTGGTGTGGTGTATCTTTGAACATCAACATTACACTACACTTCTACGTGACCCGTAGAGTTGTTGTCAACCTCTTGTTCGGTATGTTGTACCCTAGAAAGATACCTTCATGAGTCTTCTCGCTGAATTTTCCCTCCTGAGTCTTCTTCAGTATGGTGCACGGAGCGCCAAATGGCTCGAGATACTCTAGATTGGGTTTACGTCGTTGTAGTAAATTGTAGCACATCTTTCCATGCCGTTTAACAACCAGAACCCAATTTTGCGTATAACACGCATTTGCAACTGCTTCATTCCAGAATTGGATGGATAGTGTTGAGTCTTCTAGCATCGTCCTTGCTATCTCTATCAAGCTTCGATTCTTCCTTTTAGCAATGCCGTTCATCTGAGGAGTGTAGGCAGAAGTGAACTGATACACAATTCCCTTTTCCTTGTAGTAAGCCTCTATCCATTGATTCTTGAACTTGGTTCCATTGTCTGAGTGCACTTGATGTACCTTCAACTTGTATAGGGACTCCAGAGTAGTTATTAATTCCTTGAATGTCTCAAATGTTTTTGATTTGGATTTCAAGAACATCACCCAAGTGAATCTTGAGTAGTCATGGTAACTACATAGCAGTACAAGTCATCTGCGATGCTTCTTGTATAAACTGGACCAAACAGATCCATGTGAAGAAGTTAAAGAGGAAGTTCGATAGAATGAACTTTCTTTTCTTTAAAAGACTTCTTCGTCTGTTTTCCCTTCTTGCACGCAACACAGAAATCCAGAAGTTAGAAGTTTTTGGCGTTAACTCCTCTCACTAGATCATTCTGGATCAAGTGATTCATCTTCCGTGGATTAATGTGTCCCATTCTCCTATGCCAGGAGATGGATTCCTTCTCAGTAGCTTTTGACAAGAAGCAATGAACTTCATGATCCATTGTGGAGGCCTTGGATAGATCCAAGACTTAAGGGTCTTTATATCTTGAGGCAGACATTAATACATGAACCTTCGGGATGACATAGTCCTTTTTCTGGACATAGCACTTCTTGTTGTAAAATACTACCTTAAAGTCTTTATCACTAATTTGAGAAACATAAAGCAAGTTATTTTGAAGTTGTTGAACGTAGTTTACCTTGTCAAACATCACATTCTGATTACCTACTTCCGCTTGAGTTGTGATGTACCCACCTTTGTTTCCAGCAAACAAAACATGACCTCCTTTTATCTGTTTGATATTTGATAAGAGATCCCTGTACCCTGTCATGTGCCTGGATGCTCCGCTATCTATAATCCACGTGTTGGTTTCAGCACTATAATGAACACCCTGCATATTCAATTGAAAACATTAGTTCATGTTAGGGACCCAAGCCTTCACAGGTTTAGGTTTCCCAGAGGCATCACACATTATAAATGTAACCCGTTAACCATTTGAGGGTGAGGAAGCTCAATTGTCTTCTTGTTCTAACTATCAGACAATGAGGTCAATTTCTCCTTCCATAAGCTAGCTTTGTGTAAGGCCTGTTTGTGATAAACAGACGACTAGCTAATGTGTTGAACTTTAGGTTCACTATCCCTTTTAGGTGACGTCACTGAGTTCCTCTTAAAAGGGCTAGGTTTTTGTTCAGGAAGTTTAATTTTCCTCCTTGGTGTTTGATAGTAAGGACAATGAGACGCAATGTGTCCATACTCTCCACAACTGTATGTGACACCCGGGTGACCTTACTTTTTTGGGTTTTGACTCTGATTGTTTAGATGTTTTGTCTGGTTTAACAAAGTTAATTTCTTTAACAAATTTAACAACTTTTTCTATTCTATTTTCTGGACTTTGACATGATGCACGTGATTGGTTAACATTACTGGTCTTTTTAGGTTCAGATTTGACAGTTGTTGAACCAGACTTTATACTAACCTTTTCAAACTCTTTGTCTAGATTAACGCAAGGCATTTTACCTTTTGGTTTGAAGTGGCCTCCTTTTGTTTAGTATCAAATTCATTTGATGAACATGCAGAATCTGGATCACTTACAAGAGGAGTCGACACCAAATGATCCTTGATTGGATTATCATTGATTTGTTTACATTTTGTGTTCATCAAGATCTCATGTGGTGGTGGAACCACTTTATAACCCAAACCCTCCCAATTGTTATGCTCTCTCACTAAGTGTGGGACTATGTGTGAAGAACTAGTCCAACAATGCAGTTTTTGTTTTAGGGAATTAACTTCTACTTCTAAAACTGCCTTTTGTTTCTTAGTGTCCTCTAGGGAGTTTAGATAGTACCTAATGTCATTAGCTTGGTTAAACGCTACTATTTCTCTTTCCCTAAGTTGTTTTTTCAAAAGGTCTATCTTTTCTTTGTAACTATGCTTATTTTGTTTTCACACTCTGTTACCTTCAGTGCATAGTTCCAAGTCCTTTACTAAGTTATCATTATGATCTAATAACCTAGCAAATTTTAAATCAATGCTTTCCCTAAATTTATTACAATCAGAACAAGCATGATTATTGAAAAGTTGATCATTAGTACTTACCTGAGCGGGTTCTAATGAATCAGCCATCAGTGCAGAGTCTGGTGTTTCTGGAGCTGGTGATGTTGACGTTGTTGCAGTTTTCCCTTCTTCTGGCAAGTAGTTGACCACTGGTGTAGTCTTTTTCGGGTTTGACATCGCAGGTTCGACTGCTATATCTCCTTCACTAGCCGAATCATCATCAATATTCTCCACATTAGCGATATTGGATTCTCCTGGTGAGACAAACCGAAAGCTCCAGTCCTGTCCTTCATCATGATGAGCAGTCAAGGCTTTGGGATCCTTGCTTGATGAAGTAGGACTGCTAGTGGGTTTCTCCTGACGATTGAAAGAGGAGAAAGGATTCCCATTTCCAGTCTTCTTTGGCTTCACGCACTCCCTTTTGAAGTGCCCTTTCTCTCTGCACTTGAAGCATGTTACTTTGGTTTTATCAAAGCTGAAGGTAGTGTCCTTAGTCGCAATCAAATTTTGTCTGGTCTTTTTGACAAACTTCTTAGCTCTCCGGACTGCACCGGCTAAGTCCCACATTATGTCCATCCACTCCAGCTCTGTTTCATCCACCTGCGCATAATCCTCATATGCCAGATGGCAGTTCCAAATTTTACCAGCAATTAGTCCATCATAGGAGTGGACTACCGCAGCTAAGAGATCCATGTGCTTTTTAGCTACCTCAACTATCACATTGCCGAAGTTCTCGGTCTTCAGCTTTGCTGTATTTGCTTCAGGTACGATGTATTGGGTACTAGATGACCCTGAGGTTTCTAACCCTGAAGTAGAGGCTGGTGAAGGACCAGACAAGCTTGAAACAAAATCCATCTCAGGAGGTGCTCCATATGTTTTGGCTTGAGGAGTCGTGTTGTACAGTGCATGATTCGGATCATAGAAGATTTTTTAGCTCTGTACTTCATCCTCAGTTCTTCTTCTCTCAGTTTCAGAATGAATTCATTGATATCTAACTTCGTTAGCATACCATTCTGTCTGAGATTGGAGACAAATGAAACCCAATTCTCCGGCCGCCCATCTGCAAAGTTGGACACTTTAGCCTCCATTGACGTCGATACTCCATAAGGGTGCATCTCACTCATCAAGTGGTAGAAACTATCGATAACATCATCTAGGCTTTCTTTCCCCATCGAGGAGAAGTTGTCAAACTCCTTCTTTAAAGCCTTAGCCTTTATGGCCTTCAATAATGCATTTCCGTGATACCTTTTCTCCAATGCATCCTATAGTTTCTTTGCTTGTGTATATTCCGAGAATTGATTGAATATATCCTTCGGAATTGACTGTGTAAGCAAAGCATAAACTTTCTTTTCGGCATTGTATTTCACCTTTTGTCCATCAGTCATACCACCTAGTGTGAGTTTGACACCATCAGCTCCTACAGGCATGCTGTACCACGTCTCTGTAGACTCCCACAGATTTGGATCTAGTCCAATTAAGTAGATCTAGAAACGTTGCTTCCATTGTGGGTATTTGTCTAACATGATTAGCTTTGGGGGATTGTTGTGATTCCCCACTTCATTCTCTAGTAGCAGTAAGTTTTGTATACGTGAGTCTCTCCCTACTGTGAATGTTGAGAATTGGTCTTCCATTGCTATTAACTTTAACTTTAAACCAAACTGTTGTATTAGTGCGAATCAAGGTGTGCGATTGGGCTATTAGGGCGATTGAACTATGCAGATGGTTCAATCGTGCAACTCAAACAATGCGGATGACTCAGTCGGGCGAATGAACTAATGTGGTTGAACAATGCGAATAGGCCTCTCACTCGTATGAATGGAAGTACGAGTGAGTCCAATCGTGCATATGGGGAATGCGTATGAACTCAGTCGTGCGATTGAGTCAATCGTGTGACTAGGCGTGCTAGATTTCGAAAAATCATAGGTTTAAGGTGTTTGAACGCAAAAGCAGGAATTTTTGCTAACCCTAATTGCCGTAGGCCAGAAAAAACTTAACATTACGTTCAGGAGACGTCTAAAAGCCAATTTGACACAAAAGATTGCGTTTTTTAGAGTAAAAACATAATTTTTATATCAAACCGATTGAATCACGCGTAAATCTAGAGCCAAAGCTGTCATGCCACTTGTTAGGATCGTGTACTGGATGAATACTAATAGATTTACGAGTATACCGAATCAAATAGTGCGGAATCCTATTTGATTGGCGATCCAATTAGTGAGAATGCACGTGGAATCAATTAAAGATTGAATCTAAAAGTTAAGAACAATTAGCAATCGATCTACTGCGATCTATGAAGTTGGAACAGGTTTCTAGTGGTCTCTGGACGGCTAGGGTACGTGTAGGTATCAAAATACAATGTGTCTGGTTTTTCCACGATTTAAGTGGTACTTATAGGTTAGGATTTCTCAATCGTGCGACTCGACCATTTGCAAGGTTTAGTCGTGCGATTGAGTCATGCGGTTCCCTCAAATGGTTAGGTGACCTTTATCCCATTTAGAGTTTCCAAATGATCCAAGTTTTGTGCAAAAGGATGGTGTAAACTTGTTTATGAAACAAATTTTAAGTTTTCATAATCTTAGTTAGAAAACACTATGTACCTTATAATTGCATGCTTTCAAATACAAGGTACCCTATGGTTCACTTTTAATAAAACCCCTTTTATTAAAATCCTTAATCCTTTTAATAACCTTTTATTAAGCACTTAATGATAAGGAACCATTAATTTTCAGCTTGTTAAGTTTGTTAATGAGTTTGTAATGCATAACCAAATTACAACCAACAATCATACAACAACCATCCAAACAAGCATATACATACAAACATAAGTGCATAAACATAGCAACTAAGTTGACGACATTTGTTTGCCATCACAATTGTTGTCATAAGGTTTTTCATAAGGGTTAAGATGACACATCAAAATGTGTCCATGAACTCCCACTTGAATCCACATCCAAATGCTTCAAGTGTCCATGTCTTTTGTGTCCTTCTTTGGGTGCATCTTCTTTTACAAATCATATCCTAATACAGTTTTTCTAATAAAAGAAATACACCTAATAAATTATTACATAACCAAATGAATAAATAAATTACAACCCAAAATACATACACAAAATTACAACCCTTACAATAATCCAACCAACATGACAAACCACAATCAACCAAATCCAAAACACAAAAGGCCAAGGCTATATTATGCACCGTAATATGAAGCATATTCAACATCCAAGAACAACAATGAACCCCTTATTATAACCTTAAAGTTCTATCCAACATGAACCAATACTTTAGGGTTTTGTCCAAATAACACAATCAACCAATTGATGTTAATCTATCAAGGTTTATACTAAAGCATGTAAGAGTAAACCTTGAAACATATGGGATTCATACAACCACAACAAAACAGCCCCTAATGGGTTGAAAAAGTCCATGAAAACTAACTTTTCAAGAAAATTTAAACCACATATTCCACATATCCGGCTCTAGATTCCATTGATGGGTTTTGTCACATGTTAATCAAAGTAAGGTTAACTATTTTAAACTTATAAAACACAGCGGAAATAAGATTTAAACATGTTGTTAAAATCTGAAATATTTCATCCTTTGAAGCATAAACAAAACCCAAGAGTAAGGATCATATTAATATATGTGAAATGTTATGCTATCAAACCATAAAACAACCATAGGGGGTCATAAAAACAACCTTTCATGCACAAGATGTATAGTAAGGATGAGAAGAAAAGAGATGTTGCTCCTTGAATGTCCAGACTCCAAAATGGGAGTCCTCAAGCTTGTATACCTACCAGCCTTACCCAACACCTAATCTTGTTAGGTAGAAGAACACCAAAACACAAGACCCTCCTCTTGCTAAATCCGAAAAATGCCCAACAAAAACCTGATTTTTCAGCTTTGAAGAACTGAATTTTTCAGCTTTGAAGAACCGAATTTTTCAGCTATGAAGAAGGAAAGGCACTAGCTTTTTTCGGTGTGCGAGAGTGTGCAAGAATGGAAGAGTGCAAGAATGACTAAAGTCTTGCAAAGACCAAGACTAAATTGATTGCAAAACCAACCACTATGGGCGGCCGAATCCCTTTTCAAATGGGTTCCCCCCATTTCAATTTTTATAAATAAAAGAACACTCTTAATCACCATCTTTATACAATTAAAAACCTCTTCTAATTTTATAACATTAACAAATTTTATTTGTTATTATTTAAGTCGTCTAAATAATGTAACAAATAATATCTCATGAACAAATTATCCATATAATGTTGTTCTTTTACAAAAGCAAAGTTTTAGAAAACCTATTTTCTAAATTGGTGTCAATATTTATTTGTATGATCACATCAACAAATAAATATTTATAGGTGTTGGTTTAGCTTGTTATTGAGTATGACCTGACTTGGATCATAACGTACTAACCACATCAATCTTGTATGTGTCTTGGGCATACAAGATCCAACAGAATTATAACAAATATAAGAGTGTTAGAGAATTTCAAACCGTAGTCCCGCATTTGCTGTTTAATCCAGATGATTTGAGAACCACAGTTTGCCGTAGCAACATATTCAGCTTCACAAGTTGACAGTGCAAATGATGTCCGCTTCTTACACTTCCACATGACTAATCTTCTCCCGAAGAATTGACAACTTGCTGAGGTTGACTTGTAGTTTATTTTGCATCCGCCGTAATCTGAGTCACTATACGCTGTAAGGTCAAAGTCATCATCATGACGATACCATAACCCAAGTGTTGGTGTACCTTTCAGATAACGAAAAATCCTTTTGACTACTATGAGATGGTTGACTTTGGGTTTCCCCTGATATCTTGAGCAGAGACACGTTGCGTACATGATGTCAGGTCGTGAGGCAGTGAGATACATGAGAGATCCAATCATTCCTCGGTGCATGGTAGCATCCACCAGATCACCATTTTCATCGAGTGCTACATCATGGTTTGTAGTAAGTGGAGTCCTAGCTGCGGAAGCATTCTCTATATTAAACCGACTGAGAATATCACCTACCTATGGTCTGATGTAGAAATATCCCTAGATTATGTTGTCAACATAACTGTTTCAAATTCTTTACATAGGTCTTCGTTGTTGGACCCGAAGATTATGTGGTCATCATAAATTTGAACAAGCAGTAAATAACAATCCTTTTCTTTGATGAACAATGTGCAGTCAATCACTCCACTGTGAAATTTGTGTTTCACAAGATGAGTTGAGAGTTTGTTGGACCAAAAGAACCAATGAGCTTGATCAGAAAAACCTCTAAGTCCCACAGACATTACAACTGCCGAAGAAGATCACAACAGCTGAAGACATCAGCTGATTACAAGGTCTAAAGACAAAGTCTGAAGATTTCTACTCAAGACAAAGTCTGAAAGTAAAGTACTGAAGACAAAGTCTGAAAGTAAAGTACCAAAGACAAAGTCTGAAGCTATCAGCTCAAGACAACGTCTGAAGTAAAAGTCTGAAGAACAAAGACTGAAGACAAAGATTGAAGACCAGAGTGATCAGTAGTTGTCACAACAGCTGAAGTTATTAACTTCAGTAGTTGTCACAACAGCTGAAGTTATTAACTTCAGTAGTTGTCACAACAGCTGAAGTTATTAACTTCAGTAGTTGTCACAACAACTGAAGTTATTAACTTCAGTAGTTGTGATGGTTTCCTTTTCAGTACTTGTAATTTACCTTTTCAGTAGTTTATAGTTTCAGTAGTTTTAGTTCAGTAGTTTTATGTTCTTGTACTTAGCAATCTCTGAGATGTGATCAGTTGTTGACAACATTCTCAGTAGTTTGCATAGTTTCAGTTGTTTGTATAATTCTGTTAGATGTCATTATCAAGTGACATCAGCAGACGTCACATTCCTTATATAAGGAATGTTGACCTAATTGTAACGTGTGACATTCAGCCACCACGAAAGCATTTGAATGAAATATTCCTTTTGCAGAATTCTCTCTCTCTATAATCATGTGCTTTTCTATTGAATATCAATTGAGTTCTTGCTAAATTGTCTAATTCATTGCTCAAATTCCGCTGCAATTTACTCTAATTGATCAAACTTAGATCACTGATCCTAACAGAGTTTTTCATACCATGCTCTTGGGGCTTGGTGGAGTCTGTAGAGAGCCTTATCCAGTTTGTAAACTCTATCCGGATGATATGGATCCTCAATCCTTCGGGTTGACTGACATACATTGTTTCTTAGATTTCACCATTAAGGAATGCATTCTTTACATCCAGTTGGTAAACTTTAATCTTCATGTAAGAGGCATAGGCTAGGAAGATATGGATTGCTTCCATTCTCGCCACAGGTGCAAAGACTTCATTGTAATCAAAATCCCCGACTTGTTGAAATCCTTGAACTACAAGTCAAGCCTTGTTCCTGACTATGACCCCTTGGTCATCTTTCTTGCATTTTAAGACCCATTTGGTGCCAATGACCTTAGCATATTTAGGTCTATCCACCAGTGTCCATATACCTAACTTCTTGAATTGAAGAAGTTCTTCTAGCATGGCACTCACCCATGCCTTGTCGTTTAGGTGTCACTGATGTATTTTTGCTCAAATTCAGACAAAAAACAACAATACGCACCATCATGCAGATAACCCTTTTCCATTACCGAGGCATAATCAACTGAATATAGCTAATTTCTTGTCTGAACTCCTGATCTGACATCCCCAATGACATTGTCCGGCGGATGATAGACATTTAAGCGTGATCCAGGAGTAGTGGGAACAACTACCTCATTATCGAGATTGTGAACTCTTGGTTCTAGATATGAGGTAGCATGCGTGTGAGGTTGTGAAGAATCAAAGGCATTAACATCAGATGCTTGTGGACTTGCAGTAGTAGGAACCTATTCCTCCTCATTAACCTGAGCATTCCCCATGACTTCATCGTCGTCGGAGGAGTCACTTACCTCAAGTGCTCCCCCTGAATAACTAGATGACTGACCTTGTGAACTGAATGTTGTTGAGTCTTGTGATGGTGTGTTTAAGACATCATACATCATTTTAGTTGCTAACTCATCTTTAGGAGTGGGGAGAGGGATGTTGAAGGACTTAAAGAATCCATCATAATCAAAAAGAATGCGGGTCCTTTTCCAGCCAGGGGTCGTGTATCTCTGAACGTCCACGTTACACCACACTTCCACTTGACCCGTTGAGTTGTTGTAAATTCTCTTATTCGGTATGTTGTATCCTAGAAAGATTCCTTCTTCATCCTTTTTCCTGAACTTGCCTTCGTGAGTTTTCTTCAAAAGGGTGCAAGGTGCGCCAAACAGTTCGAGGTACTCAAGATTTGGTTTACGTCGTTGAAGTACTTCGTAACACATCTTACCATGACGTTTTACGACAAGGACTCGATTTAAAGTGTAACTGCATTGACAACTTCGTCATTCCAAAATTGGATGGGCAGTTTCGAGTCTGCTAGCATCGTCTGTGCTGTCTATATCAAGCTGCGATTCTTTCTCTCAACAACTCCGTTCATTTGTAGAGTGTAGGCAGAACTGAACTGGTGCACAATTCCCTTTTCTATGCAGAATTCCTCCATTCATTGGTTCTTCAACTCGGTACAATTGTCTAAGCGTACTCGTCATACCTTCAGCTTGTAGAGAGACTCCAATGTAGTTACTAACACTTTGAATGACTCAAATGTTTCTGATTTGGATTTCAGAAACATTACCCAAGAGAATCTTGAGTAGTCTTCTATAACTACATAACAGTACAATTCGCTGACTAGACCAATAAAATCCATGTGAAGAAGCTCAAGAGCCAGTTCTATGGAATGAACTTTCTTTTCCTTATGGGACTACTTAGTCTGTTTGCCTTTCTTGCGGGCGACACAAAAATCTGGTAATTGGATGTTTTTGATGTTTAGTCCTCATACTAGATCATTCTAGATCAAGTGATTCATCTTCCGTGGATTGATGTGTCCTATTCTCCTATGCCAGGAGATTGAATCCTTCTTTGTAGCCTTTGACAAGAAGCACTGAACTTGATGATCCGTTGTGGAGGCCTTTGATAGATCCAAGACAGAAAGATCGTTATATCTTGAAGCTGACATTAAGACTTGGTCCTCCGAGATCACATAGTCCTTCTTCAGAACATAGAACTTCTTGTTGTTGAATACTACCTGAAACCCTTTCTTATAGATTTGGGATACAGAAAGCAAATTATTTTGAAGTTGTTGAACATAGTTTACCTTATCTAACTTCACTTTTTGGTTCCTCACTTCCCCTTGAGCGGTAATGTAACCTCCTTTGTTTCCCGCAAATGAAACATGACCTCCTTTAATTTGTTTGACGTTTGACAAGAGTGCTAAGTTCCCAGTCATGTGCCTAGATGCTCCGCTATCTACGATCTAGGTACTTGTGGCAGCATTGTAGCGAACACCCTGCACATTCGAAGGAAATCACTAGTTGAGATAAGGGACCCAAGCCTTAACCGGCTTGGGTGTCCCAGAGGCATCACACATCATAAATTCCACCCATTGTCGATTTAAGGGTGAGGGAAGATCATTCTTCTTCTTGTTCTCATTATCAGACAATGAACTAGATTTGTATTTCCATAAGACAGTTTTGTGTAAGGCCTCTTTGTGATAAACAGACAATTGGCTTATAATTTGAACTTGAAGTTCACCAAGTCTTCTTGGTGGAGTCATAGAACCCCTTTTAGAAGAACTGGGTTTAGGTTCATGAAGTTCAATTTTCTTCCATGTTGTCTGATAGTAAGGATAGTTACCCGCAATGTGTCCATACTTTCTACAGGTGTAGCATGATCTAATTTTGACATGTTGGTATGACTATTTCTGTGGAGAAGTGTGTGACACTCGTGTGACTTTAATTTGTTTGGGTTTTGACAGTTCTTGTTTAGATGTTTTATCTTGTTTAACAAAATTAATTTTTTGAACCTTTTTAACATTTTTACTCTATGGTTTAACATCTTTACTCTGTTGTTTATCTGCACTTAAACTGGTTTTTGTTTCTTAGTTTCATGAAGTGAGTTTAAATAGAACTTAATATCATTAGCTTGGTTAAAACCCACAACTTCGGTTTCCCTTAGTTGTTTATTTAACATTTCTATTTTCTCTTTGTAACTGTGCTCATTTAGTTTTAAGATGCGATTTTCTTCTGTGCATAGTTGCAAGTCCTTTACTAAACTATCATTGCGATCTAATCCTAGTAAATTTTGAATCAATGCAATCCCTAAATTTATTACATTCAGAACAAGCATGATTATGAAAAAGTTTGTTTGTGGAACTTACCTGAAAAGGTTCAATTGAATTAGCCATCATAGCGAAGTCTGACTTTTCTAATGCTGGTGATTCTGAACATTTTGTGCTTGTACCCTCTTCATTCAAGTGATCGACCATATTCGTAGTTTCTACATTATTTGACATCACGAGTTCAACTGCTATATCACATTCGCTTGCAGAGTCGTCGCCCAAACCCTTAACACATGCAATGTTTGATTCTCCCAGAGATACAAACCAAAAGGTCCAATTTTGCCGTTCGTCATCTTGAGCAGTCAAGGCCTTAGGATCCTTCCTTGACGATGTAGGAATACTTATGGGTTTATCTTGATGATTGAAGGATAGAATGGATTACCATTACCTGTCTTCTTGGGCTTCACATATTCACGTTTGAAGTCCCCCTTTTCTCCACAGTTAAAACAGGTAACTTTGGTTTTGTTAAAACCAAAGGTTGTATCCTTTGTGGCAATTAAATTCCGTGCTATCTTATTAACAAACTTCTTTGCCCTCCGGAAAGCACTTGCCAATGCCCACATGATATCCATTATTTCTAGCTCAATCTCGTCTACTTGCTCGTACTCTTCATCTGCCACATGACAGTTTCCAATCTTCCCTAGAACTAGACCATCATTGGAGTGAACGACAACTACTAAGAGACCCATATGCTCCTTTGCTACCTCTATAGTCACGTTACCGAGATTCTCGGTCTTCAATTTTGTAGCATTGGCTTCAGGTGCTATGTATTGGGTGCGAGATGACCCTAACGTGTCAGATCTTGAAGAAGTGGCTTGAGACGGAGTGGCTGAACTCAACACGAATGCCGTTTGAAGTGGTGCCCCAGACGTTTTTGGTTGAGGAGTTGAGTTTTAAAGTGATGGGTTCTGATCATATGACGCCTTTTGAGACCTATACTTCATCCTCAACTTTTCCTCTCTCAGCTTCAGAATGAAATCATTGATATCCAACTTCGCCAGCATATCATTCTCTCTAAGGTTTGACACAAATGAACCCCCTTTCTGGCAATCCATCAGCGAAATTTGACACTTTGTCTTCCATGGACGTAACAACACATTGAGTGTGCACCTCACTCATTAAGTGGTAGAAGTTGTCTATAACGTCATCCAAACTCTTCTTACCCATTGACGAGAAGTTATCAAACTCCTTCTTCAAAGCCATAGCCTTTAGAGCATTTAACGATTCATTCCCGTCATACCATTTTTCCAGAGCATCCCATAGCTTCTTTGCTTGCTTGTTCTCAGAAAACTGACGGAATATATCCTTAGGAATTGGCTGAGTTAAGAGAGCATACACCTTCTTCTCTACATTGTACTTTACCTTTTGGCTATCAGTCATGCCACCTAAGGTAAGTTTAACTCCATCTGCACCGACTGGCATGCTATACCTATCTCTATTGATTCCCACAGATTAGGATCTACACCATTTAGGTATATCTGGAATCTTTGCTTCCATTATGGGTAATCATCTAATGTTATGAGCTTTGGAGGCTTACTGTGATTCCCCACTTCATTTTCCAAAAGCAATAGGTTAAGGATCCGTGAATCCCTACCTGCAATGAATGCTGAGTACCTCCATTATTTCTATTTACTTTGGGTTTTAGAACAAAACTGTTGTTGCAGTGCAATTGAAAGAATGTGATTGGGCTATTTGTGTGATTACACAATGCAGATGGTTCAATCGTGCAATTGAACAAATGAGGATCGCTTTATCGGGCGATTGGACCGGTGCGGATGAACAATGCAAATAGTGAGCTCCGTCGTACGAATGGAGGAACGACTGAGCCAATCGTGCGTATGAGAGGTGCGAATGCGTTCAGTGGTGCTATTGATTCAATCGTGCGACTGAAGGCTACTATTTTTCCAAAAACGAAGGTTTTGAACACTTTGACGCAAAAACATGAATTTCTCACCAACCCTAATTGCCGTATGCGGCAAAATGTTAACTTTTTGACATGGAGAAGTCGAAAACACTGTTTGACACAAAAAGATTACATTTTTGAGTGAAAAACATGAATTTTATATCAAAATCGATAGAATCACACGCAAATCAAGAGCAAAAGCCCTCATACCAGGACCATTTATGTACGGCGTAATAACTGATTTACGTTTGTACCAAACCAAATAATGCGGAATCCTATTTGATTGGCGATCCAATCAGTGAGAACGCTAGTATAATTGATCTAAGAATGATCAAAACATTAAGAACGATTGTAAGATGATTAACTGCGAACTATGAACTTGGAACGGGTATTCTAGGGTCTTTGGACGGCTAGGGTATGATTTAGTGCGTAGGGATTCAAATTGTTTTGTTTTTCCACAAATTAAATGGTATTTATAGGTTAGGGTCTAGTCGTGCAACTGAACCATTAGCATTGTTCAGTTGTGCGACTGAAGCATGCGATTGATCCATACGCACGACTGAAGCTCTAGTCGTGCAACTGAGTCAAACATATGTCTCAATCGTGCGACTGATCCAGTCTCCGGGTTCAGTCGTGCGACTGGTCAATTAGCATGAAATATTCATGCGTATGGTCCATTATCATGGCCTATTCGCATGAGAACTTCACACAATTAAGTTTAAATATGTTTCTCAATCATTATTGACTAAAAACTATGTAAACTACCACAAACCTATATAGTTGGTTCAATATGCGTTATCACACAATAAACAATGAAATGTTAAACATTATAAACATCAACCACATATTTTATTCAATTCATGCCCATTCAATTACATATATGTAAGACATGAAAGAATTTTTACATTAAGCTCCTAAACTAGGTACACATGTATCAACACACCGGAGATCCGCCGAAGTTCTTCCACAATATCACTATTACACCATCTTCGGGTTTTAGGGCACAACATCACCACCATCGTGATCAGCTCACCAAGATCTCACTGTTGATACCTTTTAATCGATGTCATTTACCTACCGGAGACTCACCGAAAGGTGGCTCGTTGGAAAAGGGTCGCCGGAACCCTATGGGGTCATTTCCTCATCCGATACTTGTGTGTGTTTTAGTTGTTGATTATATTAGGGTTAGGGTTTGTATTGACCAGTTGGGTTTTCGTGTGTAATTATTGGGCTAATTAAAAAAACAAATATGTGGGCTCATTAAAAATCAAAGAAATTGGGCTAAGAATTTTATGATTTTAACAATTAGGCTAGTTACAAGATTAATAACTAATAAGGGGTGGGCTAATAAAAAAATTTAAGAAATTGACTAGTTGGGATTAATTGATTTTATCCCAATAAAGAAATATTCAACGATTTTAACAAATTTACAAAAAAACAAACAAGCTGAACCGGCAGCTTGACCGCTGTTGCTAAGATTGCATAGTATGACATTTAAAATTTTATCTTTCCCGGGGGAAAATTATTTCACAATTTTTGTGAAAAATATTTTAGGGGCGTTTAATTGTTCAAAAATTTTAATAAAATGTCATATTTAGAAGACTTTAAATGAGATAATCTCATAATGTAAAAGCCGGTTTGACTCTTTTGCAGCAATGAAAAATGAAAAATTGTCAGATTTGATTGATCGATTCTTAAAGGTGGCAAATAATCTAAAGAAGCATGTTCGAGATCCCAGTAATCATGAACAGATTCAAAAGCTTCTCCACTCTCTTCCGTTTACATGGAATGACCAAGTTAAAATGCTGAAGCAGGAAAGAGGTTGTGTCGACACAAAAACTATGGATATGATCAACACACTAAAATCTCTCGAGCTGGATATCCAAAGAAACGAATTTCAATAAGCTTTGTTCCCACATCAAATCCATGCGCTTGATATTGATCTTGTTTCTTCTGTAACAAGCATACTTGATTATAAAACAAAGATGGTTGAAAAAATGAAGTTATTGAGAACTAATTCAGATTTAAATATTTAATTTAGAGAAATTTTTGACATAGACAATGAACCTTTGAGAGTTGACAATAACAGTAAACTAGTGTCTATGAGAACCATTGATGATAAGGCTGGAAAGGCTGATAAAAGAGAGGCTGAAGGTCAAAGAAAAGGAACAACAAAAAATCATAAGGGTTTGCAACTATGAGAAGAGCTTAGCTGTAGAACGAACTATCATAGGTCTTCCTTATGAGACTGTTCAATTATTTGGAATTTATAAGGCAAACAAATTGTTATTGGAAAATGAAAAAGAATTAAAAATAATCAATCAGGAATTAAAGAAAAATGAAGTTGCTTTTTCAAGGAAACTTAATGGAGCTTTGGCTGAAAATGATCATTTAGAAAAACAATTTTGGAGCGTAACATTGAAATTGTTAGGGACCGTGTATGTACGGAGTACTAACTGATAATGCCTGAATCCACATAAAATAGTGCGGAATCCTATTTTATTGGTGATCCAATCAGTGAGAACGCAATCCCGATCAATCTAACGATTAGAGAAATGTTAAGAACGAGTAGAAGATGATCAGATGCAAACTATGAACTTGGAATAGGCTTTGTGGACGCTCTGGACGGCTACGTTATGAGTATGTGTCAAAAGTCTTCAAGTGTTCCATTTTTCCATGATTAGGTGGTATTTATAGGTTTGTAGTCTTCATCCATGCGACTGACCTATGCGACTGATTCATACGCACGACTGAAGGTTCAGTCGTGCGATGGAGTCAATCTCATGTCTCACTCGTACGACTGATCCAGTCGTCTGGTTCAGTTGTACAACTGGTTCATTAGTATGATGTATTCATGTGTATGGTCCATAAGTATGGTCCATTCGCATGAAGACTCATACGACTACGTTTGAACAAACCTCTCAGTCATTATTGACTAAGAACTATGCATAACAACCTGAAACCTATACAGTAAGTTTATTATACTTTAACACACACTAATACTATGAAATATTAGACATTATAAACATCGAACACATATTATATATCATTTAACCCATTCATTGCATATGTGTAAGACATGACAACATTTACAATAAGCTCATAAACTAGGGACATATGTGTTAACAAACTCCCCCTTGGACCTAGTTTACTTTAACGTCTGACTTCCTTCACAAGCTCCTCAAACCTCTTGTACTTCTCCTCTCTTGTTACTCGTGCATGTATTTCAAACGGAAAGCAGAGTCGTATCACATTCTGGAATTGGAGAGATTGTACAATATCTTCCGCGTCATAGAATAGTGGCCACTTGTATAAAGTTTACACATCTTGAGCTAACAAGTTGGTAAGCCACATTGGGTCAAATACCCTCATAGTTTCCATTTTGCCCTCTCTGTTTAGAACTATGACCGCTTCATCCGTCCTCCGATCATAATACCACTATTTGAAATGTGGAGTGAAGTCCTGAGGCATTTCCTATAAGGGAATCTTGGACATCATGCATGGGGGACTCCAATTCAACACTACTTTAGGCCTTCCAGATATTGAATCCACTTCAGACCTACAGATGTACCTCTTTGGTTGTTGAGGTCTGAAGTTTTCCCATCTGGTGTGTTATTCCTTCTTTAATGCAGACTTGAACCAACCTGACATCTTTCTGGGATTAGCATACAACAGATTTAAGTATGTCAGTTGGTTGAGCTCAAAGCCTGGGAGAGTCTTCACATAATGAGGATACCTAAAGTTTAAGTCCTCAAAATAAACGTTTATAACATAATGAGGATACCTGAAGTTTCTCCCTTTTGTTAACATAAACGTTTAAGTCCTCAAAATACACCCACATAATGATCTTTCTAGACACCTTCTGATGTTTCTTGACCTTGTAGAGTTTGGTGTAAGCATTTGGCTTTTGAGCTGTGCGCTGGGCTGTTATTTTAGCAAAACAAGCAGCACATTCAGCCTTCTTTAAGTCAACATCTGCTTCTAAGGCTTGGGCTTGGCTTTCATCCTTATCCTTTTCTTTCTCTGTTCTTTCAGTTTTTCAAAAATAGCACTGCCAAAAGTGTCACCCAAGTTGGGGATCACATTTGCTTCTTGGTTAGTGTACTCTGGATAGTGATCAGAGGTGACATCCTCTATCTCTATTTCATCAACATCGTTAAGCTCATCATCACTCATAATATCGACCTTCGGAGCATCTTTGACGAGCTCATCAGGATTTAGTCCGAACATCTTAGCAAGTTGCTCATCGGTCAGGTCGTGTATAATTTCTCCTTCATCAGGAGTGTAGCTCACTGACCTTCTCACAATTCCTTACAAATCAAGAATCATGGTAAACTGAGACTTGATTTGCTGAAGGGGAGCAATATCATATTCATCTTGCTATGAAGTTTTATCTGCTTGATTTAAACATTTAGCACATCAATCATTAGTAGTTAATCAAGAAATTTAAACATAGATAAACATAGATTATTATAAATTACATTAACATAATATACGAATCAGCTACCAAAGTTTTTCTAAATACAAAACATCTAATCTTTACTTTTATCTTGATCGGTCAATTATTCAGCTGGTGAAGTTGAAGACGATGCTCCTTGATCTTGAGCTCTCTTAGAATGCCTTTCTTCACCCTGAGTAGAGGCTGATGCAGCAACATCAGCTTCTTTGTTATCATCGTCCCCTTTCTTCTTTGCACTCTGTCCTTCATCATCACCCTCATCGTGTTCACCCGAATCATCATCGTCATCATCATCATCATCACCATCATCATGATCATCATCATCTCCTTCCCTGATCTATAAAGGCTCATCTTTGGATCCTTTAAGCCTGACCATGATCTTTTTGTTGTTTCTTTCTAGGTACTCTATCCTTTAAACAAAATGTGCATTCTGTTCCTATAGTTTTGTAATATGCTCAACCTGAGCATCATTGAGCTCCATAAGCTGGTTAAGCTATCCAGCTCTTTGCTCATCGGCGGCGAGTAGCTTTAGAACCATTCGATTGAGGTTGGCTAGCTGTTCCTCTACCCGATAGAGGGTATAGTAGATCAATGGCTCAATGGGACTTGAGCAGATGTACTGGCTTGTTGGGTGGTGGTAGTGGTGGTGGATGTGGTGAATATGGGAGGTGGAATAGGACTGGATGGTGATGGAGTGGTTGTGGTAGTGGTGGTAGGAAGTGTGGTAGTGATGGTGGAAGGTGTGGTAGTGGTGGTAGGGGGTGTGGTAGTGGTGGTGGTAGTTGTGGTAGAGGTGGTGGATGTGGTGGTAATCAGGGTAATCCACCTCCTCTTGCTCTTCATGCCATAGGGCTATGCCATCCGCTTCCTCCTCAAGACCTTAGAACAGGATGCTACCCCTGGGCTAATGGGTTGGTCAGGGATGTATGATGGATTAGTAAAGTCAGTAGTAGCACCCCTGGACTCACCCTATCGTCCACTAAGTGCAGCAATCCCTTTATCAGTGGCAACCACCTTACTGCCTATTGTCCTTACCGATGGCTCCTCATCTAACTCTTCCTCCACATCTGGCAGGAAGTCTTGACGGAATGCAACTCTCTCAGTTCCACCCTGAGTGGATGGTGGAGATGATATATCAGTGGCAGTGGCCCTAGATGGAGGAGTATCTCCACTATCTTCACTGTTATCGTCATCGCCATCGTCATTGGGTAAAACATTGGGCTAAGTGTCTGAATTGACTGGGTTTGAGTAAGAGTGATATTCTTACTGAGAATCGAATATGATAATCAAGTCAATGATTGAGTGGCGGAAACAAACAATCAAAGAACATTCAAGCGAGAAAATTACTCATAAATGCTGTTTATATTGATATATGAAAGTTGATAAGTTATAGAGAATAATTAAAACAAAAATTCTCTATCTATCAGCCATCACCTCAGTACGAGGTTAACTATTCTATTTATAGACAAGACAAGATGCCTTTACAAAATTACAAAACCACCCCTGACCTATTACATCAAAAACTAGTCTAAGTCTTGATCCGTATCTCTACTTGTTCATCCGCATTGACAAATGCGGATGAGATAATCTTGATCAACTTTTCCACTTGATCATCAACATTGGTTAATGCGGATGAACAAATACTTGTGCGCATTTGGTTGGTCATCCATATTGTCAATGCGGATGATCAAAGTCTTGTCCGCATCTTCTTTTGTTCTTCCGCATTAGTTAATGCGGAAGAGTAACTTGTTCAGCATAAGTATTGTGTCTTCCGCATTAGTTAATGGGGAAGAGTAAACACTTGTCCACATCAGATTTTTGTCTTCCGCATTGACTAATGCGGAAGATAACACTTGTTATTTTTCTTGCATATCTTCATCCGCATTGCATCTTGGACTTTTGGGATTCTAGCTGAACAATCATCAATTCACCCATTGAGTTGGCATGTATGATCCTTTCAGGGTGCAACATGAGTCACTATCATCGTGGCGTCACTTCTTGCGTGCTGGCGGCACATAGTCTTCCCCGGCCAGATGCCCAAATAATCTTCTTAACGGGGGCTTCACCTGCTTGCCCCGGTACATCTTCATCCTACCGAACGTAGTATCATCCATAATCTCAAGAGTGACAACATCATCTCTCTCTTTTGGCTGCGAAGGAAGCTTCTGGTCAATAATCATCTGCAGGAAATGAGGGTACATGCAGAAGCCTTCCTTGCCCTTGGCTTTTATATTCTCTACCATATATGTGAAGATCATCCGACAGAAACTGAACGGATGGTCCAGTACCAGAGCTACGTAAGCATTCCTGATTGGATCAGACATCTCATCAAAACCACCTTTCCATGTGGCTATGCACTTGAGGAGCATATGGGCCATGTACTTGAACTCGGGGCACAGATTCCTCTTGTTGACACACCTGCATTAATGTCCCCAGCATACTTGATCCTAAGAAAACATCCCTGAACCGTCAGGGATGCAGCCTGGTTCGGCAGTCACCATCTTCGCCAAACTCCAAAACCCTCCTCAGATCATCCTCGCTAATCTTAATATCCTGACCCAAAATAGAACTCCAAATACGATGAGGCTCAGCGGACCTGTCTACTTCAACGCTTTCCCGGAAAGCCTGCTGAATCGATCTATATGGTGTGTACGATGTAGAGATGGCCTTGAAGATCCTCGATCTCTGTAAAAAGGCAATAATCCCCGCGAACTCAGAAGCGTTCCAGGATGTGACGTCAAGATGAGCACATAGGTTGTGCTTAGTGCTCATAGTCCATCTACTAGTCATGTTCTGTAACACAAGATACATATACGTTAGAAATTTTGTAAATCAATGGCATTTGGATTTTAATGAGCTTCAATCAGTTTGTTCAATCGTGCGAATGGATAATGCGACTTAGTTTTAGTCGTGTGATTGAGCTTAGTCGTACGATTGAGCCTACGAGTGGGCTTAGTCGTATACTATCCCATGCGGTTGAACCAGTCTTACGACTGAACTCATACGCATGGTTCATTCTTGCGATTGAGTCAGACGCCCAGCTCAATCGTGCGATTGAAGTTCATCAGCAAGTCCATTCGCATAAGTCTATGTTCGATACTTTTAAATTAGTTCTTGGTCTAAACTTGATGTTAAATGTTGTGGTTAGGCTTATTAGACTTGCAAAGGCTCAAAATAATACCTAATAGTGTTTAAATTAATGATTTAATCCATTTTATGGTTTATTTTGAAAACTTTGTCTTGATTCTTGTTTTGACCAATTTAGGTCATTAGGGATTGATTAAACCGAACATTGAGGTCGATTTTCATCTCACATTACCTGTAGATACAGAGAGTAATCGTTAGAGTCACAAACAAGATGCTAAATCACTTAAACGAAATTTGGGCAGAGTAACTTTGCTTTGGTGCGACTTGAGAGCGATTGAGGGGTGATGAAAATGTGCAACCGACTCCCCTCTATTTATACTTAGTTTACTTTCAGTCGTGTGACTGGACCTATTCGCATGCTTGATTCGTGCGACAGGGGCTCAGTCATGCGACTGGCTCAGTCTGTCACATCCATTCGTGTGATTGGTTCATTATGGTAATACAATCGCATGGATTGACCATGCTTATAGTCTAATCGTAGATCAGGTCCACACGTATGGTTCAATCATGCGATTGGCTCATACTCATGATCCAATCGTGTGACTGGTCCATACTTATGGTCCAGTCATGCGAATGGCTCAACTTATGAGTTTGACCTCATGCACTTTCAAACACTTAACCTGTTAACTATTAATAAGATGTTATGACTATTGATCATCTCAGACATGACCTTTTTAATTTGAAAAACTGTTGATCACGTCAGATGTGATCCTTTTAACTTAAAACCCGATTGGTCACCTCAGACATGACCCCTTTTAGCGACTGATTCACAGATTGAATCGAGATGTATAGTCTGACTTTTACCTACCAAATAACTAAAGATAAATAAAACAGCTCGAAATTTAAAAAAACAAAACTAGATACATTTTTGTATTTTTGATTGGAGATGGATTTAAACCTATTAGAGTACATCTAACCGATTTTACTTCCTGGACAGTACAACTTCAACTCTATTTTATCATTTCTGGAACAATTCATTATGGAATCATACAAGTATATCAGAATCATTTGGGACCTTTAGTAAACTATTTTGATGCTAGATTCTTGTTTTGACCGAGAGTCAATAGCAATTTTAGGAAATCATACTAGAGCTATAAGATGCACATAATGATTTTGACTTTCATGAACTGTAGCTCATGATGATTGTCAATATACTTGTCCTCTTAAATCCATACACTGATTTTTGACACACATGGTGATGAGTTAAGGTTTAATTATTCCAACAAGCATTTGCGGATCCCCCGCTTACATGGTAATCAACGTTCCTCAGAAGATTTTTTGAGTGTTCTACGGTATATTAGAAGAAGAAACTATTCTAAGAGCTTTCAAAGAGATGCCAAGCCTCAGGTCAGTGCCATTGCACAGTAGAGAGGTGCAAACAACAATGAATTCTAGAATATTTAGGTTATGCTTATCCTCAGTCAGTGCACCGCACAGTAGAGAGGCACAAAACCTATTTTCTTGTTAGAGCATTTATTTTTCTTTTTGCACATAACGCACCAACAACATAAGTTATTTGCTTTATTTCATTTTGCATTTTTCCATGTGCATTGCTCATTTATATGGTCGTCCACACACATTTGTGGCGTTTATTTTGCTCTTCACCTTATTGAAACTGCGTTGATTGTGTTAACTAGGATAAGATGGGAACCCACAGCGAGTTGAACAACTTAGTTTGAACTTTAAACCACCAATGAGGTTACTCATCTAACGTGTTGAATCTACTGACATATCTGTCCGGACCGTTATCGGTACGAAGTACTAACTGATTTATGAGTGTACCAAACCAAATAGTGTTGAATCCTTTTTGATTGGCGATCCAATTAGTGAGAATGCAAGTATAATCGATCTTAAGATGAATCAAAATGTTAAGAACGATTGCAAGATGATATTCTACGATCTATGAACTTGGAACAGGTTATCTTAGGTCTCTGGACGGCTAGGGTATGATTTAGTGCGTAGGAATTCAAATTGTTATGTTTTTCCACGAATTAGGTGGTATTATAGGTAGGGTCTTCTAGTCGTGTGACTGAACCATTAGCCTGGTTCAGTCGTGTGACTAAAGCATGCGGTTGATCCATCCGCACGACTGAGGTCCAGTCGTGCGACGAGTCAATCGTATGTCTCAGTCGTGCGACTGATCCAGTCTCCTGGTTCAGTCGTGCGACTGGTCCATTAGCATGAAGTATTCATGTGCATGGTCCCTTAACATGGTCCCTTCGCTTGAGAACTTCACACGATTAAGTTTAAGCACATTTCTCAATCATTCTTCACTAAGAACTATGTAAACAACCACAAACCTATATAGTTAGTTCAATATGCGTTATCACACTATAATCAATGAAATATTAAATGTTATAAGCATCATCGACACATTCCATTTCATTCAAACCCATTCTATTATATAAGTAAGACATGAAAGACATATTACATTTGAGCTCCTAAACTAGGTACACATGTATGTACAAACTCCCTTTTGGACCTAGTACTCTATTTTTTAACATTCTTGATCAGCTCCTCAAACTTCTTGTACTTCTCCTCCCTTGTAACTCCTGCAAATATTTTGAATGCAAAGCAGAGTCTTATCACGTTTTGAAACTTGAGGGCTTGTACAATGTCTTGAGCGTCATAGAACAGTGGCCACTTGTATAAAGTGTAGACATCGTCAGAAGACAAGTTACATTGTCCGAAGACAAGTTAGCCAAATGGGTCAAATACCTTGATAGTTTCCATATTTCCATCTCTATTTAGAACTATGACCCCCTCACCTGTTCTCCAATCATAGTACCACCACTTAAAATGTTGAGTGAAGTCCTATGGCATTTCCCTTAACGGAATTCTTGACATCATGCGCGGAGGACTACACTTCAACACTATCTTTGGCTTTCTAGTAATGGCATCAACTTCAGACCATCTCATATACTTGTCGATTGTTGAGGTTTGAAGTTGACCCACCTCGTGTGGTACTCTTTCTACACTGCAGCCTCAAACCAGCCTGACATCTTTCAAGGGTCAGCATATAACACTTTCAGTTTGGCGAGCTGGTTGAGCTCAAAACTAGGGAGAGTCTTCAGATCATGTGGGAATCTAAGGTACTCGATTCCCTTCTCCTTCTTCATGGCATATACATTGAGATCTTCAAAATCGGCCCACACGATAATCATGGCTCACACCTTGTGATGCTTCTTCACGTTGTAGAGCTTCGTGTAGACAATAGACTTTGGAGCAGTGCGTTGGGCTATGATCTTCCGCAAAACATGCCGCCCATTCAGCCTTTGATGTTGACTTCGACGTCCGAGGCTTGGGCTTGATCCGGATTCTTGAGTGATTCTTGATCCATCTGATCCAGTTTATCGATTGTATCACTGACTAGAGTGTCACCCAAATTGGGGACAACATTACCTTCTTTTTCAGCATACTTTGGATCGTGTTGGGCTATGACGTCGTCAATCTCTATCTCGTCCACATCATCAAGCTCTTCGTCACTAGCCACCTCACAGTAGGGGCATCTTTGACTAGTTCATCGGATTCAACCGGAACATCTCCGCTAGTCGCTCATGAGTATTATCGCGAATTATTTCTTCTTCTTCTAGAGTATAACTCATAGATCTCCTAACAATCCCTTGCAATCAAGTATCATAGTGAATTGAGACTTGATTTGCTGTAAGGGAGCAACATCGTACTGGTCTTGCTGAGATGGATGATCTACTTGATTTAAAAATTTAACACATCAATCATTTGTCAATAATCAAGACAGTAAAATAGCAAATATATATACATAAACATTAAGTACATAAGTTTAATACATGATTCGATTACACAAGATTTAATTTACATAAACGTCTAAATATTACTTTTATCTTGAATCATGTGCTCCGCTTCAGGCGGGGCTGAGGTCGAGGCACCCTGGTCCTGAGTCTTCTTGGTGCGCCTCTCTCTAGCATGTGAGGCCTTTGAAGCACCCGCATCGCCTCCTTCCGCATCATCATCCTTATCATCCTCATCCCTTCCTTCATCACCTCCATCGTTTGTCTCATCCCCACCATCATTCTCATTATCTTCATCCTCACCATCATCATCATCTTCTTCTCTGATCTTCAGAGGCTCTTCTTTGGATCCTTTAAGCTTGAGCATGATAGACCTGTTATATGTCTCTAACTCCTCAATCTTCTTTGCTGATTGGGCTTTATGCTCCTTGAGTTGGATGATTTCCTGAGCCTGCTGAGAGATCTGCTGTGATTGGGCAGCAGTTAGCTCCACTAGCTGTCATAGCTGAGCAACCTTCTCATCATCGGCAACCAACAGGTTCAAAACCATATGATTAAGTGCTGACAGCTGTTCCTCTACCCCACTTGGAGGTAGAGATGATCCTAAGGGGAATATGGGTGAAATGATGGTCATGCTTGGTGGCTAGTGGTGGATGTGGTGAATATTGGTGGTGGTATGTGAGTGGGTGGAGTGGTAGTAGTGGTGGTTGGTGAGGTAGTGGTAGGTGGAGGTGTGGTAGTAACGATGGGTGGTGTAGTAGTAGTAGTGGTGGGTGAGATAGTGGTGATGGTGGTAGCTGTGGTGGCAGTGGGTGAAGAGGTTGTGATCTTGGGCTTGATCCTGTGGGGCTGAGCATTCCACTTTTTCCTCGAACCCTTTGAGGAGGATGATCCCCCTGGGATGTTGGACCGAGCTGGGGTGTAGGTAGGATGAGTCATAGTCTCCAAGACTCGCCCGGGCATCCACCAACCGCCTGTATCCCTCTTTCGGTGGCAACAACCTTGCTGCCCATCATCCGAGTCAATGGTTCCTCATCCTCCTCCTCCTCCTAAGGAGGACGGAAATCCTCATGGAAACCAGCTATGGTAGCATATCCATGAGTGGGTGGTGGAGGTGTAACATGTGTAGTGGGGCCCTACATGAAGCGGGGCCAGAGTCTCCACCATCACCATTTTCATCATCATCTGACTCATCAGTGGGGAGCATAATATGCTTCGTATCTAAGTCGTTGTCGTCGTGGCACCACTTCTTTCGTTACGGTGCCACATAGTCCTCATGGGCCATATGCCCGAACAGCCGCCTGACAGGGGGTTTCACTTGCTTCCCCTTATACAACTTCATCCTGCCCAAAGGTATCATCCATCACCTCGAGCACCACGGCATCCTCCTTGTCCTTTTGTAGTTGTGGGAGCTTCTGATCAATAATCATCTGCATGAAGCGAGGGTACATGCAAAATCCTTCCTTCCCCTTTGCCTCGATGTTCTCCACCAGATAGGTGAAGATCATCCTGGGGAAGCTGAACGGATGGTTCAGCACCAATGCCACATAGGCATTCTGAATCTGATCTGAAAGCTCATCGAAGCCTCCCTTCCTGGAGGCAATGCACTTGAGCAGCACATGGGCTAAGTACTTGAATTAGGGGTATAGGTTGCTCTTGTTGAGCACCCTGTGGTGATATCCCCTGAGTACTTGGCCCGCAGAAAGCAGCCCCTTACTGTGAGTGGGTGTAATGGGGTAGGGCAGTCAGCATTATCCCAGAACTCTAATACAATCATGAGATCATCCTCAGTGATCTCAATGGCCTCACCAAAGATAGAGCTCCTGATACGGTGGGGCTCTAAGGTCCTGTCAATAACCGTGCCTTCCCAGAAAGCCTGCTGGACTGACTGGTATGGTGTGCATGGAGTCGATATGGCTCAGAAGATCCTTGATCTCCATAGGAAATTAATAATGCTCGAGAAATCAGCTGTGTTCCTGGATGTCAGATCGAGATGAGCACAGATGTTGTGCTTCGTGCTCATGTCCAACGACTAGCCATCTGTTACATAGTGTAGATAAACGTTAGTGTGTGTCAATCAGAAACAATTTGATTCATTTCAACTTGAAGTTTTATGTTCTGTCATGCGAATGAACTGTGTGATTGAGATTTAGTCATTCGATTGAGCTCTTACGCACAACTGGCAGCATGCGACTTGGATTAGTGGTATGCTAGCTCATGTGGTTACCCTAATCGTGCGATTGAACTCATATGCATGGTACAATCATGTGATTGAGCCATTCGCCCAGCTCAGTCGTGCGATTGAAGTTTATCAGGGTGTCCATTCGCATGATAGACTGTCTGTCAATTCAAATTCAAGTTTGCGCAAAACTTAATGTTAGACGTCGTGGTTGGCTCATTAGTCTCGCAAGTGACCGATAAACCCTAATACCCTTTAATTTCACACTATACTTAGTTTTATTAGTTTATTAGTCAACTAAGTCTCGGTTCTATTTAGGGCTAAACTCAGTCATTCAGGGCAGAAATCGATTGACATTTGAGTAGATTGCACCACACTGTACCTGTATAATCACTGGAAATTGTCAGAACATAACAATTTGTAGTCTAGAAAGGTCAAATTAAAATCGGGCAGAGTAACGGTAGAGTCGTGCGATTTGGAGCGATTTGGGAGTGATGAGAGACTGCGACCGATTCCCTCTCCTTTTATACTAGGGTTTCCTTCAATCGTGTGACTGAGCCTTGCTGCATACTTAATTCGTGCGACTGAGGATCAGTCGTGTGACTGGCACAGTCGGTTACCTTTAGTGGTGCGACTGTGTCACGCAGTTATCTCAATTCATCTGATTGGTTCATTTTGTGAACCAATCATGTGAGATTACTCATGCCGATGGTCCAATTGGACGTTTGGGCCATGCATGTGGTTTAGTCATGCAATTGGACTAATACGGATGGTCCAATCGTACGACTGGTCCATACTCATGGTACAGTCATGCAAATGGGCTTATACGGATGGTCCAATCATACGGCTGGTCCATACTCATGGTCCAGTCGTGCGAATGGGCTCATACTTATGATTTTGAGTTTATGATCATTTGACACTTAACCCTTTTAACTATAGATAAAACATTTTAAGCATTCTATATTCACAAACATGACCATTTCAACTTCAAAAACCTTTGATGACCTCAGACATGATCCTTTTAACATTAGAATACTCGTTTGGTCACCTCAAACGTGACCCTTTTTAGTGATTAGATCCCAGACAGAATTCCAATACGTAGTCTGACTTTTAACAACTAAACTGACAAAATTAAACAAATAAAACTACTAGAACTGAAAAATAGAATTTAAACATATTTTTGTAAATTTTGTGTGACGTGGAAATCCTAAGATAGATATCTAACAGATTTATTTCTCGAAGAGGCAGCTTCAAGTTATTTTGACCATAAGTGGAACGATTCATTATGGAATCATACTGGTAAATCAAATTATTCGGGACATGTTATCAAAACATTTTGATGCTCGATTCTTGTTTTCATCAAGAGTCATTAGCAAGTCTAGGAAATCATACTAGTCCCACAAGATGCACACAGTGGTGTTGACTTTTAGGAGTTGCAGCCACGATGATTGTGAGTATACTTGTCCTCTTAAATCCATACACAGACTTTTGACACAGATTCGTGATAGTTTAAGGTTAATTATTTGAACAAGCATTTGTGGATCCAATGCTTATATGGTAATCAACATTCCTTAGGAGATTTTTGAGCGGTCTACGGGTAGTATTCAAGAAGAAACTATTCTAGAGCTTTCAAAGAGTTGTAAAGCCTCAGGTCAGTGCCACCGCATAGCAGAGAGGCGCAAACACCAATGATTTCTAGAATATTTAGGTTATGCTTATTCTCAGGTCAATGCCACCGCACAGCAGAGAGGCACATAACCTATCTTATTGTATTGAGCAATTTTATCTTTTTTCACAGATCGCAACAACCACATAGGTTGTTAGTTTGATTGCTTTTTGCATTTTTCATCATGTGCTTTGCTCATTTTATGGTCATACGCACACATTCTTGGTGTTTATTTTGCTCGTCATCCCTTATTGGAACTTTTGTGTTAACGAGAGATAAGATGATAACCCACAGTTTGCTGAACAACTTAGTTTGAGCTTGACATCACCAACGAGTTCTGCTTATCTATTGTGTTGAATCTACCGACACATCATCAAATGGTCTAGCAACCTCTAGGTCTACTTTTTTCGTAGTTATTAAACCAGTATCACACATACGATCTCATTTCTCTTAGCTTGCCTGTCCTCCTCCCTCCTTTTTTTTAAATTAAGTACCAACTTAACCTATTCTCCCCCTAAAATTCTAAAACCGAAACAATTTTTGCTTTTAGGATTTTAATAGGCGAAGAAATAAAATAAATAAAATAATAAAATGAAATCTACTTGTCCACTAAGTACTGTCATGGTCGGAAATCTAATCACTCTTCTTTTTAATGCCGTTGACCTCTAACAGATATAGAAAAAATGGTTTATCAAAAGCCTTTGTCTAGAGGTCAGCGCGTTGGAAATCCGTATTAATTTTAACAACATCGATTATGTTCTTTTCCAAACAATCACGCACAAAATGATATTTAATGCCGATGTGTTTGGTCTTAGGATGTTGGACAGGATTTTTAGTTATGGCTATAGTAGTTGAATTATCAAAACATATGGGAGTGTCAGAGAATTTCAAACCATAGTCCCGGATTTGCTGTTGAATCCAAATGATTTGAGAACAGTAGCTTGCCGCAGCAACATATTCAGCTTCACAAGTTGATAGTGCAACTCATATTTGCTTCTTACACTGCCACGTGACTAATCTTCTTCCAATGAATTGACATCCCGGTGATGTTGACTTGTAGTTCATTTTGCAACCACCGTAATCCAAGTCACTATACGCTATAAGCTCGAAACCATCATCATGAGGATACCACAACCCGAGTGTTGGAGTACCCTTCATATAACGAAATATCCTTTTAATGTCGATAAGATGGTTGACCTTTGGTTTTGCCTGATATCTGGAACATAGACACGTCACGTAAATGATATCAGGTCATGAGGCGGTGAGGTACATGAGAGATCCGATCATTCCTCGGTACATAGTGGCATCAACCAGATTGCCACTTTGGTCAGGTGCCACATCATGGTTTGTAGCAAGTGGAGTTGCAGCTGCCGAAAGATTCCCCATATGGAACCGATGGAGAATATCGCCTAGATACTTAGTTTGATATAGGAAAATTCCCTTAGGCGTCTGAACCACTTGTAACCCGGGAAAGAACTTTATTTCTCCCATGGCACTCATCTCAAATTTTGCCTCCATTACTTCTTCAAATTCTTTACGCAATTCTTCATTTTTGGACCCAAAGATTATGTCATCAACATAGATTTGTACCAGTAGTAAGTCACCATCCTTTTCTATGATAAAAAATGTACAATCAATCACCCCTCTTCATAACCCGTGTTTCACAAGATGAGTCAAGAGCTTCTTATACCATGCTCTGGGGCTTGATGAAGCCCGTACAGAGCTTTGTCTAACTTGTAAACTCTGTCCCGATGATACGGATCCTCAAATCCCTCCGGTTGACTGATGTACACTATTTCTCAGATTTCACCATGAAGGAATGCACTTTTCACATCAAGCTTATAGACTTTAATCTTCATATACGATGCATAGGCTAGGAAGATATAGATGGCTTCCATTCTTTCCATGGGTGCAAACACTATGTTGTAATCGATTTCCTCGACTTGTCGAAATCCTTGTACAAGTCGAGCCTTGTTTCTGATAATGACCCCTTGTCATCCTTCTTGCATTTTAAAACCATTTAGTTCCAATGACCTTTGCACCTTTAGGTCTATCCACCAGTGTCCATACACCTAACTTCTTGAATTAAAGAAGTTCTTCCTGCATGGCACTCACCCAAGCCTCATCGTTTAAGGCATCACTTACATATTTTGCCTCAAATTGAGAGACAAAACATCGATAAGCACGGTCATGAAGGTAGCCTTTTTCCATGACTAAGGCATAATCAGCTGAATATAATTGATTTCTTGTCTGAACTGCTGATCTGACATCCCTAGTGACATTGTCTAGAGGATGATAGATATTTAAGCGTGATCCGGGAGTTGTGGGAACTACTACGTCATTATCTAGATTGTGGACCACAGGTTCAGTATATGAGGTAGTAGGAGTGCGAGGTTCCGAAGAATCAAAGGCATCAGCATCAGATGCTTGTGTACTTGTAATAGTAGGAACCTGTGCCTCCTAATTGACCTGATCAGTCTCCACCGCTTCATCGTCGGAGGAGGAGTCACTTACGTCAAGCGCTCCCCCTAAATGAGTAGATGACTCACCTTGTGAACCAAATGTTATTGAGTCTTGTGATGGTGTGTTTAAGACATCATACATCATTTTGGTTGCTAACTCATCTTTAGAAGTGGAGAAAGGGATGTTGTAGGACTTAAAGAATCCATCATAATCGAAAAAGAATGTAGGTCCTTTTCTAGCTAGGGGGTGGTGTATCTCTAAACATCCATGTTACACCACACTTCTACTTGACCAGTTGAGTTATTGTAAACTCTCTTATTCAGTATGTTGTATCCTAGAAAGATCCCTTCGTCAGCCTTCTCGTTGAACTTGCCTTCCTAAATTTTCTTCAAAGGGTGCAAGGTGCGCCGAACTATTCGAGGTACTCTAAATTTGGTTTACATCGTTGAAGTAGCTCATAACACGTCTTACGTCGTTGCCTTCCTAAGCCTTCTCGTTGAAGTAGTTCGTAACACGTCTAGCTGGGGGGTAGTGTAACATGCATTTGCAACTGCCGCATTCTGAAATTGGATGGGCAGTTTCGAGTCTGCTAGCATCGTCCGTGTTGTCTCTATCAAGCTGTGATTCTTTCTCTCAGCAACTCTGTTCATTCGTGGAATGTAGGCAGAAGTGAATTGGTGCACAATTCCCTTTGGTTTGCAGAATTCCTCCATCCATTGGTTCTTGAACTCGGTACCATTGTCTGAGCATACTTGTCTTACCTTCAGCTTGTAGAGAGACTCTAATGTAGTTACTAACTCTTTGAATAACTCAAATATTTCTGATTTGGATTTCAGAAACATTACCCAAGAGAATCTTGAGTAGTCATCTATAACTACATAACAATACAAGTTGCTGACCATGCTCCTTGTACTAAATGGACCAAACAGATCCATGTGAAGAAGCTGAAGAGGCAGTTCTATGGAATGAACTTTCTTTTCCTTATGAGACTTCTTAGTTTGTTTGCCTTTCTTGCGGGCAACACAAAAATCTGGTAATTGGAAGTTTTTGATGTTGACTCCTCGCACAAGACCATTCTAGATCAAGTGATTCATCTTCCGTGGATTGATGTGTCCCATTCTCCTCTGCCAGGAGATCACATCCTTCTCTGTAGCCTTTTACATGAAGTACTAAACTTGATGATCCGTTGTGGAGGCATTTGATAGATCCAAGACATAAAGATCTTTATATCTTGAAGCTGACATTAAGACTTGGTCCTCCGGGATCACATAGTCCTTTTTCAAAATATAGCACTTCTTGCAGTCGAATACTACTTTAAAACCTTTGTCACAGATTTGGGATACAGAAAGCAAATTATTTTGAAGTTGTTGAACAAAGTTTACCTTATCAAACTTCACTTTCTGGTTCCCTAATTCCCCTTGAGTCGTAATGTAACCTCCTTTGTTTCCAGCAAATGAAACATGACCTCTTTTAATTTGTTTGACGTTTGACAGGAGTGCTAGGTTCCCAGTCACATGCCTAGATTCTCCGCTATCTACGATCCATGTATTTGTTGTAGCGTACACCCTGCACATTCAATGGAATCATTAGTTGAGGTTAGGGAACCAAGCCTTAATCGGCTAGGGTGTCACAGAGGCATCACACATCATAAATTCCACCCATTGTCTATTTGAAGGTGAGGGAAGATCATTCGTGTTCTTGTTCTCATTATCAGACATTGAACTAGACATTTCTTTCCATAAGCCAGTTTTGTGTAAGGCATGTTTGTGATAAACAGACGATTGACTTATGGTTCGAACTTTATGTTCACCTAGTCTTCTTGGTGTAGTCATAGAGGTCTTTTTTGAAGAAATGGGTTTTGGATCATGAAGTTCAACCTTTTTCTTAGGTGTCTGGTAGTAAGGACATTTAGAGGCGATGTCTCCATACATTCCACAGTTGTAGCATGATCTATTTCGACATGTTGATATGGCTGTTTCTGTGGAGAAGTGTGTGACACTCGTGTGACATTGACTTGGTTGGGTTTTGACACCTTTTTTTCAGATGTTTTATCTTGTTTAACAAAATTAATTGTTTGAACCTTTGTAACATCTTTACTCTGTTATTTATCTGGACTTAGACATGATGAGCACGTTTGGTTTATTTGTTTGGTCTGTTGAAGTTCAGAATTAGATGTATTTGATCCAGACTTCAGCTTAAGTTTCTCAAATTATTCATCCAAATTAATAATAGGCAATTTACCATTTGACTTTGGAGTGGGCCCCTTTTGTTTAGTGATAGATTCAATGGGTCTACTTGTGAATCTGAATCACTTACAAGAGGAGTGGACACCACATGATCCTTGATTGGGTTGTTATTAATTGGTTTACATTTAGCATTTAACATGGTCTCATGTGGTGGTGGTACCACATTGTAACCCAAACCCTCCCTGTTGTTGCGTTTTCTCACTAAGTGCTGGACTATGTGAGAAGAACTAGTCCAACTATGCAGTTTTTGTTTTAATGAAATTAGTTCGACTTTCAAAACTGCTTCTTGTTTCTTAGCTTTTTCAAGTGAGTTTAAATAGAACTTAATATCATTTACTTGGTTAAAAGCCACAACTTTGGTTTCCCTAAGTTTTTTATTGAATAGTTCTATCTTTTCTTTGTAACTATGCTCATTTTGTTTTAAAATCCTGTTTGCTTGTATGCATAGTTGCAAGTCCTTTACTAAGCGATCATTATGATCTAATAGCCTAGCAAATTTTGAATCAATGCTATCACTAAAATTTATTAAATTCAGAACAAGCATGATTATTGAAAAATTGGTCAGTGGAACTTACCTGAGAAGGTTCAGTTGAATCAGCCCTGATAGCAAAGTTTGACTTTTCTGGTGCTGGTGATTCTGAACATGTTTCACTTTGACCTTCTTCATTAAGGTTACTGACCACATTTGCAGTTTCTTCTTTATTTGCCATTGCGAGCTCCACTACTATATCACCTTCACTTGCCGAGTCATTATCCAAACCCTCAACACATGCAATGTTAGATTCTTCCGAAAACACAAACCCAAAGGTCCAATCTTGTCCTTCATTTTCGTGAGCCATCATTACCTAGAAAGATGTGAAGTTTGTATGTGGTCAAGCTCAAGAGAAGACGTTCGAGGAATTGAAGGCGAGGTTGACTCAAGCTCCTGTTCTGTCATTACCCGATGGAAGTGAAGATCTCATGGTATGTTTTGATGCTTCCCACTCGGGGTTGGGGTGTGTCTTAATGCAGAGAGGGAAGGTTATAGCCTATGTATCTCGAGCGTTGAAGGCCCATGAGGTTCATTATCCTACTCATGATTTGGAGGTAGCACTTGTGGTCTTCGTGTTAAAGATTTGGAGGCACTACCTATACGGTACGAAGTGCGCGATATTCATTGACCACAAGAACTTGAAGTACTTTTTTCAGCAGAGAGATTTGAACATGAGTCAAAGGAGATGGTTGGAGATCATAAAAGGCTACAATCTCAAGATCCATTATCATTCGGGCAAAGCCAACATGGTGGCAGATGCCTTTAGCCGGAAAGAGAGACCCGAACCGATTCGGGTGAAAGCTTACCAGTTGATCATGACCTCAGATGTAATGAAGCAAGTCAAAGAGTTTCAATATGAGCCATTGTAGAATGAGAGGTCTGGTTCCAGAATTGAGTGAAAACACACTTGGTGTTAGAACTCGTTTTGGACGATTGTGGATTCCTCGTTTTGGGGATCTACGCGTGACGATCATGGATGAAGCTCATAAGACTCGATACTCTATTCATCCTGGTGCTACAAATATGTACCAAGACATGAAGAAAAATTATTGGTGGCGGAGTATGAAGCGTGATGTGGTGGAGTATGTGAGTAAATTCCTTACTTGTTTACAATTGAACGCCGAGCACCAATAGTTGTATGGGAAGATCCAACCTTTGGTATACCGGAGCGGAAGTGGAACATATCACCATGGACTTTATTATGAAGCTATCGCGTACCGCACGAGGTTATGATGCCATATGGGTGATACTTGATCGTTTGACGAAGAATGCTCACTTTCTACCGATCTGCGAGACATATTCGTCCGAGAGGTTGGCTGATCTTTTCATTAAGGGGATTGTAACTCATCATGGGGTGCCGGTGTCTATTTTGTCTCATCTGGACACCCGGTTTACATCAAAATTTGGGAAGAAATTCCATGATGCAATGGGGACGAGGTTGCATATTAGCACGGCTTATCATCCTCAAATGGATGGTCAGTCGGAGAGGACGATTCAAACACTGCAAGATATGCTCCGGGCATGCGTCATTGATTTTGGAGGAAGTTGGGATGACCACTTACCGTTAGATGAGTTCTCATATAACAACAATCATCATTCAAGTATGGGTATGCCCTCGTATGAGATACTATATGGTAGGAGATGTAAGACACCCATGTGTTAGGGTGAAATTAGTCAAAAAGAGCTAGGAAGGGCATTATTCGATTCAGAAAGCAGGGCAAGTTGAGCCCAAGGTATATAAGGCCTTTCCAAATCATTGCTCGAGTAGGAGAGGTGGCCTATAGATTGGAGTTACAAGATGAGTTAATTGGAATTCACTCGACATTCCATGTATCTCATTTGAGAAAGTGTCTAGCAGATGAAGATGTGATTGTACCACTGGAGGATATCAAGGTAGATTAACGTCTCAATTATGTAGAGAAACTAGTGGTGATCATTGATTGAAAGGAGAAGAGGCTGAGGAATAAAGTGGTTCCTCTTGTGCGTGTATAGTGAAAGCACGGGAAGGGATCTTAGTTTATGTGGGAGACTAAAGAAGAGATGAGACAGCAATACCCACGATGTTTGAGGAATAACAGGTTTCGGGGAGGAAACCTAAATAGGGGGTGGACTTGTAACACTAGTTTTTTTTAAAATCAATAAAGAAGAATGAATTGAAGAAAAAGAAGGAAAATAAATGAAACCCATGTCTAGGGGTTAAAAGTGAGAATAAGGACAAAACCTTTGAAAAGTTAGGAATAAAGGTGGCATGGCCGCCCATCACTCTCTCTACACACAAATTCATGGATATTTTTAGAGAGAGAAGGAAGGAGAGCAGAAACTCTTGGTTTTAGAAAGAAGAACAAGAAAGAGTTCGAATTCAAGGTAAGAATTCATGCTTTCATGGTGTTCTTAACTAGTTTTATCCACGTGTTATGATATGTGTGTTTGTATGTGTTCGGGTATGTTTTTAGTGGGTTTCTAGGAGGTTGAACTCAATTGCAAACGAGTTTGGAAGAAGCCATACTCAAGAGCTGCAAAGGTGAATTCTAGAACCCCTCTTTTACGTGTTTTAACTGATTTTTGGGGCTGGTAATGCATGAACTTACGTTTTTATAAAACTGGGTTCTATACCCGTATGAATGAATGTGTGTATGATGTGATTGTGGGTTGTGTTCACGCTTGATGATGTTATGGTTGTGTTCACGCTTGATGATGTTATGATTGTGTTTCTAAGACTTAGAATGTAAGATTTAAGCTTAGAACATGATAGATAGTGTTTGGGAACTAAAATATGATGTTTAGGGCTCATATGTTTAACTTTTATAATCTGCCCAAGTGTTCAAAAGTCAATGCGGATTACCATTTTCCACTATGTAAGTCAATACGGATGAGCATTGACCACTAAGTAAGTCAATGCGGATGGAAAGTCAATGCGGATAGAAAGTCTAAGTGTGAGCTAATGCGGATGAGGAAATGAGGATGAGCATTAACAAAGGTGGATGGGTAAAGTCAATGCGGATGAACAAAAGGAAGTGCGGATGAACAAAAGGAAAATGTGGATGAACACTTAGAATATTTTCTGACTTTTTGGGGAAAAAGTTGAAATTTAGGCTTTGGCTTAGGAGGTTCCCGGGGGCTATGTAACTTGACTTTTTGAGGCCATAGATGATGTGATGGGCATTGTATGATGATGTTATGGTGTATGATTGATGCTTATGTATGATGGTATGAATCATGGTATGTAGGATGTATGTTTGTTTATATGATGCCCTGTATGATGATGTTGACTGTGTATGTTGATGTTCCTTCTTATTATGTATGATTATTTTCCCGTGGCTTTACGTTGAATGTGAATGAATGAAATGAAAGTATTATGTAACGTAAAGTGGAAGATAATGAAAAGAGGAACGGAATGAAAGAATGCATGCATTAATGAATGAATGAACAAAAGAAAGGCTTGCAAGCAAATATATGGAGGTTCACACTCAATGATGAGTGTTAGCTCAAACATGTGCGGGTTAGCTACCCGGTGAGGATGCACATTGGGGCTTAATCCGTGTGATTAAGCAAATGTATGGAGGTTCACACCCAATGAGAGGTTGTCAGCTCAACTGTGTGCGGGTTAAATGCCCCATGAGGATGCACACAGGGGTTCAATTTTTGTGATTGACCATATGTACGGGGTCCTTGTCGCTTAATCGTAGGTGAATTGCTTGGTGCTCTAGAGGGGGGTTAAGCACATGGCAGGACCTAGATGGTAATGAAAGATAATAAAAGTATAAAATGAATGATGATGAATCAAAGTACGAAAAGATAATAAATATTATCTATGTGTATGTACGATATGTGATCACATTCTAAAACCAGTTATGATTGAATGAAAGTAAAGATGGTTTTAAACAAAAGATAAAGTATGATTTGTTATTAAACTAGAACTCACTCAGCAACGTTGACTTTTTATGCATTTTCTAGTTGGAAGGTGATCTTTGCTGAGGATGGCACGGGGCAGCTACTTGGCATTTGGATGAAATCTTTTGTTTAACGTTTTGCATTGTAATGCGAACGAATGATGTTTTGAAATGAAGTATTGTATTAACTTGAAAAAGCATTTATAATGAAATTAGAAGTTATTTTAATGTTCTGCTGCGATGTTTTATGATGGTTAAATGTAAAATATGTTTATGAGTGATGATTAGCCATGTGTAAGTGTCCGGGAATGGGGCCTTACATGTTTGTGATAAACAGACAACTCGCTTGCAGTTTGAACTTTAGGTTCATTAATATTTTTGGTGGAGCAATAGGAATCCTTTTGAAGAACTTGGTTTAGTATCATAAAGTTTAATTTTTATCTGTGAGTCAGATAATAAGGAAATTAGAAGAGATGTGTCCTTTCTTTCCACAATTGTAGCATGATCTCCCTTCTACATGTTGAGGAAAGTGTTTATGTGGGGTTGAGTGTGATGCAATTGTGACATGTGTCTCGTTGGATTTAATCACTTCTCTTTTAGATTTATCACCTTTATTAACAAAATTAGTTGTTTTGACATTTTGAACATCTTTAACCTGCCCTTTGGTTGGACTTTGATGACTAGCACGTGTGTGGTAACTGGTTTAGTCAGTTTGGGTTCTGAAATAGACTTTGGTGAACCGGACCTTACATTAACCCTTTTAAATGCATAATTTAAATTCTCAACGGGCATCTTGCCTTTGATTTCAAAGTAGTATCCTTTTCTTTAGTGACAAATTTCACCGGTTTACCGTGGAATTAGTATCAGTAACCAAGGAGTAGACACCACATGATCCTTAATTGGGTTGTTATTTACAGTCCACATTTTGTATTTAACATGATCTCATGTGGTGGTGGAACTACTTTTTTACCCAACCTTTCCCCATTATTTTGTTCTTTCACTAAGTGTTGAACTATGTGAGAAGAACTGGTCCAACTGTGCAGTTTTTGTTTTAATGAATTGACTTTGACTTCTAAAACTACTTTTACTTTCTTTGTTTCTGTTGGATTTTTTATGCCCAAGACACATAGAATATTGATGTGGTTAGTACGTTATGATCAAAGTCAGGTCATACCCAATAACAAGCTTAGCAAACATCAATTAATATTTAATTGATGATATGATCATGCAATTAAATAATTACACCAATTTAGAAAATGGGTTTTATAAATAAATTGTATGTGAGATAGAATAACTTATAAGGATATTTTCTTCATGGACATTATTTGTAATATTATTTAATTTGGTTAAATAACATCAAATAATAATAGTATGTGTAAGTTATATAATTAAAATGTTAAATTATATAACTCATAATATAACTAGTGAATGATTAATGGGTGTTTTGAAAATGGGGGGAAAACCCATTTTAACATGGTATTTGGCCGCCCCTTTATGGGGGCCTTTTGTTGCTTGGGAACTACACACCACATTCACTAGTTTCACACTCCATCTTTTGACTCTCTCTCATACATGCAAGAACATCCTTTTCTCTCTAATTTCTTGAAGAAGTCCAAAGTTGAAAATTCAATTTTCAGCTAATCTTGGTTCGAATTGCTGCTCAAATCTAGCAACAAGGTGTTTGTTTGATGCTTGTGGGTATGGTAGCTTGAGTACACCTCTCCTTTGTGTTTTAGTCATTAAAAAACCTCATTCTCTTCATCGAAATCCCGTTTCCAGCAGCTCGACAAATGTAGTTTGTATAGTTGCTTTTGGTTGTTGTTTCTTCTTGATAGCTAGTTCATACACATATATTTGATCCTTTTGTTCTTGGGTTTGTTGTTGACCTATAATATGCCTAAATTTCAGATTATAAAAACATATTTAGGTTTGTTTCCCCTGCATTTTCTTGTTTAAATAGTTTAACAACTATGTTTATGGTCCAACAAACCCTACGTTGGCATCTAGAGCCGAATATATGGTAGACTAGCTTCTATTGTCCTTGTACAATTGGTTTTATGGGGTTTTAACAAACTAATAGGGGCTGTTTTTGGTGATATAATGAATCCCCAACCTTTCAAGGTTATATCTTACATGCTTGCGATTAAACCTTGAAAGAAAGATATCAAATGGTTGATTGTGTTTTGTTTGGACAAAAACACCCTAAATTCTTGGTTTATGTTGGCTGAAAATTAGAGTTAAAAGGGGATTTATTTTGGTTCATGTATGTTGTATATGATGTTTCATATTGTGTGCATAACCTAGCCTTGACTTGGTCATTGTTTGGATTATGATTTGTTTGGTTGATTTCATTCATTGGGGTTGCAATATTTATTCTTTTGTGCTGTATATGTTGTAATTTATTTATTCATTCAATTGTGATGTATAAATAGATTAGGTGTATTTTATTTTATTAGAAAATTTTGTATTAGAGGATAAAATTTTGTTGAACAGAGATGCACAAGTGGAAGCCAAAAGGAAGGAACAAAGAGAAGGACTTGAAGCATTTGGATGCAATTTCAAGTGGAGGTCTTTGGAGATCCATCTTTGTGTTGTTACAACACTAGAAAGGCCTTATGACCATATTGTGATGGAAACAAGTTTGGTCACCTAATTGCTATGGTTATGCACATGTGGTTGTTTTGTATATGTTTTTGATTATCCATTTTATGTTGATTGTTTGATATGTGGATATGCTTAACAATCATAATAACTAATCATAGCAAGCTGAATTTTCATGGTTCTTAATCATTATTATGTTAATAAAAGTTATTAATGAAGGATTTGATCTGCCCAAGATACATACTAAATTGATGTGGCTAGTGTGATATGATCCAAGTCGGGTCATACCCAATAACAAGCAAAACAAACACCGATAAATATTTATTCGTTGATAAGATCAAACAAATAAATATAAGCACCAACATAGAAACCGGGTTTTCTAAAACATTGCTTTTGATGATGAACAACATTATATGGATAATTGTTCATGAGAAATTACTTGTTTCTATTATTTAAGTTGGTTAAATAATATTAAACAAAAGTGTATTAATTTTATAAGATAAAAGGGTTTTAATCTTATAAAATCAATAGAGTGCAAGGGTGTTTTTGGATAAAAATTCAAAATGAGAGGGACCCCCAAGGTACCATTTCGGCCGCCCTTGGGGCTTGCAAGGCTTGATGTACATCTTGGTCCTTGCAATTTTTATTCATTACAACACTCTTCCAAGAATACACCTTCTCTCACACACACATAGAAAAGGAATTTCTCTAATCTCTCATAGAATTCGGATTTTGGAGCAGAAAATAGAAGCATTTCCAGCTTAAAACAAGTGTTGTTTGGCTGGAAAAATCGATCCTCAAGAGTGTCTTTGAGGTTGGTGTTGCAAGACCTAGCAAGTGGGTGTTTGGAGGAAGCTTGGGGTATCATCTCTTGAGGATTTCTACTTTGAAGTCTTGACATTCAACATCATCTCCTAGCCTCCTTCCACGTTTCTAAAGGTAGTATATATGGTTGATATATGTATGTTGTGATAGTGTGTTATTCCATATAATAAGATCCTTGTTTTGGGTTTTGCTTTAACATATGTATATGATACATAAACCCTTATTTGAACTGAAAATCCGCTGCGTTTTACATGTTAATAGTTAATATGTCTTTGATTTACATCTACAAAACCCAACAATGGCATCTAGAGCCGGATTATATGGATACATGCTTCCAACATGAAATTTTCGGGTCCTTTTTCTCTAAAAAGTGGGCTGGAAATTTCTTTACATGGAAGTCCCTTTGTTTTCAAGATATTACTTTTATGCATGTAAAGATCTTGAAAAATATAGATCATATGATGGTTTGTTGTTTGGACATAAACCCACATGTTCTTGGTTTGTGTTGGCCAAAAACTTGGGTTAAAAGGGGCTGCCACATTATCGTTTTTGGACTTGTTTGGATGTGTTCTAAGTGCACAAAGCCTAGCCATGACCTTGTGATTGATTATTTGTGATTGTGTTTCATTTGGATGTAATAAAGCATATGTAATTTATTTATTTCATTTGGTATGTAATAAATAGATTAGCTTGTATCTTATTTTACTAGAAAAATGTATTAGGACCTTTTCTATGTAATAAGCTTTTGGGGCTGTTTTGTAACACATAAAGGAAGCCTAAAGATGATGATGGAATCACAACACAAAAGGCATACTTGAAGCATTTGGATGCAAGTTCAAGTGGGAGTTCATCAACTCAACAATGTGTCATGTTTTACCTTTGGATTGACTCCTTAACACACTTGTTATGGCAAGCAAGTGTGTTCAAAATTATTGGCTTTGGTTGTGCACTTATTATATATGTTGGTTGATTGTTTGGTTATCTTGGTTGTGTTTGTTTTGGATTGAAAATTGACAAACTAGTTTAACAACTATGGCGCATCAAGCATAAAAATGGTTCTTTATAATCATTAAATGGATTAATAAAATGAGTTTATTAAGGGTTAATGATTTAATAAAAATGGGTTTTATTAAAAGGAACCTTAAAAATGTTTTTCAAATAATACCATGCATTTGAATGCATACAAGTTGTATGGTATAAAAGGTTTTCTATAACTAAGTTTTAGAAACTTCAAAACCCTTTTTTTTAAAACAAGTTTAACACCATCCTTTTAAACAACACTCAATTCACTTGTAACTTATTTATGGGATAAAGGTCACCTAACCATAATATAGAAACTTGAGAAGTTGAGGTGAAATTACTATATTTGTGGGATAAAGGTCACCTAACCACTTATATTAGTGATATCACACGTGTGTCTAAGTAGGACGACTTGATTTGGAAATCATGCATTAGGATCACCGAAGCATGACGTACAAACGGTGTTGATGGGATTAACATGCCAAACTAAACATAAGATGTTTAAAACGATCCCATAAAAACTAGAAATTGTAATGGGTTACAATTGTCAAAACGTTGACTACCTTGTTAATTTAAATAAAGGGATAAAGGTCACCTAACCGATATTTAAATGTAACGTTGGATTCTAGTTTTAATTATTAATTGTCTATGAGACATAAAAGGGTATTAATAATTAAAAATTGCTTAAACATCGAAATACTAAAATTTGAACTTTGTAATATTGTAGATGGCTAACAACAACAACGCTATCCCGACCGTCCATAACCTATCACTAAGAACGATCCTCGAAAAGGAACGTCTAAACCATGGGAACTTCATGGATTGGTATCGAAACTTGAGAATAGTTCTCAAGCAAGAAAAGAAGTCCTATGTGTTAGACGATCCCATTCCCGATCAACCCGATGAGAGTGACGTTGAGGCCTTTGCCGAGTGGGTCAAGTACACCGAGGACTCCGTGCAAGTCTCATGTCTCATGCTAGCGAGTATGATTCCCGACTTGCAAAAGGACTTTGAAAACCACAATGCCTTTGACATGATCACCCAGTTGAAGGAAATGTTCCAACAACAATCAAGGGTAGAGCGCTTCGAAACGGTTCGAGCGCTCCATGCATGTCGGATGGACGAGACCCAATCGGTGTCATCCTACGTTCTTAAGATGAAGAGCCACATTGATCGCCTCGAAAGGCTTAACTCGTGTGTCCAACGAGTTGGCAACGGATTTGATCCTCAACTCTCTATCAAAGAAGTTTGATAGTTTTGTTATGAACTATAACATGAATGGTTGGGACAAGAGCATTGGTGAGCTTCATTCAATGCTAAAAACGGCCGAGGCGGGCATGGGTAGAAAGGTTCTGCCGGTCCTTACGATCAATGAAGGAGGTAGTAGGAAGAGGCACCTCCCCAACCCTAAGGCAAGCGTTGCCAAAGGGAAGGGGCACGTCAAGGGAAAGGGAAAAGCAAAAATGGAACCCCCCAAACCAAAAGAAAAGAAGCAAAAGGTTGCTCAAGATGACCCTTGTTTTGAGTGTGGTGAGGTAGGCCATTGGAAACGCAATTGTCCGGTCTATCTCAAAGCGTTGAGGTCGAAGAGGGACGGGCAAACCTCAGGTACAATCTTTATGATACATTTTGAGCTAAATGTAATTTCTTCTAACACATGGGTATTAGATACCGGATGTGGAACTCATATTTGCAATTTGTTGCAGGGGTTCAAAAGAAGTAAACATTATTCAAAAGGGGAAGTTAGTCTCTTCATGGGCAATGGTGCAAAGGTTCATGTGGAAGCCCAAGGAGACTATGTTTTGAAGCTTCCAAGTGGTTTGGAAGTTATTTTAAAGAATATTTTGTATGCTCCTAGTTTGACTAGGAACATTTCTGTTTCCCGTTTAAGACAATATGATTATGATTTCAAATTTGTTGACAATGATATTCATGTTACTTTGAATCATGTGTTTTATTTTAAGGCTATTCCTTGTAATGGTATTTATGAATTGGTTCATGATAACACAACATATGATAGCTCAATGTACCAAGCAACCACCAAAAGGCTCAAATTAGATTTGAGTGATTCCTATCTTTGGCATTGTCGCCTTGGACACATAAATAAGAATCGTATGCATAAACTTCAAAAGAATGGTCTTTTGAAAACCAATGAAAATGATTCATTCGATGTGTGCGAGTCTTGCTTACAAGGTAAAATGACAAAGGCCCCTTTTAGTGGGACTAATGAAAGGGCGAAAGATTTATTAGGGATCATACATTCGGATGTATGTGGACCTTTTAAACCAATGACTAGGAATGGTGAAAGATACTTCATTACTTTACCGATGATTATAGTCGTTATGGGTATGTGTACTTGTTAAGACACAAACATGAATCTTTTGAAATGTTCAAAATATTCAAGAATGAAGTTGAAAATCAACTCAACAAAACGGTCAAGGTTCTTCGCACAGATAGAGGAGGTGAATACCTAAGTAGTGAATTTCAAGAGTATCTTAGAAGTTGTGGGATTGTCTCACAACTAACTCCACCTGGAACACCACAACATAATGGTGTGTCTGAGAGGAGGAATCGAACTCTATTGGATATGGTTCGATCTATGATGGCTAGAAGTACACTACCTCTGTCATTTTGGGGTTTCGCGTTGCTCTCCGCGGCCCGTATTTTAAATATGGCCCCAACCAAGAAAGTGGAAAGGACACCTTTCGAAGTATGGCATGGAAGGGTTCCATCATTAATATTTGAAAGTTTGGGGGTGTGAAGCTTATCCTAAGCAATACACTCAGAACAAACTGGAAGGGCGATCCACGAAGTGTATCTTCATCGGATATCCTAGAGATTGTATTGGATATTATTTCTATGATCCGACAGAGCAGAAAGTGTTTATTGCTCGAAAGGCAGAGTTCTTGGAAACTAAGTTTCTTTTGGAAGAAACTAGCGAAAGAACAGTGGAACTTGAAGAGGTTCATGATTCACAAGAAGATACACAATTGGTTAATACTAGCAATCAACATGAGGATGTTGAGAATGATCATATGGATGATCAAAATACACAAAACGTTCGCAGATCTGGTAGAATTAGTGTTCCTCCTGAGAGATATGGATTTTTCATGGATGGATGCTATGTGGTAGATTCAGATGAACCAACCACATACCAAGATGCAATGTCAAAACCTGATTGTGACAAATGGCAAGAAGCCATGAACGTTGAGATGCAATCCATGTATGATAACCAAGTCTGGGAATTGGTTACACCACCTCTTAAGTCCAAGATAGTTGGGAGTAAGTGGGTTTTCAAGAAGAAAACCGATATGCATGGAAACTTGGATACCTATAAAGCTAGACTTGTAGCAAAAGGTTTCACTCAAACTCAAGGGGTTGATTATGATGAAACCTTTTCACCTGTGGCAATGCTAAAGTCTATTAGGATATTATTTGCCATAGCAGCATATTATGACTATGAGATATGGCAAATGGACGTCAAAACCGCTTTCCTTAATGGATATCTTGAGGAAGATGTCCATATGAAACAGCCTGAAGGTTTTGTCGATCCAAAACATCCTGAAAAGGTATGCAAGTTAAAGAAGTCAATCTATGGATTGAAACATGAAACAAGCATCAAGAAGGGAATCACCGTTTTGATGATGAAGTAAAGAAATTTGGCTTCATCAAAAACGCTGATGAAGCCTGTGTATATAAGAAAGCTAGTGGGAGCACTATCACCTTCCTTGTATTATATGTTGATGACATTTTACTATTTGGAAACGACATTCCAACCTTGGATGGTGTAAAAGCCTGGCTTGGAAGCTGTTTTTCCATTAAAGATCTTGGTGAAGCCACCTATATTTTGGGTATAAAGATCTATAGGGATAGATCAAGACGACTGATAGGTTTAAACCAAAGTGCATACATTGATAAGATCTTGAAAAGGTTCAAGATGGAGAATTCTAAGAAAGGTCTGGTACCTATTCAAAAGGGGACTATATTGAGCTCATCTCAATGCCCTAGTTCAAAGGTTGAACAAGAAAGAATGAGTGGAGTCCCATATGCGTCTGCTATAGGATCCATCATGTATGCAATGATATGTACTAGGCCGGACGTGTCATATGCTCTAAGTATGACAAGCAGATATCAGCAGAATCCTGGTAATAGTCATTGGATGGCTGTTAAAAGTATTTTGAAATACCTTAGGAACACTAAGGATATGTTCTTAATATATGGATCTGGTGAGGAGGAGCTCGTGGTAAAGGGTTACACAGATGCAAGTTTCCAAACTGATCGAGATGATTCTCGATCACAGTCGGGATATGTCTTCATTATGAATGGAGGAGCGGTCTCTTGGAAGAGCTCAAAGCAAGATGTAGTGGCATTATCTACAACAGAATCTGAATACATCGCCGCTTCACTGGCAGCTCAAGAAGCTGCGTGGCTTAGGAAGTTCATTGCTGATCTAGGGGTCGTTGCTACCATTCAAGACCCCCTAGAGATCTTTTGTGACAACGAGGGCGCGATTGCTCAAATCAAGGAACCTCGTGCTCATCAAAAGACTCGGCACATTGAACGGAGATTCAACTACATTAGGGATGAAGTTGAAAAGGGAAAGATATGTATTCGCAAAGTTCACACCGATCAAAACATTGCGGATCCATTCACGAAGCTCCTAGACAGGTCAAAGCATGAAAGTCATACTTGGGCCTTAGGACTTCGATATTCTAGTAATTGGACTTGATCAAATTTTGTATTTGGATATTGGAACTTATGTAATTTGACTTAATTATATGGTTATAATTTTCATGTTCTTCTATTTAACATGTTTAAATCCGTGAATAAGTAAGTTATTCTAAAACGTCCGTAGTCGATCGTACTTGTGGGAACAACTATGAATGTAAGACTATAATGAACTTGGATTGGTTGATATTCACTAAGTATGAATATAGAGCAAGACGTTGCTACCAAGGTTCATTGATATCTATGGGATATGGATATTGGACTGACCCGCTCTCAATTATTTCTGCATGGAATCTTTGTGATTAGTCATAAGAGATATTGAGTAAAGGCGAATATCATTGTATCCTCATACCTGAGATACATATGGGTCTTGATATTCACCAAGTATTGTACTTTAAGTTAGTTCTTTGCTGTTCTGAAATATTGGCAGTACATAAGGCTGAGTTCGGGTATAATATAAGGTGATTGTGAGAGACGTATGTAGTCAAGATGGAATTTGTTCCTCTTATTCGTTAAGAGTTAGATGTCTAAGGCCTGTTAAAGTTAAATCAACGGAGAATGACAATTCTATGTCTCTAGGATTTAACATGACATCTGTAACAAAAGGATAAATGATTTATTCACCTAAATCATATTCAAGTAGGGTACTTGAAAGGGATGATGTTATTGAATGGCACTTAGTCATATACATTAGGGGTAGCAAACCGTTGCTAGGCGTTATTTGCTACTTGCATCAATTCTCTATGAATCTTGTGCAAGTGGGAGATTGAAGGATTTGATCTGCCCAAGATACATACTAAATTGATGTGGCTAGTGTGATATGATCCAAGTCGGGTCATACCCAATAACAAGCAAAACAAACACCGATATATTTATTCGTTGATAAGATCAACAAATAAATATAAGCACAACATAGAAACCGGGTTTTCTAAAACATTGCTTTTGATGATGAACAACATTATATGGATAATTGTTCATGAGAAATTACTTGTTTCTATTATTTAAGTTGGTTAAATAATATTAAACAAAAGTGTATTAATTTTATAAGATAAAAGGGTTTTAATCTTATAAAATCAATAGAGTGCAAGGGTGTTTTTGGATAAAAATTCAAAAATGAGAGGGACCCTCCAAGGTCCACATTTCGGCCGCCCTTGGGGCTTGCAAGGCTCTTGATGTACATCTTGGTCCTTGCAATTTTTATTCATTACAACACTCTTCCAAGAATACACCTTCTCTCACACACACATAGAAAAGGAATTTCTCTCTAATCTCTCCATAGAATTCGGATTTTGGAGCAGAAAATAGAAGCATTTCCAGCTTAAAACAAGTGTTGTTTGGCTGAAAAAATCGATCCTCAAGAGTGTCTTTGAGGTTGGTGTTGCAAGACCTAGCAAGTGGGTGTTTGGAGGAAGCTTGGGGTATCATCTCTTGAGGATTTCTACTTTGAAGTCTTGACATTCAACATCATCTCCTAGCCTCCATTCCACGTTTCTAAAGGTAGTATATATGGTTGATATATGTATGTTGTGATAGTGTGTTATTCCATAATAAGATCCTTGTTTTGGGTTTTGCTTTAACATATGTATATGATACATAACCCTTATTTGAACTGAAAATCCGCTGCGTTTTACATGTTAATAGTTAATATGTCTTTGATTTACAACTTCAAAACCCATCAATGGCATCTAGAGCGGGATTATATGGATACATGCTTCCAACATGAAATTTTCGGGTCCTTTTTCTCTAAAAAGTGGGCTGGAAATTTCTTTACATGGAAGTCCCTTTGTTTTCAAGATATTACTTTATATGCATGTAAAGATCTTGAAAAATATAGATCATATGATGGTTTGTTTGTTTGGACATAAACCACATGTTCTTGGTTTGTGTTGGCCAAAAACTTGGGTTAAAAGGGGCTGCCACATTATCGTTTTTGGACTTGTTTGGATGTGTTCTAAGTGCACAAAGCCTAGCCATGACCTTGTGATTGATTATTTGTGATTGTGTTTCATTTGGATGTAATAAAGCATATGTAATTTATTTATTTCATTTGGTATGTAATAAATAGATTAGCTTGTATCTTATTTTACTAGAAAAATGTATTAGGACCTTTTCTATGTAATAAGCTTTTGGGGGCTGTTTTGTAACACATAAAGGAAGCCTAAAGATGATGATGGAATCACAACACAAAAGGCATACTTGAAGCATTTGGATGCAAGTTCAAGTGGGAGTTCATCAACTCAACAATGTGTCATGTTTTACCTTTGGATTGACTCCTTAACACACTTGTTATGGCAAGCAAGTGTGTTCAAAATTATTGGCTTTGGTTGTGCACTTATTATATTATGTTGGTTGATTGTTTGGTTATCTTGGTTGTGTTTGTTTTGGATTGAAAATTGACAAACTAGTTTAACAACTATGGCGCATCAAGCATAAAAATGGTTCTTTATAATCATTAAATGGATTAATAAAATGAGTTTATTAAGGGTTAATGATTTAATAAAAATGGGTTTTATTAAAAGGAACCTTAAAAATTGTTTTTCAAATAATACCATGCATTTGAATGCATACAAGTTGTATGGTATAAAAGGTTTTCTATAACTAAGTTTTAGAAACTTCAAAACCCTTTTTTTTAAAACAAGTTTAACACCATCCTTTTAAACAACACTCAATTCACTTGTAACTTATTTATGGGATAAAGGTCACCTAACCATAAATATAGAAACTTGAGAAGTTGAGGTGAAATTACTATATTTGTGGGATAAAGGTCACCTAACCACTTATATTAGTGATATCACACGTGTGTCTAAGTAGGACGACTTGATTTGGAAATCATGCATTAGGATCACCGAAGCATGACGTACAAACGGTGTTGATGGGATTAACATGCCAAACTAAACATAAGATGTTTAAAACGATCCCATAAAAACTAGAAATTGTAATGGGTTACAATTGTCAAAACGTTGACTACCTTGTTAATTTAAATAAAGGGATAAAGGTCACCTAACCGATATTTAAATGTAACGTTGGATTCTAGTTTTAATTATTAATTGTCTATGAGACATAAAAGGGTATTAATAATTAAAAATTGCTTAAACATCGAAATACTAAAATTTGAACTTTGTAATATTGTAGATGGCTAACAACAACAACGCTATCCCGACCGTCCATAACCTATCACTAAGAACGATCCTCGAAAAGGAACGTCTAAACCATGGGAACTTCATGGATTGGTATCGAAACTTGAGAATAGTTCTCAAGCAAGAAAAGAAGTCCTATGTGTTAGACGATCCCATTCCCGATCAACCCGATGAGAGTGACGTTGAGGCCTTTGCCGAGTGGGTCAAGTACACCGAGGACTCCGTGCAAGTCTCATGTCTCATGCTAGCGAGTATGATTCCCGACTTGCAAAAGGACTTTGAAAACCACAATGCCTTTGACATGATCACCCAGTTGAAGGAAATGTTCCAACAACAATCAAGGGTAGAGCGCTTCGAAACGGTTCGAGCGCTCCATGCATGTCGGATGGACGAGACCCAATCGGTGTCATCCTACGTTCTTAAGATGAAGAGCCACATTGATCGCCTCGAAAGGCTTAACTGTCGTGTGTCCAACGAGTTGGCAACGGATTTGATCCTCAACTCTCTATCAAAGAAGTTTGATAGTTTTGTTATGAACTATAACATGAATGGTTGGGACAAGAGCATTGGTGAGCTTCATTCAATGCTAAAAACGGCCGAGGCGGGCATGGGTAGAAAGGTTCTGCCGGTCCTTACGATCAATGAAGGAGGTAGTAGGAAGAGGCACCTCCCCAACCCTAAGGCAAGCGTTGCCAAAGGGAAGGGGCACGTCAAGGGAAAGGGAAAAGCAAAAATGGAACCCCCCAAACCAAAAGAAAAGAAGCAAAAAGTTGCTCAAGATGACCCTTGTTTTGAGTGTGGTGAGGTAGGCCATTGGAAACGCAATTGTCCGGTCTATCTCAAAGCGTTGAGGTCGAAGAGGGACGGGCAAACCTCAGGTACAATCTTTATGATACATTTTGAGCTAAATGTAATTTCTTCTAACACATGGGTATTAGATACCGGATGTGGAACTCATATTTGCAATTTGTTGCAGGGGTTCAAAAGAAGTAAACATTATTCAAAAGGGGAAGTTAGTCTCTTCATGGGCAATGGTGCAAAGGTTCATGTGGAAGCCCAAGGAGACTATGTTTTGAAGCTTCCAAGTGGTTTGGAAGTTATTTTAAAGAATATTTTGTATGCTCCTAGTTTGACTAGGAACATCATTTCTGTTTCCCGTTTAAGACAATATGATTATGATTTCAAATTTGTTGACAATGATATTCATGTTACTTTGAATCATGTGTTTTATTTTAAGGCTATTCCTTGTAATGGTATTTATGAATTGGTTCATGATAACACAAATATGATAGCTCAATGTACCAAGCAACCACCAAAAGGCTCAAATTAGATTTGAGTGATTCCTATCTTTGGCATTGTCGCCTTGGACACATAAATAAGAATCGTATGCATAAACTTCAAAAGAATGGTCTTCTGAAAACCAATGAAAATGATTCATTCGATGTGTGCGAGTCTTGCTTACAAGGTAAAATGACAAAGGCCCCTTTTAGTGGGACTAATGAAAGGGCGAAAGATTTATTAGGGATCATACATTCGGATGTATGTGGACCTTTTAAACCAATGACTAGGAATGGTGAAAGATACTTCATTACCTTTACCGATGATTATAGTCGTTATGGGTATGTGTACTTGTTAAGACACAAACATGAATCTTTTGAAATGTTCAAAATATTCAAGAATGAAGTTGAAAATCAACTCAACAAAACGGTCAAGGTTCTTCGCACAGATAGAGGAGGTGAATACCTAAGTAGTGAATTTCAAGAGTATCTTAGAAGTTGTGGGATTGTCTCACAACTAACTCCACCTGGAACACCACAACATAATGGTGTGTCTGAGAGGAGGAATCGAACTCTATTGGATATGGTTCGATCTATGATGGCTAGAAGTACACTACCTCTGTCATTTTGGGGTTTCGCGTTGCTCTCCGCGGCCCGTATTTTAAATATGGCCCCAACCAAGAAAGTGGAAAGGACACCTTTCGAAGTATGGCATGGAAGGGTTCCATCATTATCATATTTGAAAGTTTGGGGGTGTGAAGCTTATCCTAAGCAATACACTCAGAACAAACTGGAAGGGCGATCCACGAAGTGTATCTTCATCGGATATCCTAGAGATTGTATTGGATATTATTTCTATGATCCGACAGAGCAGAAAGTGTTTATTGCTCGAAAGGCAGAGTTCTTGGAAACTAAGTTTCTTTTGGAAGAAACTAGCGAAAGAACAGTGGAACTTGAAGAGGTTCATGATTCACAAGAAGATACACAATTGGTTAATACTAGCAATCAACATGAGGATGTTGAGAATGATCATATGGATGATCAAAATACACAAAACGTTCGCAGATCTGGTAGAATTAGTGTTCCTCCTGAGAGATATGGATTTTTCATGGATGGATGCTATGTGGTAGATTCAGATGAACCAACCACATACCAAGATGCAATGTCAAAACCTGATTGTGACAAATGGCAAGAAGCCATGAACGTTGAGATGCAATCCATGTATGATAACCAAGTCTGGGAATTGGTTACACCACCTCTTAAGTCCAAGATAGTTGGGAGTAAGTGGGTTTTCAAGAAGAAAACCGATATGCATGGAAACTTGGATACCTATAAAGCTAGACTTGTAGCAAAAGGTTTCACTCAAACTCAAGGGGTTGATTATGATGAAACTTTTCACCTGTGGCAATGCTAAAGTCTATTAGGATATTATTTGCCATAGCAGCATATTATGACTATGAGATATGGCAAATGGACGTCAAAACCGCTTTCCTTAATGGATATCTTAGGAAGATGTCCATATGAAACAGCCTGAAGGTTTTGTCGATCCAAAACATCCTGAAAAGGTATGCAAGTTAAAGAAGTCAATCTATGGATTGAAACAAGCATCAAGAAGCTGGAATCACCGTTTTGATGATGAAGTAAAGAAATTTGGCTTCATCAAAAACGCTGATGAAGCCTGTGTATATAAGAAAGCTAGTGGGAGCACTATCACCTTCCTTGTATTATATGTTGATGACATTTTACTATTTGGAAACGACATTCCAACCTTGGATGGTGTAAAAGCCTGGCTTGGAAGATGTTTTCCATTAAAGATCTTGGTGAAGCCACCTATATTTGGGTATAAAGATCTATAGGGATAGATCAAGACGACTGATAGGTTTAAACCAAAGTGCATACATTGATAAGATCTTGAAAAGGTTCAAGATGGAGAATTCTAAGAAAGGTCTGGTACCTATTCAAAAGGGGACTATATTGAGCTCATCTCAATGCCCTAGTTCAAAGGTTGAACAAGAAAGAATGAGTGGAGTCCCATATGCGTCTGCTATAGGATCCATCATGTATGCAATGATATGTACTAGGCCGGACGTGTCATATGCTCTAAGTATGACAAGCAGATATCAGCAGAATCCTGGTAATAGTCATTGGATGGCTGTTAAAAGTATTTTGAAATACCTTAGGAACACTAAGGATATGTTCTTAATATATGGATCTGGTGAGGAGGAGCTCGTGGTAAAGGGTTACACAGATGCAAGTTTCCAAACTGATCGAGATGATTCTCGATCACAGTCGGGATATGTCTTCATTATGAATGGAGGAGCGGTCTCTTGGAAGAGCTCAAAGCAAGATGTAGTGGCATTATCTACAACAGAATCTGAATACATCGCCGCTTCACTGGCAGCTCAAGAAGCTGCGTGGCTTAGGAAGTTCATTGCTGATCTAGGGGTCGTTGCTACCATTCAAGACCCCCTAGAGATCTTTTGTGACAACGAGGGCGCGATTGCTCAAATCAAGGAACCTCGTGCTCATCAAAAGACTCGGCACATTGAACGGAGATTCAACTACATTAGGGATGAAGTTGAAAAGGGAAAGATATGTATTCGCAAAGTTCACACCGATCAAAACATTGCGGATCCATTCACGAAGCTCCTAGACAGGTCAAAGCATGAAAGTCATACTTGGGCCTTAGGACTTCGATATTCTAGTAATTGGACTTGATCAAATTTTGTATTTGGATATTGGAACTTATGTAATTTGACTTAATTATATGGTTATAATTTTCATTTGTTCTTCTATTTTAACATGTTTAAATCCGTGAATAAGTAAGTTATTCTAAAACGTCCGTAGTCGATCGTACTTGTGGGAACAACTATGAATGTAAGACTATAATGAACTTGGATTGGTTGATATTCACTAAGTATGAATATAGAGCAAGACGTTGCTACCAAGGTTCATTGATATCTATGGGATATGGATATTGGACTGACCCGCTCTCAATTATTTCTGCATGGAATCTTTGTGATTAGTCATAAGAGATATTGAGTAAAGGCGAATATCATTGTATCCTCATACCTGAGATACATATTGGGTCTTGATATTCACCAAGTATTGTACTTTAAGTTAGTTCTTTGCTGTTCTGAAATATTGGCAGTACATAAGGCTGAGTTCGGGTATAATATAAGGTGATTGTGAGAGACGTATGTAGTCAAGATGGAATTTGTTCCTCTTATTCGTTAAGAGTTAGATGTCTAAGGCCTGTTAAAGTTAAATCAACGGAGAATGACAATTCTATGTCTCTAGGATTTAACATGACATCTGTAACAAAAGGATAAATGATTTATTCACCTAAATCATATTCAAGTAGGGTACTTGAAAGGGATGATGTTATTGAATGGCACTTAGTCATATACATTAGGGGTAGCAAACCGTTGCTAGGCGTTATTTGCTACTTGCATCAATTCTCTATGAATCTTGTGCAAGTGGGAGATTGAAGGATTTGATCTGCCCAAGATACATACTAAATTGATGTGGCTAGTGTGATATGATCCAAGTCGGGTCATACCCAATAACAAGCAAAACAAACACCGATAAATATTTATTCGTTGATAAGATCAAACAAATAAATAAGCACCAACATAGAAACCGGGTTTTCTAAAACATTGCTTTTGATGATGAACAACATTATATGGATAATTGTTCATGAGAAATTACTTGTTTCTATTATTTAAGTTGGTTAAATAATATTAAACAAAAGTGTATTAATTTTATAAGATAAAAGGGTTTTAATCTTATAAAATCAATAGAGTGCAAGGGTGTTTTTGGATAAAAATTCAAAAATGAGAGGGACCCTCCAAGGTCCACAATTCGGCCGCCCTTGGGGCTTGCAAGGCTCTTGATGTACATCTTGGTCCTTGCAATTTTTATTCATTACAACACTCTTCCAAGAATACATTCTCTCACACACACATAGAAAAGGAATTTCTCTCTAATCTCTCCATAGAATTCGGATTTTGGAGCAGAAAATAGAAGCATTTCCAGCTTAAAACAAGTGTTGTTTGGCTGAAAAAATCGATCCTCAAGAGTGTCTTTGAGGTTGGTGTTGCAAGACCTAGCAAGTGGGTGTTTGGAGGAAGCTTGGGGTATCATCTCTTGAGGATTTCTACTTTGAAGTCTTGACATTCAACATCATCTCCTAGCCTCCTTTCCACGTTTCTAAAGGTAGTATATATGGTTGATATATGTATGTTGTGATAGTGTGTTATTCCATATAATAAGATCCTTGTTTTGGGTTTTGCTTTAACATATGTATATGATACATAAACCCTTATTTGAACTGAAAATCCGCTGCGTTTTACATGTTAATAGTTAATATGTCTTTGATTTACAACGTCAAAACCCATCAATTAAAAGGATTAATGATTTCAAAATAAAAGAGGTTTTATTAAAAAGAACCGTGGGGTACCATGTATTTGAAAGCATGCGAATACAAGGTACATAGAGTTTTCATAACTAGAAATAAAGAAAATAAAATCCCTTTGGAACAAGTTTAACACCATCCTTTTATACGACACTCGAATCACTTGTGAACTATTTGTGGGATAAAGATCACCTAGCCACTTCTAGGGAACTTGTGTGTTTGAGGTGGGCTTAACATATTTGTGGGATAAAGGTCACCTAAGCACTTGAATATGTAAACTCACACGTGTGTGTAAGTAGGATGACTTGAATTGGAAACCATGTACATAGGATCACCCAAGCATGGCATACAATCGTGTTTATGGGATTTTACATGCAGACTAAACATAAGATGTTTAACCTATCCCTTAAAGCTAGAAGTTGCAATAGGTTGCAATTGTCAAATGTTGACTACCTTGTTAATTTAAATAATGGGATAAAGGTCACCTAACCATCATTTAAATGTAACATTGGATTCTATATTTTATTTATTAATTGTCTATGAGACATGTAAGGGTATTAATGATTAAAATGAATTTTAGTCAGAAATACTAATATGAACTTGTAAATTTTGTAGAAATGGCCGCAAACAATAATTGTACCACCCTAACTGTCCATACACTATCACTAAGAACCATCTTAGAGAGGGATCGTATGAACTATAATAACTTTATGGACTGGTTTTGAAGCTTGAGAATTGTTCTCAAGCAAGAGAAAAAGGCCTATGTCCTTGACGATCCCATTCCTAACCAACCCGACCCCGAGGATGCTTAACGATTGACTTCAATACACTAAGGATTCAATGCAGGTTTCCTGCCTCATGTTGGGAACTATGATTCCCGAACTCCAAAAGGACTTGGTGTAGGATTCTGTGTGCCCAAGACACTTAGAATATTGATGTGGTTAGTACGTCATGATCCAAGTCGGGTTATACCCAATAACAAGCTTAGCAAACACCAAATAATATTTAATTGATGATGTGATCATGCAATAAAATATTAACACCAATTTAGAAAATGGGTTTTCTAAACAAGTTGCATATGACATGGAACAATTTATTAGGATATTTTGTTCAATTATATTATTTGTAATGTTATTTATATAGTTAGATGACATTACAAATTAAAATGGCTACATATGTTATACAATTAATTGGTTAGTTGTATACATTTACTAAGAGATACCAAGTTATAAGACCATGTAACATTGTAATGTGTCTAAATATAAAAGGGGGAAACCCATTTCAAAGCCTTTTTGGCCGCCCCCTTCTTGTGTTCCTATTGGACCACTTTGTTGATTAGATACCAACAATTAAGGGGTCTTATTACTTGCCTCTTGGACCAGCCATTGTAGAATACACATGCAAAAGAACTCTCTCTCTCTCCCCTCTCTAGTTTCGGAAACAAGGCAGGAAGAAGGAGTTCCAGCAGCTTGTTTTTGGTGTTTAATCCTAGCATACAAGGTGTTTTGTAATAGTGCTTGGGGTATACGAAGCTTGAGGATCTCTACATTGAGTTCTTGGTCGATTCAAGCATCCAAAACACTCCTCTAAGTCGACTTTTCTGCTGGAGAAAGGTAGCAATCACAGCCTCATATGGCTGTGACTTTATGTACATTAGTGCTTGTTCATAGCTTGTCCATTCATATATTTAAGATCCTATTGATTTGGTTTTGTTTTCCATCTTAAAACCACACTTAGAACACGAAAATTCAGATTATAAACTTGTTATAATCCTATACATCCGCTGCGTTTTCTGAAAAGTTTAAAAGGTTAAACTATGTTTTAGTGTTCTCTCAAACCCTTCAATGGCATCAAGAGCCGGTTATATGGATGGCTTGCTTGATTCATCTTTTGAAATTGGTTTTAAAAGATGATATTAGATATGTTATAGGCTGGTTTTGGGCTGAAATATTATGTCTTATTGAAATCCCCAACTTTCAAGGTTACATCACACATGCTTGTGATTAAACCTTGAAAGATATGTATGTTGATATGTTGATTGTTTGGACAATATTAAAACCAAAATTTCAGTTTATGTTGGCTGAAATTTGGGGTTTTAAGTGGGGATTAATGATTATTTTGATGATTTGATCATTGGTTGTTAAAGTGCATAACCTAGCTTGTGGCCTTGTGTTGTTTGGATGATTCAAGTGGTTGTTTTATTCATTCAATTTGGTTGTAATATTGTGTTTATTCATTTGGGTTGTAATTATTCATTCATTTGGTTATGTAATAATAGATTAGGTTCATTTCCTTTACTAGAAAAATGTATTAGGATACAATTTTGTAAAAGGAAGATGTACAAGATCAAGACCCAAAGATGGACACAAAGACACAAGAAACATGGAGCATTTGGATGCGGTTTCTAGTGGGAGGTTCTTGGAACCTTTATGATATGTTTGACCCTTAGAAAGACCAAAGACAACACTTGTGATGGCAAACAAGTGTTGTCAACATAAGGGCTATGGTTATGCACATATGATTGTTAATGTTTATGCTTGGTTGATTGTTTGTTGTCTTGATTGTTTGGTTGATATTTGGATATTCAAAACAAACTCATTAACAAACTTAACAAGCTGAAAAATGATGATTATTAAAGGTTAATAAAAGATTATTAAAATGATTTAATGATTTTAAAGATTAAAATAAGTTTTAATCAAAGAACTATAGGGTACCTTGTATTTGAAAGCATGCAAATACAAGTACATAGAGTTTTCTAAACTAGAATTATGGAACCTCTAAACATTTAACAAACAAGTTTAACACCATCCTTTTGCACAACACTTAAGTCATTTGGAAACTCTAAATGGGATAAAGGTCACCTAACCATTTTTAGGGAACTTGTGACTTAAGGTGGGAATACCACATTGGTGGGATAAAGGTCACCTAACCACCTATGTTGGTAAACTCACATGTGTGTGCAAGTAGGGTAACTTGATTTGCAAACCATGTTGAATGGATCACCTAAAATATGGTTTCCAAATAGGTGTTGATGGGATTAACATGCCGACTCTGCATATGATGTTTAAAAGTCGATCCCATACCTCTAGAAGTTGCAAATGGTTGCAATCGTCAATCGTTGACCACCTTATTAATTTAAATAGTGGGATAAAGGTCACCTAACCACAATTTAAATGTAATGTTGGGTTCTAGATTTTAATATAAAATTGTCCTTAAAAGGCATTAAATATTAAAATTAGCAATATCGAAAATACTAAAATTGATCTTTGTTAAATTTTGTAGATGGCCACCAATAATGAAAATCACGATAACTCGTCCGCGTCAAACCAATCACTACGAGCGATCCTCCAAAAGGAACGTCTAAATCATAACAACTTTATTGATTGGTATCGAAACTTGAGAATTGTTCTCAAGCAAGAGAGAAGATCATATGTTTTAGACGACCCTATCCCCGATCAACCTAACGAGGATGATGAGGAGGCCTTTAACGATTGGCTGAAATACACTGAGGACTCCGTCCAAGTGTCTTGTCTCATGCTAGCGAGCATGACTCCGGATCTCCAAAAGGAGTATGAACATCACGGAGCTTACGACATGATAACCCAGCTGAAGGAAACGTTCCAACAGCAAGCAAGGGTTGAGCGGTTCGAAACGGTTCGAGCGCTCCATGCATGTCGTATGGACGACAACCAATCTGTTTCATCTTATGTACTTAAGATGAAAAGTCATATTGACCGCCTCGAGAGGCTAAACTGCCCCGTCTCAAAAGAGTTGGCCACGGATTTGATCCTAAATGGCCTAACCAAGAAGTTCGAGACATTCGTGTTGAACTACAACATGAATGCATGGGACAAAAGCATTGGTGAACTTCACTCAATGCTCAAAACGGCCGAGGCGGCCATGGGAAAAAGGGTTTTACCCGTTCTCACCATCAATGAAGGTGGGAACAACAAAAGGCATCATCCCGCACCCAAGGCAAAGGTTGCCAAGGGTAAGGGACCTGCGTGGGGAAAGGGGAAAGGGGTGGTAAGGGTACCACCCAAACCACAAGAGAAGAAGCAAAAGGTTGCTACAAATGACCCATGCTTCAAGTGTGGGGAGATAGGACATTGGGCAAGGAATTGTCCTGTCCATCTCCAAGAGTTGAAAGCAAAGAGGGATGCCGGGCAGACCTCAGGTACAATATACATGATACATATTGATCTTAATGTTACATCTTCAAACACATGGGTATTGGATACCGGATGTGGAACTCATATTTGCAATTTGTTGCAGGGGTTCACAAGAAGTAGGGACTTCAAGAAAGGGGATGTTAGCCTCTTCATGGGCAATGGAACTAAAGTCTTAGTTGAAGCTCGTGGGGACTACATCCTAAAACTTCCAAGTAGTTTGGAAGTTATTTTGAAGAATGTTTTGTATGCTCCTAGTTTGACTAGGAACATTATTTCTGTATCCCAACTAAGACATTATGATTATGTATTATCCTTTATTGAAAATGATATTCATGTTTCTTTAAATGGTATGTTCTATTTTAAAGCTATTCCAATTAATGGTATTTATGAATTGGTTCATGAAAATACTTAAATAGTTCATTGTACCAAACTAACACCAAGAAACTCAAGTTGGACTTGAGTGATACCTATCTTTGGCATTGTCGTCTTGGTCATATAAACAAGAAGCGTTTACAAACACTTCAAAAGAATGGTCTTTTAAAAACAAATGAATGTGATTCATTTGATGTTTGTGAATCTTGTTTACAAGGTAAGATGACTAAGGCACCCTTTAGTGGAACTACCGAAAGGGCAAAAGATTTATTAGGAATCATACATTCGGATGTTTTTAAGCCAATGACTAGAAATGGTGAAAGATACTTCATTACCTTTACCGACGACTATAGTCGCTATGGATATGTGTACTTATTAAGGCACAAAGATGAAGCTTCTAAAATGGTCAAAATCTTCAAGAATGAAGTAGAAAATCAACTCAATAAGTCAATTAAAATTCTCCGTACCGATAGAGGAGGTGAATACCTAAGTGATGTTTTTCAAGATCATCTTAGGAGTTGTGGGATTGTCTCACAACTCACTCCACCTGGAACACCACAACATAATGGTGTGTCTGAAGGAGGAATCGAACCTTATTAGATATGGTCCGATCTATGATGGCTAGAAGCACATTGCCTCTATCATTTTGGGGTTTCGCTTTGCTCTCCGCGGCCCGTATTCTAAATATGGCCCCAACCAAAAAGGTGGAAAGGACACCTTTTGAGATATGGCATGGAAGAGTTCCATCCCTATCATACTTAAGGGTTTGGGGATGTGAGGCTTATGTTAAGACTCCCACCCCAAACAAATTGGAAGTCCGATCCACCAAGTGTATCTTTGTTGGATATCCTAGAGATTCTATGGGATATTATTTCTATGATCCACTGGAACAAAAGGTGTTTGTTGCCAGAAAGGGTGAGTTCTTAGAAGCAAAGTTCCTTATGGAAGGAGCTAGCAGTAGAACAGTGGATCTTGAAGAGGATCAAGAACCACAACCCGATGCACGTTTGGTTGAAACTAGCACTCAACATGAGGATGTTGAGGAAGATCAAGGGGTTGATCAATACACACAACACGTTCGCAGAAGTGGTAGAACTAGTAATCCAAGTGAAAGATATGGATTTTTCATGGATGGATGCTATGTGGTAGATTCTGATGAACCAACCACATACCATAATGCAATGTCCAATTCGGATTGTGACAAATGGCTAGAAGCCATGAACGTTGAGATGCAATCCATGTATGACAACCAAGTTTGGGAACTTGTTGTACCACCTCTTAATTCCAAAGTAGTTGGAAGTAAGTGGGTTTTCAAGAAGAAAACCGATATGCATGGAAACTTGGATACTTATAAAGCTAGACTTGTAGCAAAGGGTTTCACTCAAACTCAAGGGGTTGATTATGATGAAACCTTCTCACCTGTTGCGATGCTAAAGTCTATAAGGATATTGTTTGCCATAGCTGCTCATTATGATTATGAGATTTGGCAAATGGATGTCAAAACCGCTTTCCTAAATGGATATCTTGAGGAAGATGTCTATATGGTTCAGCCTGAAGGTTTTGTTGATCCAAAGCATCCTAATAAAGTATGCAAGTTAAAGAAATCAATCTATGGATTGAAACAAGCATCGAGAAGCTGGAATCATGTTTTGATGAGGAGGTCAAGAAATTCGGCTTCATCAAAAACGCTGATGAAGCTTGTGTGTATAAGAAGGCTAGTGGGAGCATAATAACTTCCTAGTATTGTATGTTGATGACATACTACTATTTGGAAATGACATTCCAACCTTGGAAAGTGTAAAAACCTGGCTTGGAAGTTGTTTTTCCATTAAGGATCTTGGTGAAGCCGCCTATATTCTGGGAATAAAGATCTATAGGGATAGATCAAGGCGGTTGATTGGTTTGAATCAAAGTGCATACATTGATAAAATCTTGAAAAGGTTCAAGATGGAAAACTCTAAGAAAGGTACCGTACCTATTCAAAGAGGAACGATGTTGAGTACGACCAATGTCCAAGCTCAAAGGATGAGCAAGATAAAATGAAGGCAATCCCATACGCATCTGCTATTGGATCCATCATGTATGCAATGATATGCACTCGACCGGATGTGTCATGCGCCTTAAGCATGACAAGCCGCTACCAGCAGAATCCTGGAAACAGTCATTGGATGGCTGTAAGAACATACTTAAGTACCTAAGGAGGACAAGGGATATGTTCCTAATCTATGGATCTGGTGACGAGGAACTCGTTGTAAAAGGTTACACGGATGCGAGTTTCAAAACCGATCGTGATGATTCTCGGTCACAATCGGGATACATTTTCATTCTGAATGGAGGAGCGGTCTCTTGGAAGAGCTCCAAGCAGGATGTGGTGGCTCTGTCAACTACAGAATCAGAATACGTCGCCGCCTCATTGGCAGCCCAAGAAGCTGCATGGTTGAAGAAATTCATTGCCGATCTAGGGGTAGTCCCTTCCATTCAGGCCCCCTAGAGATCTTTTGTGATAACGAGGGTGCGATTGCTCAAATCAAGGAACCCCGTGCTCATCAAAAGACTAGGCACATTGAGCGGAGATTCAACTACATACGAGATGAAGTTGAAAAGGGAAAGATATGTATTCGCAAAGTTCACACGGATCAAAATGTTGCGGATCCTCTCACGAAGCTCCTTGAAAAGGCAAAACATGAAGGTCATACTTGTGCCATGGGACTTCGATATTCTAGTCAGTGGATTTGATCTGTAAATTTTGTATTTGGATATATGGAACTTTCTATTATTTGAATAAAATTATTTGGTTATAATGTTTCAAATAATATTCCAATTTAGCATGTTTAATCCATGAGTAAAATGTTTACTCTAAATGTCCGTAGCCGTTCACACTTGTGGGAACAAGTTTGAAGTAAGACTATTATGAACTTGGATTGGTTGATATTCATAAGGATGAATATAGAGCAATGGGTTGCTACCAAGGTTCATAGATATTTGTGGGATACAAATATGGACTAACCCGCATCTCAAATTTTACTACATGGAATCTTATTGATTGATCATAAGTAATTTTGAGTAAAGGCGAATATCATTTGGTATCCTCCGACCTGAGATACATATTGGGTTTTGATATTCACCAAGTATTACACCTTGAGCCTATTCTTCACTGTCCTGAAATAGTGGACAGTACATAAGGATATGTTCAGGTATAACACGAGGTGTTTGTGAGAAACGTATGTAGTCAAGATGGAATTTGTTCCTCTTATTCGTTGAGAGTTAGATGTCTAAGGCCTGATTAAGTTAAATCAACAAGGAATGATCATTCTGTGTCCTTGGATTTAACATGACATCTGTAACAAAAGGATAAATGATTAATTCACCTAAATCATTTCAAGTAGGGCACTTGAAAGGGATGATGTTATTGAATGGCTATAAGTCATGCGTATTAAGGGTAGTAAACCGTTGTTAGGCGGTATTTACTGCTTGCATCAATCTTCTATGAATCTTGGGCAAGTGGGAGATTGTAGGATTCTGTGTGCCCAAGACACTTAGAATATTGATGTGGTTAGTACGTCATGATCCAAGTCGGGTTATACCCAATAACAAGCTTAGCAAACACCAATAATATTTAATTAATGATGTGATCATGCAATAAAATATTAACACCAATTTAGAAAATGGGTTTTCTAAACAAGTTGCATATGACATGGAACAATTTATAGGATATTTTGTTCAATTATATTATTTGTAATGTTATTTATATTAGTTAGATGACATTACAAATTAAAATGGCTACATATGTTATACAATTAATTGGTTAGTTGTATACATTTACTAAGAGATACCAAGTTATAAGACCATGTAACATTGTAATGTGTCTAAATATAAAAGGGGGAAACCCATTTCAAAGCCTTTTTGGCCGCCCCCTTCTTGTGTTCCTATTGGACCACTTTGTTGATTAGATACCAACAATTAAGGGGTCTTATTACTTGCCTCTTGGACCAGCCATTTGTAGAATACACATGCAAAAGAACTCTCTCTCTCTCCCCTCTCTAGTTTCGGAAACAAGGCAGGAAGAAGGAGTTCCAGCAGCTTGTTTTTGGTGTTTAATCCTAGCATACAAGGTGTTTTGTAATAGTGCTTGGGGTATACGAAGCTTGAGGATCTCTACATTGAGTTCTTGGTCGATTCAAGCATCCAAAACACTCCTCTAAGTCGACTTTTCTGCTGGAGAAAGGTAGCAATTCACAGCCTCATATGGCCGTGACTTTATGTACATTAGTGCTTGTTCATAGCTTGTCCATTCATATATTTAAGATCCTATTGATTTGGGTTTTGTTTTCCATCTTAAAACCACACTTAGAACACGAAAATTTCAGATTATAAACTTGTTATAATCCTATACATCCGCTGCGTTTTCTGAAATGTTTAAAAGGTTAAACTATGTTTTAGTGTTCTCTCAAACCCTTCACTTGGAGCATCATGGGCCATATGACATGATTAGCCAATTGAAGGAAATGTTCCTTCAACAAGCTATGGTAGAGCGCTTCGAAACGGTTCGAGTGCTTAATGCATGTCGCATGGAAGAAACCCATCGATATCATCTTCTGTTCTTAAGATGAAAAGCCATGTGATTGCCTCGAGAGGCTTAATTGTCCCGTCTCAAAGGAGCTGGCCACAGATTTGTTCCTTAATGGCCTTACCAAAATGTTTGAGACATTTATAATGAATTACAATATGAACGGGTGGGACAAGAGAATTGGTGAGCTTCACGCAATGCTCAAAACAGTCAAGGCAGGGATGGGTAGAAAGGTTCTACTTGTTCTCTCGATCAATGAGGGAAGCAATAAGAAAAGGCCATTCCCCGATTCCAAGGCAAATGTTGCCAAAGGAAAGGGGTACATCAAAGGCAAAGGGAAAGGGAAGGCTAAAGTGGAACCTCCAAAGCCTAAGCTTAAGAAGCCTAAGGTAACGGAGAACGATCCATGCTTTGAGCGTGGTGAGCTCGGACATTGGAAAAGGAATTGTCCCACCTATCTCAAAGAGTTGAGAAACAAGAGGGATGCTCGGCAAACCTCACGTACAACTTTCATGATACACATTGGTTTAAATGTTATTTCTTCAAACACATGGGTATTGGATACCGGATGTGGAACTCATATTTGCAATTTGTTGTAGGGGTTCAAAAGAAATAAGTACTTCAAGAAGAGAGGCACAAGTCTCTACATGGGCAACGGAGCAAAAGCTGATGTTGAAGCCCAAGGAGACTATATTTTGAAACTTTCAAATGGTTTGGAAGTTGTTCTTAAGAACATTTTGTATGCTCCTAGTTTGACTAGGAACATAATTTTTGTTTCCATTTTAAAACAATGTGGTTATGAGTTAAAGTTTGTAAACCATGGTATTTATGTTTATATGGATGATGTATTTTATTTCAAGGCTATGCCTTTTAATGCTATCTATGAATTGGTTCATGATGATTCATCCTACAATAACTCATTATACCAAACAAGCACGAAGAAACTTAAAATGGATTTAAGTTATTCTTATCTTTGGCATTGTCGTCTTCGTCACATAAACAAGAATCAGATTCAAACACTTCAAAACAATGGTCTTTTGAAAACAAATGAAAATGGTTCATTTGATAAGTGTGAATCTTGTTTACAAGGTAAGATGACCAAGTCGCCCTTTATTGGTACTAACGAGAGGGCAAAAGACTTATGGGAATCATACATTCGTATGTATGTTGTCCTTTTAAGACAATGACTAGAAATGGTGAAAGATACTTCATTACCTTTACCGACGATTATAGTCGCTATGGTTATGTGTACTTGATGGCACATAATATGAAGCTTTTGAAATGTTCAAAATCTTTAAGAATGAAGTAAAAATCAACTCAATAAAACTATCAAAGTTCTTCGTTCAGATAGAGGAGGTGAATAACTAAGTGAGGCTTTTCAGGATCATCTAAGAAGTTGTGGGATCGTCTCACAACTTACTCCACCAGAAACACCACAACATAATGGTGTGTGTGAAAGGAGAAACCGAACCTTATTGGACATGATTCGATCTATGATGGCTATAAGCTCACTACCTCTAGCATTTTGGGGTTTCACATTGCTCTCTGCAGCTCGTATTTTGAATATGGCCCCGACCAAAAAAGTGGATTCTACACATTTTGAAATATGGTATGGAAGAGTTCTATCACTATCATATTTAAAAGTATGGGGTTGTGAAGCTTATGTTAAGCTAAACACCCAAAACAAGTTGGATAGTCAATTCACTGAGTGTATATTTGTTGGATATCCCAAAGACTGTATATGATACTACTTCTTTGATCCAACAGAGCAAAAGGTATTTATTGCTCGAAAGGCGGAGTTCATGGAAGCTAAGTTCCTTATGGAAGGAATAACGTATAGAATAGTGGAATTTGATGAGGATCAAGATCCACAAGCCGATACACGCTTGGTTGACACTAGCAATCAACAAGAGTTTTTGATGATGATCAAGAGGTTGATCAATACACACAAAATGTTTGCAGATCTGGTAGAGTTAGCATTCCACCTGAAAGATATGGATTTTTCATGAATGGATGCTATGTGGTTGATTCTGATGAGCCAACTACATACCATGATGCAATGTCCAATTCGGATTGTGACAAATGGCTGGAAGCCATGAACGTAGAGATGGAATCCATGTATGAAAACCAAGTTTGGGAATTGGTTGACCCTCCACTTAACTCCAAACCGGCTGGATGCAAGTGGGTTTTCAAGAAGAAAACACATATGCTTCGAAACTTGGATACTTATAAAGCAACACTTGTAGCAAAAGGTTTCACTCAAACTCAAGGTGTTGATTATGATGAAACTTTCTCGCATGTGGCAATGCTAAAGTCAATTAGGATATTAGTTGCCATAGTTGCATATTATGACTATGAGATTTGGAAATGGATGTCAAAACCGCTTTTCTTAATGGAAATCTCGGAGAGATTGTCCATATGTTTCAGCCTGATGGTTTTCTCGATCCAAAACATCCTAATAAATTATGCAAGTTAAAGAGATCAATCTATGGATTGAAACAAGCATCGAGAAGTTGGAATCAATGTTTTGATGAAGAGATCAAGAATTTTGGTTTCATCAAGAACGCTGACAAGGCTTCTGTATATAAGAAGCCTAGTGGGAGCATAATTACATTCTTATTATTGTATGTTGATGACATACTACTTTTTGGAAATGATATTCCAACCATGGAAGGTGTTAAAACCTGGCTTGGAAGTTGTATTTTCATAAAAGATCTCGGTGAAGCTGCCTATATTCTAGGAATAAATATCTATACGGATAGATCAAGGCGGTTGATAGGTCTAAACCAAAGTGCATATATTTATAAAATCTTGAAAAGGTTCATGATGGAAAACTCTAAGAAAGGTATGGTACCTATTCAAAGAGGGACAATATTAAGTACATCTCAATGTCCAAGCTCAAAGGATGAGCAAAATCGAATGAAGGACATCCCATATGTGTCTGCTATAGTATCCATCATGTATGCAATGATATGCACTAGACCGGACGTGTCATGCGCGTTAAGCATGACAAGCAGATATGAGCAGAATCTAGGTAATAACCATTGGATGGCTGTTAAAAGTATATTGAAATACCTTAGGAGGACTAAGGATATGTTTCTAATATACGGGTCTGGTGAAGAGGAACTCGTTGTAAGGGTTACACGGATGCAAGTTCCAAACTGATCGAGATGATTCTCGATCACAATCGGGGTAGGTCTTCATTATGAATGGAGGAGCAGCGTCATGGAAGAGTTCAAAACAAGATGTGGTAGCATTGTCCACTACAGAATCTGAATACATAGCCGCCTCATTAGCAACCCTGGAAGCTGCATGGGTAAAGAAATTTATCGCCGATCTAGGGTGGTCCCTACTATTCAAGACCCCCTAGAAATCTTTTGTGATAACGAGGGTGCGATGGCAAAAATCAAGGAACCCCGTGCACATCAAAAGACTAGACACATTGAGCGGAGATTCAACTACATAAGGGATGAAGTTGAAAAAGGAAAGATATGTATTCATAAAGTTCACACCGATCAAAACATTACGGATCCACTCTCGAAGCTCCTTGAAAGGGAAAAGCATGAAAGTTATACTTGTGCCTTCGGATATCGATTTTCTATTGATTGGAATTGATCTGTTTAGTATTTAAAAGTTTGGAACAATGTAATGTTTAACTCTTTATATATTTGTGATATTCTGAGTTATGTTCTTTTTTAGCATGTATATATCCATGAATATGTTTATTATTCTAAATGTCCATAGCCGGTCATATTTGTGGGAACAAATATAAACGTAAGAGTATTATGAACATGGATTGGTGGATATTCATAGATATGTATATAGAGCAATTGGTTGCTGCCAAAGTTCATAGATATTTGTGGGATACAAATATTGGACTGACCCGCATCTCAAATTTTACTACATGGAATCTTCTAGATTGATCATAAGTAAGTTTGAGTAAAGGAGAATATCATTCGGTATCCTCCAACCTGAGATACATATTGGTTTTGATATTCACCAAATGTTATACCTTTAGCTAGTTCTTCACTGCTCTGAAATAATGGACAGTAATAAGGCTATGTTCAGGTGTGACACGAGGTGATTGTGAGAAACGTATGTACTCAAGATGGATTTGTTCCTCTTATTCATTGAGAGCAAGATGTTTAAGGCCTGATTAAGTTAAATCAACAAGGAATGATCATTCTGTGTTCTTGGATTTAACATCACATCTGTAACAAAAGGATAAATGATTTATTCACCTAAATCATTTCAAGTTGGATACTTGAAGGGGATGATGTTATTGAATGGCTTTTAGTCATGCGTATTAAGGGTAGTAAACCGTTGTTAGGCGGTATTTACTACTTGCATCAATCTTCTATGAATCTTGTGCAAGTGGGAGATTGTTGGATTCTTTATGCCCAAGACACATAGAATATTGATGTGGTTAGTACGTTACGATCAAAATCAGGTCATACCCAATAACAAGCTTAGCAAACATCAATTAATATTTAATTGATGATATGATCAAGCAATTAAATAATTACACCAATTTAGAAAACGGGTTTTATAAATAAATTGTATGTGAGATAGAACAACTTATAAGGATATTTTCTTCATGGACATTATTTGTAATATTATTTAAGTTGGTTAAATAACATCAAATAATAATAGTATGTGTAAGTTATATAATCAAAATGTTAAATATATAAATCATAATATAACTAGTGAATGATTAATGGGTGTTTTGAAAATGGGGGGAAAACCCATTGTAACATGGTATTCAGCCGCCCCTTTATGGGGGCCTTTTGGCCTTTTGTTGCTTGGGAACTACACACCACATTTACTAGTTTCACACTCCATCTTTTGACTCTCTCTCATACATGCAAGAACCATCCTTTTCTCTCTAATTTCTTGAAGAAGTTCAAAGCTAAAAATTCGATTTTCAGCTCATCTTGGTTCGAATTTGGTGTTGAAATCCTAGCAACAAGGTGTTTGTTTGATGCTTGTGGGTATGGTAGCTTGAGGACACCTCTCCTTGGTGTTTTGGTCATTCAAGAACCTCATTCTCTTCATCCAAATCCCGTTTTCAGCAGCTCTACAAAGGTAGTTTGTATATGTTACTTTTGGTTGTTGTTTCTTCTTGATAGCTAGTTCATACACATATATTTGATCCTTTTGTTGTTGGGTTTGTCGTTGACCTATAACATGCCTAAATTTCAGATTATAAAATATTATATTTAGGTTTGTTTCCGCTGCATTTTTCTTGTTTAAATGGTTAAACAACTATGTTTATGGTCCAACAAACCCTACAGTTTCTTCCAAAGAATTTAAATTAAACATTATATCATTAGCTTGATTAAAAGAAACAACCTCGGTTTCCCTTAGTTGTTTACCTAAAAGTTCTATTTTTTCTTTATAACTGCACTTATTTTGTTTTAAAATACGATTAGCTTCTGTGCATAGTTTTAAATCATTTACTAAGCTATCATTGTGGTCTAATAACCTAGCAAATTTCAAATCAATGATTTCTCAAGATTTGTTACATTCAATACAAGCATGTTTTTCAAAATTTTGGTCTTTCGTACTTACCTGTGAAGAATCAGTTGAATCAGCCATCAATGCAGAGATAGACTCTTCGGATGCTCATGATTCTAAACATGTCGTTCTGATTTATTCTTCAATGAGGTGATTTACCACATTCATAGTGACACAGGCAATGTTTGCTTCACCCAGAGACACAAAACTGAAGGTCCAATCCTAGCCTCCGTCCCCTTGAGCAGTCAACGCCTTTGTCTCTTTCCTTGACGAGGTAGATGCACTCCTGTCTTTGTCTTGACGGTTAAAGGTTGAGAACGGATTTCCGTTACCTGTTTTCTTGGGCTTTAAACCTTCATGTTTGAAATGCCCCTTTTGAAGACAATTATAGTAGGTAACTTTGGTTTTGTCGAAACCAAAGGTTGTGTCTTTTGTGGCTAATAAATTATGTCCCATGTTTTTCATAAACTTTTTTACCCTTCTGATAGCACTAGCCAAAGCCAACATTATATCCATTCTCTCTAGTTCATTTTAGTCCACCTGCTCATAATCTTCATGTGCAAGATGGCAATTTCCAATATTCCCTACAACTAGACCTTCATAGGAATGGACAACAGCTGCTAGAAGTTCCATGTGCTCCTTTGCAACTTCTATAGTGTGTTGGATCTTATATGCCCAACACACATACAAGATTGATGTGGTTAGTACGTTATGATCCAAGTCGGGTCATACCCAATAACAAGCTATGCAAACACCAATAAATGTTTATTTTTTGATGAGATCATACAAATAAATATTGACACCAATTTAGAAAATGAGTTTTCTAAAACATTGCTTTGTAATAGAACAACATTATATCGATAATTTGTTCATGAGAAATTATTTGTTACATTATTTAAATGAGTTAATAATAACAAATAATGTGTGTTAATGTTATTAAAATAAAAGAGGTTTTAATTTTATAAATTAATGGGTTAAGAGTGTACATTTTATAAAATGTTAATAAATGGGGGGCACCAATTTTCAATTGAAGTTTCGGCCACCCAAGTGGGCATTGGGAAGCTCTTTTGTGTTTTGGTCTTTGCAAGATTTTCACTCCTCTTGCCCTTTTCCATCATTTCACACATTTCTCCAACACATACTCAAGCAAGAACTCTCTCCACAAGGCTCAATTTTTTTGGATTCAAGGAAGAACATACTGAAATTTAGATTCTTGAGGAGCCAAGGAAGAGAGTTCTTGGTGTTGCTCTTCTAACAAGCTTGGTGTTTGGAAGGGCATGGCGGTATACAAGATTGAGGTCTTCTATTTTGGAGGCTACACATTCAAGAACATCATCTCCTTCATATTATCCATCTACATAATCTTGTTCAAGAAAGGTTGCTTCTACGAACTCCCTATGGTTGTTTTATGGTTTGATACCATACTATTTCACATATCTATTATTGATCCATGTTCATGGGTTTTATTTATGGTTTAAAATGGTAAAATTTCAGATTGTAAACAACATGTTTAAACGTTTTGTTCACTGCGTTTTATAGTTTAAATGCTAAAACTAACTTTGATTAACATGTAACAAAACCCAACAATGGCATCTAGAGCCGGATATGTTGAATATGTGCTTCAAAAGTTCTTAAAAAGTTAGTTTTCATGGACATTTTCAAACCATTAGGGGCTGTTTCAAGGTTTAATCTTACATGCTTTAGTATAAACCTTGAAAGATTAACATCAAATGGTTGATTGTGTTGTTCGGACAAAACCCTAAAGTTTTGGTTCATGTTGGCAAGAACTTTAAGGTTATAATAAGGGGTTCATTGTTGTTCTTGGATGTTGAATATGTTTCATATTTTGGTTCATAACATAGCCTTGTCCTTTTGTGTTTTGGATTTGGTTGATTGTGGTTAGTCATGTTGGTTTTGATTCTTGTAGGGGTTGTAATATTTGTGTTTGTATTTTGGGTTGTAATTTATTTATTCATTCGGTTATGTAATAAATAGATTAGGTTCATTTCTTTTATTAGAAAAATTGTATTAGGATATGATTTTGTAATAGAAGATACATAAGATGAAGACCCAAAGACGGACACAAAAAGACATGGACACTTGAAGCATTTGGATGGGGATTCAAGTGGGAGTACATGGAGACATTTTGATGTGTCATTTTAACCCTTAGGAAAGACCTTATGACAACACTTGTGATGGAAGACAAGTGTGGTCAACTTAGTAGCTATGGTTATGCACTTATGTTTGTATGATTATGCTTGTTTGGATGTTTGTTGTATGATTGTTGTATGATTGTTGGTTGATATTTGAATAACAAACGCATTAACAAACTTAACAAGCTAAAAATTGATGGTTCTTTATCATTTAGTGGTTAATAATAGGTTATTAAAAAGATTAATGATTTTAACAAAAGGGGTTCTATTAAAAGTGAACCATAAGGTACCTTGTATTTGAAAGCATGCAAATATAAGGTACATAGAGTTTTCTAAACTAAGATTATGAAAACTTAAAATTTCTTTTATAAACAACTTTAACACCATCCTTTTGCACAACACTTGAGTTACTTGGAAACTCTTAATGGGATAAAGGTCACCTAACCATTTTGAGGGAACTTGTGATTGGAGGTGGGGATACCATATTTGTGGGATAACAGTCACCTAACCACTTATGTTGGAAAACTCAGATGTGTGTGCAAGTAGGGTAACTTGATTTGCAAACCATGTTAAATGGATCACCTACCATATGATTTACAAAGGTGTTGATGGGATAAACATGCTGACTAACATATGATGTTTTAAAGTTGATCCCATGCCCTAGAAGTTGCAAAGGGTTGCAATTGTCAAAACGTTGTGTACCTTTTTAGTTTAAATAATGGGATAAAGGTCACCTAACCGCTAGTTAAATGTAACATTGGATTCTACAATTCTAAAATTGTGTAAGACACTTAAAATGGGTTTTAATTATTAAAATATGAACAATATCAAAAATACTAAAATTGACCTTTGTTATATTTTGTAGATGGCCACCAACAACAATGAAAACAATGAAATCCCGTCCGCTCACTCATTATCACTAAGGACCATTCTCCAAAAGGAACATCTAAACCATAACAACTTTATTGATTGGTTTCAAAACTTCAGAATTGTTCTCAAGCAATAGAAATGATCATACATCTTAGACGATCCGATTCCCGATCAACCTAATGAGGAGGATAAGGAGACCTACAATAATTGGGTGAAATACACTGAGGACTCAGTCCAAGCATCTTGCCTCATGTTGGCATGTATGACTCCAGATCTCTAAAAGGAGTATGAACATCATGGAGCATACGACACGATAACCCAGTTGAAGGAAACATTCCAACAACAAGCAAGGGTAGAGCGCTTCGAAACGGTTCGAGCACTCCATGCGTGTCGTATGGATGAGACCCAATCTGTTTCATCTTATGTACTTAAGATGAAAAGCCACCTTGACCGCCTTGAAAGCCAAATAGTCCCGTCTTGAAAGAGTGGGCTACGGATTTGATCCTCAACTCTTCCTCAAAAAGGTTTGTGTCAGGAATTATAACATGAACGGGTGGGACAAGAACATAAGTGAGCTTCACTCTATGCTCAAAACTGTCGAGGCGGCCACGGGTAAAAGGGTTTTACCCGTTCTCACCATCAATGAAGGTGGGACAAGAAGAGGCCTCACCCCGCACCCAAGACAAATGTTGCCAAGGGTAAGGGGCACATTATGGGAAAGGGAAAGGGAGTGGTTAGAGCGCCACCACCAAAACCAGTGGAAAAGAAGCAACAGGTTGCTTTGAAAGACCCATGCTTTAAGTGTGGGGAGATTGGACATTGGGCAAGAAATTGCCGGTCTATCTAAAAGAGTTGCAAGCTAAGAGGGATGCCAGGCAAACCTCAGGTACAATTTTCATGATTCACATTGACCTTAATTTAATATCCTCTAACACATGGGTATTGGATACCAGATGTGGAACTCACATTTGCAACTTATTGCATGGGTACAAAAGAAGTAAGGTGTTCAAGAAAGGGGATGTTAGCCTCTATATGGGGAACGGGCCAAAGTTCAAGTTGAAGGCCGAGGTGACTACATCTTGAAGCTTCTAAATGGTTTGGAAGCAATTTTGAACAATAGTTTGTATGCTCCTAGTTTGACTAGAAACATTATTTTTGTTGCCCAATTAAGACAATATGGTTATGTTTTGACTTTTATTGAAAATGAAATTCATGTTTCTTTAAATGGTATATTTTATTTTAAAGCTATTCCTATTAATGGTATTTATGAATTGGTTCGTGAAAACACATTATATGATAGCTCATTGTACCAAACCACCTTTAAGAAAATCAAATTGGATTTGAGTGATACCTATCTTTGGCATTACCATCTTGGTCATATAAACAAAAGGCGCATACAAACACTTCAAAAGAACGGTCTTTTAAAAGCAAATGAAAATGATTCATTTGATGTATGTGAATCTTGTTTACAAGGTAAAATGACTAAGGCACCTTTTAATGGCAAATCCGAAAGGGCAAAAGATTTATTAGGCATCATACTTTCGGATGTATGCGGTCCTTTTAAGCCAATGACTAGGTACCATGAAAGATACTTCATTACCTTTACCGACGACTATAGTCAATATGGTTATGTGTACTTGTTAAGACACAAAGATGAAGCTTTTGAAAAGTTCAAAATCTTCCAGAATGAAGTAGAAAATCAACTCAACAAGAAAATAAAAATTCTCTGCACCGATAAACGAGGTGAATACCTAAGTGATGCTTTTAGAAATCATCATAGAAGTTGTGGTATTGTCTCACAACAATCTCCACCTGGAACACCACAACATAATGGTGTGTCCTAGCAAAGAAATTGAACTCTATTGGATATGGTTCGATTTATAATGGCTAGAAGCTCACCGCCTGTATCATTTTAAGGTTTCGCTTTGCTCTCTGCGGCCCGTATCTTCAATATGGCCCCAACCAAGAAATTGGAAATGACACCTTTTGAAATATGGCATGGAAGGGTTCTATCACTATGATATTTAAAGGTATGGGGTTGTGAGGCTAATGTTAAGACTCCCACCTCAAACAAGCTAGAAATCTGTTCCACTAAGTGTATCTTCATTGGATACCCATGAGATTCTATGGGATATTATTTCTATGATCCATTGGAACAAAAGGAGTTTATTGCTAAGAAGGCTGAGTTCTTAGAAGCTAAGTTCCTTACGGAAGGAACTAGCAGTAGAACTGTGGATATTGAGGAGGATCAAAATCCACAAACTGATACATGATTGGTTAACACTAGCACTCAACATGAAGATGTGGATAATGATCAAGTGGTTGATCATGTACACAAAACATTCGCAGATCTGGTAGAATTAGTAATCCACCTAAAAGATATGGGTTTTTCATAGATGGATGCTATGTGGTAGATTCCAATGAACCAACCACCTATCGTGATACAATGTCCAATTTGAATTCTGAAAAATGGTTTGAAGCCGTGAATGTTGAGATGCAATCCATGTATGACAACCAAGTGTGGGACTTGGTTGAACCACCTCTTAACTCCAAGATAGTTAGAAGTAATTTGGTTTTCAAGAAGTAAACGGATATGCATGAAAACTTGGATACTTATAAAGCTAGACGTGTAGCAAAAGGTATCAGTCAAACTCAGGGGATTGATTATGATAAGACCTTCTCACCAGTTGCAATGCTAAAGTCTATTTTGATATTATTTGTGCAGGATCGTTTAAGGGTTTGAACACAATTACAACACAACAACACAATGAGAAGATTAACTAAAGTTTAATCAAACAGTGAACTAGGTAACCAAAGGTGATACAAAGAGCACAAGTAAAGCAAGAGACAGAACAAGAGAGTATAGTTTTCAAGGGAGCAGTATATTGCTTTCTCAAGTTCTTTTACAAGTGTTACAAAGCATAAAGAAAGATACAAGAACTTGGAATACTTATACTACAACCTACAGCCGGCTATACTTTGAAAGCCAGCTGGATACAATTGACTAGACACTAACAAAAATCAATTGTAGGATCAAAATGCATATCTGCCTTTTTGACCTTCTGACTATGACATGCCATAGCTCACATCCTTATACATTGTAAAAAGGATAAAGTACATAAAGTGGAAAGTTTCAGACTCAAGACCTCAATGTATAGTTACCAAAAGCATGGACCTTTTCACCAACTCTTGTAAGTTGGTGACTTATCAGAGACGCAGTGGAAAAGGTGCTTTATGGAATAGTACATCAGATAAAGCATGTGTACTAAAATTCTTCGGAAGAAATCTGTCTTCATAGAGTGAAGCTTCGGAAGACTTTGTCTCTTGAAGCTTCGGAAGACTTCATGTTTGGCTTCGGAAGATATTGGTCTTGGCTTCGGAAGATATTTCACTTAGAGTATTTTCTAATGCTTTGTGTAATTCTTCCGAAGCATTCTTTACTTCAGTACTTAGTGCATGTTGCTGAAACACTTAGGCAGTTTTGGGTTGCATCAGACTTCAGGAATCCTTAAAACTCCCCCTAGGCTAATGCTACCAAAACACTTAGAAGATCTTTAAATGTTTGTAGTCTTCAGTACAATCAAGACCATCCCTTTCTTCATTTGATGGTCAGGATCATCAAGACTCTCATAGTATCTTCTCATTTCAAAGAGATCATGCAGAGGTAAGTTGATTATGTCTTGCCATGAGTAGACATTTTCAACACCTTGATCTCTGATAACATTCCATCTTTCTGGATTGGTAGAGTAAGTCCAGGATAAGATG